>CP106731.1:114474358-115074358 GCA_025506655.1 Gossypium rotundifolium | reverse complement strand
TATGGAACTGAACCTTCTTATGAGCATCTGAGGGTGTTCGGGTGTTGTTGCTATCCTTATCTATGCTCGTTTATGGCACATAAGCTGGAGTTTCGGTCTTAACCATCCACTTTTCTAGGATATAGTGCTCAACATAAAGGGTATTTATGTCTTTTACCCTCTGACAAAGTAATTGTCTCGCGTCATATGGTGTTTGATGAGACGCCTCACTCTTCTCCGGAAATAATACCAAGTCAGTATGTCTCTACATTTGTTCCTTTAGTTCAATCTGATGTATCTGTATTTGTCGAGCTCCAGCTATTCCATCTTCTCCACAAGTTGATCGTCCAGTTCCATCTTCTCCTCTCACTGTTCAACCTCAGGTTGGGTCTGATAGAGAGCCTCATAGTTATTCTCATTTAGAGTCCGATGCTGAGATTGCCTATGAAGATAGTGTTGCTTCAGGTTCGGATCAGCAGGTCTTCGTTCTTCTTCCGGTCAATAATCATCCTATGGCAACTAGGTCAAAGGCTGGAATCTTCAAACCCAAGGTTATGAATGTTGAGGTTCTCGAACCTTCTACGATAGAGGAAGCCTTTACCTCAGCCGAATGGTGAGCTGCTGCCCAGAGGAATATGATGCGCTCATTCGTAATTCTACTTGAAAACTTATTCCGCGACCAAAAAATCGCAAGGTTATAGGGTGTAAATGGCTTTTCAAGATCCAGAGAAATCCTGATGGCTCGGTTGCTCGTCGAAAAGCGCAACTTGTAGCAAAAGGATGCTCTCAAGTTCTTGGATGTGATTTCAAAGAAACTTTTAGTCCTGTGGTAAAGCCTGCTCTGTATGTGCGAATTGTTTTGTCCATTGTGGTTTCCAGGGGTTGGACGTTAAGGCAAGTCGATGTCAACAATGCCTTCTTAAATGGTGATCTTGATAATGAGGTGTTTATGCAGTAGCCTCTAGGGTATGAGTAGGATAGTTTCGATGGCCAACCTCTTGTGTGTCGTTTAAGAAAAGCATTGTATGGTCTTCGACAGGCTCTTCATGCCTGGTTTGACAAACTCGGACAATTTCTCAAGACGTTGGGGTTTGTTGGTTCCAAGTCTGATTCTTCTTTGTTTGTATGGGTGAAAGGTGATTCTACTCTTTATGTTCTTGTTTATGTTGATGTTATTATAATCACTGGAAATATGTCCACGTATATAGAATGGTTTGTCCAGTTGCTGAATAGTGAATTCTCACCCAAAGATATGGGAGAGTTACACTATTTTCTTAGACTAGAGGTCACTCGCATCAATGACATTCTCTATCTATGTCAACGAAAGTATGTTCGTGATATTCTTAGTCGCTGCTCGATGCTCTTGGCAAAAGGGGTTCATACTCTGATATTTAGTTCGTCCACCATGTCCAAAACTGATGGCGATCTTTTGGAAGATCCAACTGAATATAGGAGCCTTGCTGGTGCTCTTCAATATGTTGTCTTGACTAGGCCAGACATTACATATGCTATAAATAGAATATGTCAGTTCATGCATAACCCTACTACTGTTCATATGGTGGCTATCAAGCGCATATTACGCTATTTGTCTGGTACTCTTGATTGTGGGTTAGTTTTTCGAAAGTCCTCTAGATTATCTTTGGTTGGGTATGCTGATGCCAACTGGGGACTTGATTTTGACGATCGACGATCTACCTCAGGTTACTGTGTGTATTTTAAACAGACTCCTGTCTCATGGGGATCTAAGAAATAGCAAGTGATTTCTCGATCCACGGCTGAAGTTGAATATAGAAGTCTTGCTGTGGCAACCAGTGAAATAATATGGTTGATCTCGTTCCTTCAAGAGTTACAGATTGTGTCTGATGATACTCCAACTGTATGGTGTGATAGTTCAAGTGCGGTAGCGGTTGCAGCTAACCCTTTCTTGCACTCAAAGTTCAAACATGTTGAACTAGTCTTATTTTTTGTCCGCGAGAAAGTTGCCGATGGATCTCTTCTAGTAGGTGAAGTTCCTACCTGTGATCAAGTGACAGATATCTTTACGAAACCCTTATTTGTAACGTCATTTACACATTTTCAAAATCTTTTATGCGTCTCACAAGTTGGGAAGCTGGGTGCATGATAGATAATATAGTTAGCCAGAATTGGTTAGTTGTTATAAGTTTGTTGTAAGTTGTTAGGCTACTCTTCTATATATACAGGCTGTGCACAGATGAACAAGGGGGGTTTTTCATGATAGATACAATCAGAAATACAAGTAATCAAAATCAATTCTTATCTGTTTCTGTATTATTTCACGTTAGTTTAACCTCACCTTTTAGCAAAAGTCAGAGTATCATTCAAAGATGTCCTAATTAGATGAGTATATAGATGTTTACGTAATTTGGACATATTTTGGCCTAGTTGGTTATTAAGTGTTCAAAAAAGAGAAAGAGGTTTCTTGTTATAGGGATTTATTTTGCAATCAAATTTTGCTTTTTCGAATTATTAAAAGAATGATTTTGTGGAAAATTGCTTGAATTCTTGAACTTGGGATTAAACATTTTAATATGATTATAACAACCTCTAAGGTGGTGAGATAGAGCTTCACTTGAACTCAGTAAGTGATTTCTATTACCTTATTGCAAAATCATGTATTTCAAATAATCCAAATAGTTAAAGTTAAATTTAAATTTTTTACATGAACTTTATAGGAAATCATCAATAGCTTGTTTATTTACAAGGATGGATTTTGATTAGCCCTCTTTGGGTGATAGAAATCCAGTACACTTAGTCTTTTGTAGAATAAACCCAATTTCTTTAATAGATAAATGAATTAGTAGAGGCTTGGTTCTAAAAACACTAAAATCGACATATTAGTGAAGCTCAATGGAGGATAGTCAAGTTAAATTGTTTAACCTAACTTAACTTCCTAGTAACCAAGTGTATTTGTAACACCCTACACCTAACCCGATCCCCGGCTCCAAGCTACAAGATGTCACATTCGTCGTTGGAGCGACTACGATCAATTTTATTTAACTTTAAACCATTGTAAGATTTAATTCAATCCAATGAGCATTAATCATAATAATCAACCATTTACGGGATTTATATGAGCTCACAAAAGCTCCTAAGAACTAATCCATGGTTGAATATGGACCAAACATCCATCACATGTACCAAATTCAATAGGAGCATTCATTTAAGAACAAACCAAATTAGACTCAACTAGGTACATGCCAACTTAGAATAAAAACAGGATATACAAACGTTGTTGAGTTCGGGATTGTTGACTGGATGTTGAAGTCGTAGTTCAAATATCTTGAATTATACCTAACCTCAGCATGAAAAATAAACTATATGTTGAGCAATGGAACTCAATAGTATTTCTATGGTTCAAATAAAAAAGTGTAAGTTGAGAAAATTGTAACATCCGATTAATATGTCATTCATATCAAGTGGGAAACCAATTCATTTAGCATTGCAATAGAAGTGATCAATTTAATTTACTTGCCAACACCTATCATAAAGCCTTTTTAAAACTCAATACCAATCATGAATCAAACATTTATATAATTAACATTATAACAATCAATTCCATGTTCATTCCACAACAATAAACCATTTAAGAATCATTCAAGTCTCTTTTTGAAGTCTGTCGACTCATTCATATTCATTTTAGTCTCCCCCAAGGCTCATTTCCAATTTTATCATGATCCACACACACACACACACACACACACACACACACACATATATATATATATGCACAATTGATTCCATAGCATTATACTATTTCATTTCGATATCTTTTATCAAGTCGCAAACTCATACCAATTTCACATAACTCATTTCATTACCATATTTTATTGTCAATCTATTTCATTATATTTTCAAATTTTCAATTCCAATTATAATATCAAACCTGATGGAACCATTCATATTTCCGCATATCATATCCTGTAATTATTTTCAATTACATATCATACTCTGAATTTGGTCGTATTTGCATACTCGTACCCTATGCAATGTTCTTATCAAATGACAATTATTTCATTACAACTCAATCCCATTTATATATATATATATATATTCACATTCAATTTCGAATAACAATTCAATTTATCATCAACACACAATGTCTCATAATAAATGTGTCTTATGAATCATCTTAAATATGAACAAATAACTAGTTTAGGAATATATCATATTAACATTTTATTTCTCGAACTGAATCGTTGAATTCGTCACAATTTCATTTCAATCTTCCGAACTTATAAATTTAGTTTACAATTTTTTTTTCATTTATCATTATAAATTTACATATTAAATCCTTATTAACTTGACTTGTACACTATAACACCCATAACTCGTTTCCGTCACTGGAATAAGGTTACGAAATATTACCATACATATCGAAACTTTTCATTTCAATTAGCATCCAATCATAAAAATAATTTCATAAATTCAAATAAGATTCAACATGAAATAAATCAAATATTTACAGGCCTTAAATTGAGCATTTGAAGCCCTAAAAATAAGTTACGAACACTCATAGATTAAATTAGAAAAATTAGAATATTCAAGGAAAATTTTAAAAAAAATTCAAAACAGGGGTCACACGGTCATGTGGCCAGGCTGTGTGGTACTACTCAGGCCGTGTGGTGCAGGGACATGGTCATGTGGCCAACCGTATCCTAGACCGTGTATCATTCGAAATGAATCCACACGGTCATGTCCCAGGCCGGGTGCTAGCCCGTGTAACAATCGAAATACTCTTACACGGTCGTGTCTCAGACCGTGTGATACTGCACTTAAACACGCTCAGGGCACACACCTGTAGGTTGCCCGTGTGTGACACACGACCGTGTGATATCTCGTTTCCTAGGTCATGTGTATCCAAAATTGACCCAAAACATGCTCTTTTCTTCTCCCATATGTATACATACCTAAACATATCAAGCATACAATCAAATAGATCATTTCACGCCTTCAATATCAATCTACTTATGTAATATAATCAATCCTAAGCCTAACCAATATGTCATCATAGATACCTTAATATTTCATTACAATTCACTTCCATATTTTCATATGCAAAGCACAACTAACACATCAAAATCTTACATCTATATCATTTCATATTAGGTCATTGAAGCACAAATTTTAATCAATCATGCAAACCACATATAGTTGTTCAAATAAATTATATCAAAGCATAACACTTACAACCAAAAATAAATTATAAACCTTTGCAAACATAGCTAAATTGTAACACCCCAAACCCGGTCTATGCGTTGAGACTAGATTTGGTTTGTTACGTGATTCGAACTATTCTTAAATCTTTAATGAGTTGAAAACTACAATATTGTTTACTGAGTTTAAAATTTGAAGAGTATTAGATTTTGATAAATATTTAAAAACATTAGTTGGAAATCATTGTATTATCAAAAACGTTAGGAGATTTGTTAAAGAGTTAACAATAAAAGAATTATTTATAAAGAATTTCATATGCTTGAAAACCCAAATTTATTTTAATAAGCATCATATAATCATAGCCCATGATTTAAAAGTCCAAAATAAAGTTTAAATTTCAAACACACATAAAATCCATAAGTTATTTATAGAGGCCATTTATTACAACATCCCAAAATAGTAAAAATAATTATTAAAAGTTCAGAGTTTTAAATAACCCATATTTAGCAGTATGGCCTCCACGAAGTCATCCTCGGCCCAAGTCCACGTCAATTTCCATTACCTGAGATGGAAAAAATTAAAAGGGGGTGAGTTACTTAAAACTCAGTGTGTAACTCACTTACCACCATTATTGGGCCAGATTGTCAAGATATTATGCTGGGCTTGAGCCCAATTCAGAATTTAACAATATATCATGAATTAAAACAATTAATAATGCATGTAAAAATGTAATTCCCAACCCATGCCTATTATCCATCCGCTAACACCCCTGCACCAACCATCACACCTGGGGATCAAGTCAACCCACCCCGCCATCACACCAATTGTAGGCATTAAGCCTTTTTATAATTGTGGCATAGCCACCGAACTAGAGGCAATAAGCGGATATTGTGGCGAAACCACCGAACTAGAGGCAATAAGTTTATATTGTGGCGAAAGCCACCGAACTAGAGGCAATAAGCCGATATTGTGGCGAAACCACCGAACTAGAGGCAATAAGCGATATTGTGGCAATCAGCCATTCTTCTCTTCATAAATCCCACCCATGCAATTATACATGTACTTTAAAATATAAAATTTATTAACAATACATAACATGGTGGGTTTATCAATAACATTTCATTTGGCCCATAATTATAGCAATTTGTCCATTTAGTAGTTTAGTGGGCTTTGGCCCATTTACCAAACTAGAGTGTTTTGGCTAAATTTTAACGAACTAGAGTATTTTGGCCCATTTTCACGAACTAGAGTATTTACGGCCCATTTTCACGAACTAGAGTATTTACGGCCCATTTTCACGAACTAGAGTATTTACGGCCCATTTTCACGAACTAAAGTATTTACGGCCCATTTTCACGAAACATCCAATTTACATAATAACAATTAATTTCTCGAGGGCATTTTCGTAATTTTCATGATTTAGTCGTTTTTTTACGCATTTTCGTCAAAATATAAATTTTTACGTTTTACCGATCCAATCGTTTATCGATTTACTTAATCTGAAAATTTGACATCCAACCAAAAATAATGAGTGTGAAATTACACACCTCGATCACCGTGAGTACTAACCCTTCGCTCCTCGGCACCTAAAACATATTTTGGTCCGTTAGACAACTAACTCGTAAAAATAAATCTTAATCGATAATGGATCCAAAATCTTACCCTCTTGATTTTGAATCACTTCGATTTTCGGTTTTCCTTCGTTTATCGATTCACTAGCCGCCGAGAATCCACCAACGTATAACGGCTCGGAGGTTCGTACTACTTCGAATAATGGACTTCTTTCGGAAGATGGCCCACAACCCGGTGGAAAATCCCGGACTGCAGAAACCGCTCTTCGTTTGAATGGGGGATTTACGGATCCGCCCCTCTTAACGTGACTAACCACCGCCCTTTTCTTCCCTATTTTGACAGTCTTCAAGATCCAAAGGAATTTAGTTAGATCTAAAATAATATCAATGTTACTAGAGATTTAAAGAGATTTGATTTCCTTACCAAAATAAAACGTTTCCAACGTTTCTCCCGATCACTTGAGTTCCGATCTCCGTTATTGCACTAAATAATAACGAAAGAGACGTTATTAGATTGAACGTTATATCAATCCAAAAAGTCCTTCAATTCACCATTACTACTCGGCCAAAGTACTTTAATAAATCGAAAATGGAAAAGAACCCTTACCTATAATCCACGATTGAAAGAAAAGAATAGAGAATGGTGTCTAAATGATGAAGGATTCGCTATGTATGTTCAAGGAAAAGAAAATATTTGGTTTATAGGCACAATAGCATTGGCCAAGAGAGTGAAGAAGGAGAGAATTTTCGATTGAAAAGAAATAATATAAGAACGAAAGGATGATGGTGATGTTGTTACTTGATGTCAAAGAGAAAAGAAGAGAAGAAAAAAATGAACTTTAGGTGCTGGTATATTCTACCATGGCAAAAGAAAGAAAAAGATGATTCTTTTGGTATGGATGATTCGGCACAAGAAGAAAAGGCACAAAGAATTGGCTAACAAGATAAGCAAAAGGAATAACCAAATGGTCACAAAATTTGAGCTTTACTAATGCCCTATTCGCCAAGATGAGAGTTTGAAAGGAGAAAACAAAGAAAAAATCTGCACAATGTGTAAAGAATGCCCAAAGAGAAAAGAATGAGATTTTGGCCAAACTAACAAAATTTGGCTCCTCCCTAAACCAATGTTGCCGTCCAACACATGGTCAATTGGCCATTATTTCTTTCCAAATTTTCCCTTGATAAGTGCCTTATGTTCCCCTATCTTTCCTTAAACCTTTGATTCCATACCATAAGTTAGTTGTTTCCTTAATCCATTGATACACTAACCAAAAATACATGGTCAACACCTTCCTTATATGTCCCTGCCGACACTTCCTAGTCATGAGCGAGAAAATTAAAAGCAAAAAATTCATTTAGGTGCCATACAAGGGATTCGAACCTCTTCCCTCTTACTAGAACCCATGCGCCAACTCCACCATGCCATATGCTCATTTTATGACACTTTTAGCACATAATTTAGCTTAAGTCCTAATCACCTTTGTTCACTTCCATAAATCTCAATTTAATAAATTTTATTTCTTCTTCAAATTATGCTTTACCCTCTAGGACTTCAATAAGCACTAAAATAAAAAATAAGAGATTTTTCCTAAAAAATCTAAACACCAATTCATGCAACTTAAATACTCGGATTTTAGGTGTTACAACTCTACCCTCCTTAAAGAAAATTTAGTCCTCGAAATTTACAGTTGAAAAAGGTGAGGTATTGTTGCTTAATTGCATCCTCTGGCTCCCACGTAGCTTCTTCCACTCCGTGGTTCGCCATAGAACTTTGACCAGCGGCAGTTTTTCTTCGTTAATACCTTGACATCTCGGTCTAGGATTTCCACCGGTTCTTCTTCAAAGGACAAATCTGAATTCACTCAATTCTTCTACCGTATAATGTGCAAAGGATCCGATCTATAACGCCTCAACATGGAAACATGAAAGACATTATGAATTTGATCTAACTCCGGAGGTAGCTCAATCGATATGCCCTTGGACCAACACGCTTGACACGATAAGGTCCAATATATCTAGGACTTAGCTTGCCCTTCCTTAGAATCGAAGATCTTTTCCAAGGAGATACCTTCAAGAAAACCCGATCTCCCACACTATACTCGATGTCCCTTCGCTTCGGATCTGCGTCGACTTACATCTATCTCGAGGCTTCTTTCAACCGTGCTCGAATAACTTTTACCTTATCCTCGGTCTCGATATCATCTCAGACCTAACATCATCTTTTCGCCTTTCGGTCCAACAAATAGGAGAGCGACACTTACGACCATACAATGCCTCGTAAGGTGCCATCTGAATGCTAGGCGATAGGCTTTGTTATCTGCGAATTACGCGATGATAGATAATCCTCCCAACTACCCACAAGTCGTTTACACATCCTCTTAACATGTCTTCCAATATCTGAATTACTCTTTCCGTGACCATCGATGAGGATGAAAAGCGTCTTGAAATTCAACTTTGTCCCCAAGGCTTCATGCGAGCTTTCGAATCGTGATGTAAATCTAGGGTCCTATCCGATATAATAGATCTGGTACCCCATGCAACCTCACAATTTCGGATCGTAAAGTTTCGCCAATTTACGCAATGAATAATCCGTCTGGTGGCAAGAAATGGCGGTCTTCGTCAACCGATCAACAATTACCCAAACGGAATTTTTCTTAGTAGGTGTTAACGGTAACCCACTAACAAAATCCATAGTTATCCTCTCCCATTTCCAAAGAGGAATCTTTATCGGTTGTAACAATCCGGATGGTAATTGGTGTTCGCTTTCACTTGCGACAAGTCAAACATTTTTCCACGAACTCGTAATCTCACGCTTCAACCACGCCACCAATACATTCACGAAGATCTCGATACATCTTATTTCCTCCGGATGCATAGCATAAGGGCTACTATCGCCTCCGTAGAATCGATTGCCTCAAATCTAGATCCTTAGGCATGCATACTCTCCTCGAAAGCATAACACACCCTCGTGTTTATTCCAAAATCCTCAATTTCGCCATTTTCAACTTGTCGCAGATAAGGTCCCAACTTCTCATCGATGTCTGCTTTTCCTTGATTTGTTCCGACACAACGGTTTCACGAAGTTACGCTAACAAACCGCCATCCTCGTCTGAGACTCAAATGGGCAAGCAGAGCTCTTAATTCAGATATCGCCTTCGACTTAACGCGTCGACTACCACGTTAGCCTTTCCAGGATGGTACTCGATGGAGAAATCGTAATCTTTAACAATTCTACCCATCTTCTTTGTCTTAAATTCAACTCCTTCCGGGTAAGGAGGTATTTAAGACTCTTGTGATCCGTGTAGATTATGGACTTCTCACCATAGAGATAGTGCCTCCAAATCTTTAGAGCAAAGACAACGCCTAACTCCAAATCATGAGTAGGGTAGTTTACTTCGTGTGGTCTCAATTGGCGAGAAGCATAGGCCACCACCTTTCCATTTTGCATCAACACACAACCCGGTGCCCGTGTGAGGCGCATCGCAATAAACAAAGTGAATTCTTTTCCGCCCTCGGGTTGAATTAAAACTGGAGCTTCATCGTAATCTTCTTCAATTTCTCAAAACTCTCTTGCTGCTTTTCGGTCCGGATATATGGAGCTCCTTTACAATAGCAGTTTAGTTAGGGGTGCGACAATCAATGAAAACCCTCTACAAAACGCGTCTATAGTATCCACCAAGCCTAAGAAACTCAATTTCACTCATCGATGTTGGTGGTTTCCAATCCGAATAGCCTCAATTTTAGAGGATCCACCTTATTCCTTGGTGATACTACATGACCAAGGAAAGTCACCTCCTTTAGCCAAAATTCGCATTTACCAAATTTGGCATACAATTGCTTATCACGAAGTAGTTGTAATACTATCCGCAAATCTTTGGTCATGTTCCTCCTCATTTCTCGAATAAACCAATATATCATCTATGAACACTACCACAAACCGGTCTAAATATGGTTGAAAGACTTCGGTTCATCATGTCCATAAATGCATTTGGTGCATTGGTTAATCAAGCGGCATCACTACAAACTCATAGTGTCCGTAGCGATGTCCAAAATCTTTGTCTTATAAATGTCCGCTTCTTTCACCTTAAGTGGTGATAACCCGACCTTAAATCAATTTTGGAAAAGCTGAAGCTCCTTCAATTGATCAAGCAGTCGTCAATTCTCGGCAGAGGATCTGGATTCTTGATCGTCAATTTATTCAATATGCGTAGTCAATGCACATACGCATCGATCCATCCTTCTTCTTGACGAACAAAGCTGGTGCTCCCCACGGAGACACACTTGGTCGAATGAATCCTCGATCCAGAATTCTTGAATTTGAGCTTTGAGCTCAAATAACTCCTTGATTGCCATTCTATAGGGAGCAATGGACACTGGAGCCGTCGAACAAAAGCTCAATGCCAAATTCTACTTCCGATCTGGAGGTATGCCGAAGTTCTTGGAAATACATCGAGAAATTCCTTCACCGTCCTCACATCATTCACGGATAATTCCTTGGCATCCACAAAGAGATAAAGGCTAGGAATGCTCCGTATCCTTTCGCACCAACTTCTCGACTTTTAATGCGAGATACCACATTTGCGGATAGTTCTTTCGTTCACCAATCATTATGACTTCCTTATCATCCGGTCCTTCTCGACATTCGTTTTTCAAAGACAATCCAATTGCTTAGATGGTTAACCAACGGTCCATGCCGAATGAGATCGAACTTCATGAAAGGTAGTTCCATCAAATTTGCTAAGAATACTTCCTCTTGGATTTTAAGGCACGCGTCTTTAAATATTTTATTAACCATTCTTGTTGTCCTAAAGGATGATCACTTTATCATCTCATTTTCGGTAATTTGATTCTAGATTGATTTCCGGATATGGCACTAGATACATATGAATGAGTAGAGCCAATATCTATTAAGGCAATAATAGGTACATCAAAATGAAGAACGTCTGGGTTATCACATCGGTGCATTCTTGTCCTCATGGCGTCTAGCGCATAGACCGATCCGGTACATCTAGCATCTGCATTTCCTCTATTACCATTTCCTCGACCGGTGCACCTTGACCACGACCAGCCCATTACCACCACGACACGGTCCACGACCTCTCGGTGGTCTGCGATTACCACGGCCGTACATGCATCATTATTACGGACTTCTTGAGTCGTATCCATTCGTCGAGGACAACTTTTGTCTTGATGTTCCATTGAACCGCATTTGTAGCATGCACCGTTTTCCTCAACATTCCCCAAAATGCCTTTTCCCACACTCGATGCAATCTACTTCGATTATTTGCTACCGGGTTACGCCTTGAACGATTCATCATTCCGGTTTCTTACGAAATCTCTTGGAAGAACCAGTGTTGTGTCTCTCTCTTATTTGGGATCTTTCTAGGTTACTGCTCGAGTTCTTAGCCTCTTGGCTATTTTGGCCTTCTCCACAGTGGAAAAATTTCTAACTTTGTCATGAGCAATCGAACCCTCACTCATCATTAAGTCCATCCTCAAACATACACAACATTCATGATCATGTGCTACAATTGTCCGGGCATAACGGCTCGACGTAAAAACTCAACTTCATAAGTCGCCACAGTCTTACTTCCTTGGACAAGATTGAAATTCCTTCCTTCGGCGTCTACATAGCTCGTTCGGCGTATTTTCCTTGGAAGGCGGCTTTAAAGAATTCCCGATTAATCGGTGCGGCTTGATTGCCTTCTCGAACGGTGAGCCACCAGCGATCGCCTCATCTCTCAATAAGGATCTGCTCCTCTCGGTTTTTGCTCGGTAGTGCATTCCATATCATCCATAATCCGTTCCACGACTTGAGCCATGATTCACCACATTCGAGCTACACGGAGACTCCTCGAAAACTTCGCATTATTTGCCTTAAGTCGCTCTGAAATTGACCCACGAGTTGTTGGCCCAATTCTAGTTCCAGTGACCCTTTCCAAGACTCGTAGCATTGCTTGAGTCAATGCATGATCTTCTTCCATGTGATCGCGTGATCCGGTCTCACTTTCAATTGGCGAGTCGTCCATACTGCATATGATTTGGTGCTTGGTAGTAGCACCCGACCTCTACCACTGCCACGTCTACGCGTCCACGACCACGTCCTCTTGTACTCATGATTGCTTGTTCGTTTATCGATTACAAGTTTTATGAATCAAAAATTTTGTTTGGTGTTTATTAGCGATATTTTATGAGATTTAAGATATAAAGTTGTTTTCACAACATTTCCTATAGTCTCAATCTCTCTGAGTTTTTCACGTCTAAAACTAGAAGTTCTAGAGTGTTCTATGATCATATCATAGTAATCATTAAGCAATAATACTTACTTGACTTGTCATGGGATGCTTGTGGTGCCATCTTGATCTAAAAATATCATTGAGCATTTTCATACGAAATTATTTTGAACCCAAACCACGGTAGAGTTTTTGAAACGGGCTCGATACCACTAAGTGTAACACCCCAAACCTGGTCTATGCGTTGAGACTAGATTTGGTTTGTTCGTGATTCGAACTATTCTTAAATCTTTAATGAGTTGAAAACTACAATATTGTTTACTGAGTTTAAAATTTGAAGAGTATTAGATTTTGATAAATATTTAAAACATTAGTTGGAAATCATTGTATTATCAAAAACGTTAGGAGATTTGTTAAAGAGTTAACAATAAAAGAATTATTTATAAAGAATTTCATATGCTTGAAAACCCAAATTTATTTTAATAAGCATCATATAATCATAGCCCATGATTTAAAAGTCCAAAATAAAGTTTAAATTTCAAACACACATAAAATCCATAAGTTATTTATAGAGGCCATTTATTACAACATCCCAAAATAGTAAAATAATTATTAAAAGTTCGAGTTTTAAATAACCCATATTTAGCGAGATGGCCTCCACGAAGTCATCCTCGCCCAAGTCCACGTCAATTTCCATTACGAGATGGAAAAATTAAAAGGGGTGAGTTACTTAAAACTCGATGTGTAACTCACTTACCACCATTATTGGGCGGATCGTCAAGATATTATCTTTGGGCTTGAGCCCAATTCGAATTTAACAATATATCATGAATTAAAACAATTAATAATGCATGTAAAATGTAATTCCCAACCCATGCCTATTATCCATCCGCTAACACCCCTGCACCAACCATCACACAGTGAGGATCAAGTCAACCCACCCCGCCATCACACCAATTGTAGGCATTAAGCCTTTTTATAATTGTGGCATAGCCACCGAACTAGAGGCAATAAGCGGATATTGTGGTGAAACCACCGAACTAGAGGCAATAAGCCGATATTGTGGCGAAACCACCAGAACTAGAGGCAATAAGCGATATTGTGGCAAAACCCATAGAACTAGAAAGCAATAAGCGATATTGTGGCAACCAGCCATTCTTCTTCATAAATCCCACCCATGCAATTATACATGTACTTTAAAATATAAAATTTATTAACAATACATAACATGGTGGGTTTATCAATAACATTTCATTTGGCCCATAATTATAGCAATTTGTCCATTTAGTAGTTTAGTGGGCTTTGGCCCATTTACCAAACTAGAGTGTTTTGGCTAAATTTTAACGAACTAGAGTATTTTGGCCCATTTTCACGAACTAGAGTATTTACGGCCCATTTTCACGAAACATCCAATTTACATAATAACAATTAATTTCTCGAGGGCATTTTCGTAATTTTCACGATTTAGTCGTTTTTTTACGCATTTTCGTCAAAATATAAATTTTTACGTTTTTACCGATCCAATCGTTTATACGATTTACTTCGATACCGAAATTTGACATCCAACCAAAAATAATGAGTGTGAAATTACACACCTCGATCTGATGAGTACTAACCCTTCTCGCTCTCGGCACCTAAAACATATTTTGGTCAGTTAGACAACTAACTTTCGTAAAATAAATCTTAATCGATAATGGATCCAAAATCTTACCCTCTTGATTTTGAATCACTTGATTTTCGGTTTTCCTTCGTTTATCGATTCACTAGCCGTAGAATCCACCAACGATAACGGCTCGGAGGTTCGTACTACTTGAATAATGGACTTCTTTGGAAGATGGCCCACAACCCATGGAAAATCCGGATGCAAGCTAAACGCTCTTCGTTTGAATGGGGATTCTGGATCCGCCTCTTAACGTGACTAACCACCGCCCTTTTCTTCCCTATTTTGACGATCTTCAAGATCCAAAGGAATTTAGTTAGATCTAAAATAATATCAATGTTACTAGAGATTTAAAGAGATTTGATTTCCTTACCAAAATAAAACGTTTCCAACGTTTCTCCGATCACTTGAGTTCGATCTCAGTTATTGCACTAAATAATAACGAAAGAGACGTTATTAGATTGAGCGTTATATCAATCCAAAAGTCCTTCAATTCACCATTACTATTCGGCCAAAGTACTTTAATAAATCGAAAATGGAAAGAACCCTTACCTATAATCCACGGTGAAAGAAAAGAATAGAGAATGGTGTCTAAATGATGAAGGATTGGCTATGTATGTTCAAGGAAAAGAAAAATATTTGGTTTATAGGCACAATAGCATTCGGCCAAGAGAGTGAAGAAGGAGAGAATTTTCGATTGAAAAAGAAATAATATAAGAACGAAAGGATGATGGTGATGTTGTTACTTGATGTCAAAGAGAAAGAAGAGAAGAAAAATGAACTTTAGGTCTTTGGTATATTCTACCATGGCAAAAGAAAGAAAAAGATGATTCTTTTTGGTATGGATGATTTGAGCACAAGAAGAAAAGGCACAAAGAATTGGCTAACAAGATAAGCAAAAAGGAATAACCAAATGGTCACAAAATTTGAGCTTTACTAATGCCCTATTCGGCCAAGATGAGAGTTTGAGAGGAGAAAACAAAGAAAAAAATCTGCACAATGTGTAAAGAATGCCCAAAGAGAAAAGAATGAGATTTTTGGCCAAACTAACAAAATTTGGCTCCTCCCTAAACCAATGTTGCCGTCCAAGACATGGTCAATTGGCCATTATTTCTTTCCAAATTTTCCCTTGATAAGTGCCTTATGTTCCCCCTATCTTTCCTTAAACCTTTGATTCCATACCATAAGTTAGTTGTTTCCTTAATCCATTGATACACTAACCAAAAATACATGGTCAACACCTTCCTTATATGTCCCTTGCCGACACTTCCTAGTCATGAGCAGAAAATTAAAAGCAAAAAATTCATTTAGGTGCCATACAAGGATTGAACCTCTTCCTCTTACTAGAACCCATGCGCCAACTCCACCATGCCATATGCTCATTTTATGACACTTTTAGCACATAATTTAGCTTAAGTCCTAATCACCTTTGTTCACTTCCATAAATCTCAATTCATGAGCCATTCGATATAACCAAGATTGAATGGGGTTTTGTAAAAGAAATTACGCTCAAAACCTTTCTTTTGATTTAATTAAAGATTTTCCTAATAGTCAAATCTCGACTAACAAATTTTATAAACGCCGATGATTTTGTCTATTATTTTCATATTTCAATAAAAAATTTTATTGGTATAAATGAAAGAGAAAATTCTATCACCATATCAACTGAAAATTTCTAAAATACTTGAGGAAGAAACTTTTAAAAGACCAGAGCATTTGTCAAAAACAATTGATGATTGCTACAAAAATCCAACCCATTATCAAGTCCAAACCTAATTGATTTGACATGGCTCAAAGATCTCGTTACACCAAAACACTTTCAATCATCGGACCGATGGAAAGAGATGGCCCACGACACGACACCCAAAGAGTGTAGGAGAGCCCAATGAAGAAGCAATTTCGCTATTAACAAAAATGGCGAAATGGAACTCAAGATTATCCGTTAGCAATGGAGATCGAGAGGTAATGGAAAGTGGAACTCACCGGCCCAACACCTAATCACTTCACCGACGAGATTGAAGAGATGAACCCGAGAACATCCAGAGGATGAAGACAAACAAATACATCCAAGGAAGCCGCAAGGAAGACGCGGAAAAACCATGAAGTCATCCATGACGAAGAGGAAGACGCTGGAAACAACCATGACGATTCCATGACGAAAGAAGAAACGTGAAAAGCCATGATTGCTACAAGACAAAATAGGAAGCTATGGAAGACACCATGATAGCAACTCCGACAAAGAAGAAAGTGTCATTATTACGTATACTTTTCTGAACCCCAATTCTTTAGATTAGAATTTAATTTTTATTCTTATCCCACATTTCCTGACTTCAAATGTAATTAGATTCTAGTTTATTTTCTTTTATTATAAATAGGCATTCATGTAAGTTCGGAAGGCATCGAGAAAATACTAACTTAGTTTCTTAGTTTTTATTTTCTTGAAATCTGCAAGTTCTTGCTTTCTTCAAGAACCTTTGTAAATTATATTTTCTTCTATTAATAATATTTTCATTCTACTACGATATATCCTTCCGCTACTCTCTCCCTAATCTAAATAAATAACTTTGAGAAAAATATTTTTAAATTTCTAAAATATAGCTATTCAAGGTAAAACCATTTGATTTATTTTTGAAAATATTTCAAGGTAAATGCCTATACTTGTGGTATAAACATCTTCTAAACATTTTGTTGAAAAATCAAGTATTTTTCTCCTTGTTAAGAAAATATTGAAATATATCAAGAAGATTGTTTATCTCCTTAATATCTCAGATATTCGATTAGGAGTTCATCCCAATCTCTCAATATACTATTATATAGCAAATCTTCTACTGATTTGTATTTTGCTTAGTTGTTTTTTCTAAGAATTCACTCTAATTGAGAAAGAGAACGCCAAAATTGGTTTTTTGCTCCAAAATATGGTTTTTCCATTTTGTTGATGAGAATAATAATCCCGGGCCAACTCGGATTATAGAAGTCTTTAATTTGAAATATATCGAGATCTTGTTGTTTTTCAACAATTTCAAGAATTTGGGTGGCTTCGTATAAGTTTTGGATATTCGGTCAGGATCTTGAATCAAAATAACTCGAATGAGTTGGAGTTGATTTCAAGATTGAGTTTCAAATGATTGGTTTACCATTTGAATTGGGTCGGGAACATAATATCCTTGATGAGGATAATATGGATTTGTGCAAGAGCAATAAATCCTTGTTTAAGATCTATTGGCACGTAGTGAAGCAATAAATCCTTGTTTAGAATTTATCGTTATGTGCGTGAATAAATCCTTGTTTAGGACTTATTTGTGAAGTTGCAACCATACATCCTGTTGAGGACTCATTGGTGCTTTAGTAATTTTAGTCATAAATCCTTGATTAGACTTATTGAGAAGACGCAACACGAACTTGTTTAGAATTCTTTGGTGCTTTTGGGTTTTGTTTAAGACGCACCACGTAATCCTTGTTTAGAATTCATTGGTGCTTTTCCTTTATTGGGCTTTTTATGAACCGTAGTCCATTCTCCTCTCCCTAATTGCATCGAGGCAAACCTCTAAACCCCTTTCCAAGGAGCCCCGAGTAACGATTTCGAGTTTCATATCGTAGTTCGATCGTAAGTTTCTATCTTGACTATTTACAATTGCTTATTTCACTCGCTATTGTCTCAAAACCCATATGTTCATATTTGTCTCGTCACGCTGAGACCATAGGTGGTCGCAGGCTTTGAGAGGTCGCTTAAGACATGTAGGTCTTAGGTACTGTGGATAATAATAATGGAAAAAATAGATTGTTTATATAAAGATAAAACTTGTAATCATACTACACATATAGACTCTAAGAATGAAAATAATATACCATTTAAGTAAAGGTATAAATTCTCTTATAGATATAACTTATTTTTATTTTGGTAAATTATGTAATAAAGTAAATAAAATAGAAGAAAAATAGATAATATAGGAGTAGTAATGTAATTAGATTTGAACAACAAATCTAAAGACTTATTATCTGATGTTAATAACAAATTAGATAAAAATAATACTAGATTTTATTTAGATTTAGGACCATTATATTACAGAAAGATAATATTAACTTTTATGAAGATGATTCTTGATGATAATACTAACATTAAAAAAGAAAAGAAAAGAAAAAATAAAAATGAAAAACAACATTTTGATAGTTATAAAACCTTAATAACATTGAAAAACTAATTTTCTAGATATGATCACATGAAAGAGGAATATCCGAATTAATGAAGATCTTTATGAACAACATAAAGAACTTTTTAATAAATATAATTTACTATTATAAACTATGACATACCATAGTAGTAGTGATGATAGTTCCAGAATGATAATTTAGAAAAAAAATCAAGACATGATTTGATAGAAAGTAGTAGTAAAAATTTAGAAATTTGTGTTAGATTCAAAATTCAAATGAGGAAGACACAGTAAGTACTAACATTCCGATCACATGGATACGGAACCCCTGATTCATGACTATGAAAACCATAAACCTACCGTACAAACCAAATCCCTATAATAATAGAGGTTTAGATCTGTAAGATAATAATAATAATAAAATAGAATATTATTGGGATAAAATAGTAAATGGAGATTATCAAAACGATAGTCAAAATTCACTAGTAAAAATACAACAAAGATTCTATCCCAATAAATTAGAGAAAATCAACATCTACACCAAACAGATAGATGAGTTCAAATAGAATCTAAAATGATTCTAATGAAGAATATATATTTATGTTAGGAAATACTTCTAAAAACCATTTAGAAGAAACCATATTCTACAACAAGATATTAAATTAGGTAGTATAATCGAGAAGAATCTCTCTGATGATATAATAGAAAAATAAAATAATATTTCTAAAGAAGAAATATATAAAATATCTAAATTTAAACTATGGAAACATAGAAAAAATTAGCTAACACAACTAAAGATACTAAAGGAGGTTTAACAGAACTCTTTTACTAAAGATAAAATAAAACGGATTAGGAAAACATCCTCAAGTCCGATATATACATTTAGAGGAGTTATTTGATAACAATAAGAGCTTTATTTAGAAGAGGGTCATGATGTTCCTATTATAGCTATTATTAGATAAAAGATTTGAAAATCCAAAAAAGCACTTATTGAGGAATTCAATCAAATCTTCACAAAGCGTTATAAGATTTAAGGTAAAACCCAATTACTTTATTTTTTCCATAGATCCTCTAATGAGTTAGTTCTTGCCTAAAATAAAAAATTCGATATAAGTGATTTAGCGTAAGATCTTGCAATCACCGACTTCTATTAATGAATATACTAATACAAAGAGGTTGAAATAAAAGAGATAAATAATAAGATTATTGAGCTTTTGAGCCCAATAAATTTACAATGTAAATTCAGCCCAAGCTATTACATTTAAAAGATCTATCAATCCCAAAGACTAGATCATAGAAAAGACTAATAATGCTAGTACTTCTAAACCAAGTACTATAGAATACATGTCATCCGGAGATAAATTGTATTTCAAAAATAATTTGATTACAAACACGATGATAATTTAGTATTACCTTCTAGTTCTCAAACAGAAGAATGAAGAGAAGTAGGTACACCAATAGGTATGAAACCGCTCATATTCTATTTTTCCTACATCACCTTCCGTAAATTCTAGAAACACTAGGATGGAAGAAATACAATTTTCAAAAGAAAACCTTATTGAAAATACATATATTGAAATAACATTACATGATAAAGATTATAAAAATATTCTTTACATGCTTTGTTAGACACGTGAGCTACAACCAAAGAGTTGTAAAAGAACAATGATTCCTAAAAATATTGGGAACTCGAAAAGGAAAATAAATATTAATGGAATAAATGGTAACAAAACCACTATCCATTATAAAGCTAAAATATACCAATCTACATAAACAATGTAAGATTTGTAATCCCTAAATTATTATGTCTTTCCTATACTATTAGGAAATATTTTATAAGAAATTATTTACCATTTTCTGCTGATAAAAAGTCAATAGTATTATTCAGTATTGAAACATCATTAGTTTCAAATCCTAAATTTATTTGTACTAATGATTACTAATGATTGTTGACTTTCTTAGGTAGCCTAAGATGTAGGTAAAAACCTCTAGAAATAAAAATGGGAGAATGGACTACGGTTCATAAAAAGCCCAATAAAGGAAAAGCACCAATGAATTCTAAACAAGGATTGTATCGCGTCGCTAAACAAAACCCAAAAGCACCAAAGAATTCTAAACAAGGATTCGTGGTCAAGTTTCTCAAGTAAGTCCTAATCAAGGATTTATGACTAAATTCGTAGCACCATTAAGTCCTCAATGTGGATGTATGGTTGCAACTTCACAAATAAGTCCTAAACAAGGATTTATTCTCGCATGTAACGATAAATTCTAAACAAGGATTTATTGCTTCACCCACACACGCACTAATAGATCTTAAACAAGGATTTATTGCATCAAGACAAATCCCATATTATCCTCATCAAGGATATTATGTTCTACCCAATTCAAATGGTAAACCAATCATTTGAAACTCAATCTTCAAAATCAACTCCAACTCATTCGAAATTTTGAATCCTAAGATCCTTATTCGTATATCCAAAAACTTATTCTCAAGCCACCAAATTGCCGAGAAATTGTTGAAAAACAACAAGATCTCGATATATTTCAAATTAAAGACTTTTATAATCCAGATTGGGCCCGGATTATTATTCTTTAATTAATATGGAAAACCATATTTTGAGCAAAAGCCAATTTTCTGCTTTTCTTCATCTGAATTCTTAGTTGAAAAACAACTAAGCAAAATACAAATCCAAATTAAGATTTGCTATATAATAGTATATTATACGTAGATTGGGATGAACTCCTAATCGAATATACGATATTAGGAGATAAACAATCTTCTTGATATATTTCAATATTTTCTTAACAAGGGAAAAGTACTTCCATTTTCAACAAAATGTTTAGAAGATGTTTATGCCACAAGTGTAGATGATTCTACCCTTGAAATATTTTCAAAATAAATCAAATGGTTTGCAAATCAAAGAAGCTATATTTTTAGAGAAATTTAAAAATATTTTTCTCAAAGTTATTTATTTACAAATGATATGGAGAAAATCTACCCACTATCAAATTTCGTTAAATCATGAGCCATTCGATATAACCAAGATTGAATGGGGTTTTGTAAAAGAAATTACGTCAAAACCTTTCTTTTGATTTAATTCAAGATTTTCCTAATAGTCAAATCTCAACTAACAAATTTTATAAACGCCGATGATTTTTGTCTATTATTTTCATATTTCAATAAACAAATTTTATGGTATAGCGAAAGAGAAAAATTCTATCACTTTATCAAATTTGGACTATTTCTACATGGCTTGAAGGAAAAACCTCTTGGCGTTTCTAAGAAGATCCAGCATTTGTCAAAAACCATTGACGATCGCTATAATAATTTTACTAAATATCAAATCCAAACCTAATTGATTTAGTAACCATGGCCCAACACCGCTACACCAAAAATGTGGATGTTTTGGACCGATGGAAGAAGAGTTCTAGCCCACGACATCGAATCTACCGATCGAAGGAGAAGAAATCGGAAGCAATTTCGCTATTAACAAAAATGGCTAAATGGAGCTTGATGATTATCCAGAAGAATGAGATCGAGAGGTAATGGAAAGTCGAACTCACCGACTCCAACACCTAATCACTTCACCGACGAGATTGAAGAGATGAACCCAGAAACATCCAGAGGGATGAAGACAAAATACATCCAAGGAAGCCAAGGAAGACGTTGAAAAACCATGAAGTCATCCATGACGAAAGAGGAAGACAGGAAACAACCACGACGATTCCATGACGAAGAAGGCTAAACGGAAAAGCCATGATTGCTACAAGACAAAATAGGAAGCTACGTGGAAGACACCATGATAGCAACCCCACAAAAGAAGCCAAAGTGTCATTATTACGATACTTTTTGACCCCAATTCTTTTAGATTAGAATTTAATTCTTTATTCTTATCCGCATTTTGACTTCAAATGTAATTGGATTCTAGTTTATTTTCTTTTATTATAAATAGGCATTCATGTAAGCCCTAGAGGGCATCGAGAAAATACTAACTTAGTTTCTTAGTTTTTATTTTCTCTTGAAACTGCAAGTTCTCTTGCTTTCTTCAAGAACCTTTTGTAAATTATCTTTCTTCTATTAATAATATTTTCATTCTACTACGATATATCCCTTCCGCTACCACTCTCCTCCACTCTCCTCTACTCTCCTATCCTCCACTCCTCCACTCTCCTCCTTCCCCTAATTGGTATCGAGGCAAACCTCTAAACCCCCTTCCAAGGAGCCCTGAGTAACGATTTCTGAGTTTCATATCGTAGTTCGATCGTAAGTTTTATCTTGACTATTTACAATTCGCTTATTTCATCGCTATTGTCTCAAAACCCATATGTCTGCTGCTTGTCCTCGTCACCGCTGAGACCCATAGTGGTCGTTGTAGCTTTGAGAGGTCGCTTAAGACACGTAGGTCTTAGGTACCGTGGATAATAATAATGGAAAAATAGATTGTTTATATAAAGATAAAACTTGTAATCATACTACACATATAGACTCTAAGAATGAAAATAATATACCCTCTAAGTAAAGGTATAAATTCTTTATATAACTTCTTTTTATTTTGGTAAATTATGTAATAAAGTAAATAAAATAGAAGAAAAATAGATAATATAGAGTAGTAAAGTAATTAGATTTGAACAACAAATCTAAAGACTTATTATCCGATGTTAATAACAAATTAGATGTGTAATAAATAATACTAACAATATAGATTCTTAGATTTAGATTTATGAATTATATATTAACTTTATGAAGATGATTCTTCTCGATGATAATACTAACATTAAAAAAGAAAAAGAAAAGAAAAATTATAAAAAATGAAAACAACAAAATATGATTTTGATAGTTATAAAACCTAATAGAACATTGAAAACTAATTTTCTAGGATGATGATCCACACGAAAGAGTGGAATATCTCGAATTAATAAGATCTTTATGAACAACATAAAGAACTTTTTAATAAATATAATTATCATTATATGTTAAACTATGACACTACCGATAGTAGTAGTGATGATAGTTCCAAGAATGATAATTTAGAAAATAAAACCAAGACACAGATTTAGATATTTGTGTTGGAAGTAGTAGTAACACAATTTAGAAATTTGTGTTATAGAAGTCAAACTTCGATGAAGAAGACACTTCAACAGTAAGAAAATATAGAACTTCCTGATCATATGAAAACGGAACCCCTAACCCATATGACTATGAAACCCATAAACCTAAGGAACCACAAACCAAATCCCTATAATACAAAGAGGTTTAGATCTTCAAACAAAAGATAATAATAATAATAAAATGAGTATATTAAAAAATAGTAGATGGAGATTATCAAAAGATGATAGTCAAAATTCACTAGTAGAAATACAACCAAGATTTTATCCCAATAAATTAAATAAATTTTCCAAAAAT
This sequence comes from Gossypium rotundifolium, assembly GCA_025506655.1. NCBI lineage: Eukaryota > Viridiplantae > Streptophyta > Magnoliopsida > Malvales > Malvaceae > Gossypium > Gossypium rotundifolium. The sequence goes on along the minus strand of CP106731.1, from coordinate 115,050,188 downwards.
ACAAAATAAAAGAAAACCAATAATACAACAAATGAAATTAGGAATAAAGACATTATTACCTCTTTCTCATTTCCAACCAAGGAAATACTATACTTATATAGATATTACATTTCAATTTAGAGTATAAAACATATTCTTTAAATGCTTTATTAGATAATCGAGCTACAACTAGTAGTAGAGAAAATGCTATTCCATCGTAAAAATGGGAACTTATGAAAATCCTATTAGAAAGCTTGAGTAAATGGCATTGAAACTTTAATTCTTTTTGCTAAAATATACCAATCTACATAAACAATGTAAGATTTGTAATTCTAAGATATTATGTTTTCATGAAATGCATGGAGATATATTATTAGGAAATAATTTTATATATCAACATCTACCATTTTCTATAGATGTAAATTTTGTGGTATTAACTATCAAAAACTCCTGTAGAAGTACCTTTAGTAGAAAATCATAGATACATATGTGATAAAACTTCACACCACCTAGGATGAACAAGTAAAACAACTTGAAACTAATCATTGGTTGTTTAAAATATTAGAAAATAATTTTAGTGAAGAACCACTAAAATTATGGAAAAATAGTCCTAGATATTGTACTATAAAATTGGAAAACCCCAATAAGATAATTAGAGTAAAACCCATGGTCTATACTAAACAAGATATAGACGAATTTGAAATACAAATAAAAGAATTATTAGAAAAAGGATTAATAGAAGAAACTACTAGTCCACATTCTAGTCCCGCCTTCATGGTAAGAAACCATGCAGAAATTAAAAGAGGGAAAGCTAGGATGGTAATAAATTATAAAAGACTAAATCAAAATACTATTTTTGATGGATATTTTATCCCAAGAAAGGAAGTATTAATTAATCAAGCTAAACAAGCAAAATACTTTAGTAAATTTGATTGTAAGTCGATTCGCAAATCATGCTAATGTAGAATCCAAACCATTAACGGCTTCAGCTACTTCTAATGGACATTATCAATGGAAAGTAATGCCATTCGGTTATGTAATGCTCATGTGTTTTCCAGAGATGGATGGACTCTATATCAATAAACACAAAAATTTTGTGTTGTGTATATAGATGACATTCTAATATTCTCGCATACACTTGAAAACCAGAAAGCATTTAAATATTATAGCTAGAGATTTATAAAACATGGAATCATACTAAGTCCTAAGAAAATAGAATTAGAAAAACCAAATCGAATTCTTAGGATTAATTTTATCCACGATGGTCTTAAACTCCAAGATCATATTATAATAAAATAAAAGAATTCTCAAAAATTGTTGATAAAAAGCAACTTCAACAATTTCTAGGAATAGTAAATTATGGCGTAAATTTCTTTCCTAATTTATCTAAAAACTAGATGAATTATATGAAAAACTTAAAAGGAAAAATTTTGAGTGGACTAAAGAGAATTTACATTATAAAACATATAAAGTCCAAATAAATTATATCCCTAAAGTTTATTTACCCAAGCAAGGTGATAAACTAATTCTAGAAATGATGCCCTTTAAAAAACTCGGGATGTGTTAAAAGCAAAACACTAAAAATGAAGAATTAATTTGTGGCTATAGTTTAGGAAAATTTAAACCAAATGAAATAAACTATGCCATATATGAAAAGAATTATTAGCAATAAAAAAGGAATAAAAAATTCCTAATATATTTAGCGCCATAAAATTTTATTATTAAATCGATAATCAAAGTTAACAGCTTAACTAATAAAAGTTTAGAAACAAGACTCGTATGATTAGATGGTATAATGAATTATGCCAATATAATCAAGTTATATACATAAAGGGTACTAACAATTTTATTGCGATTTTCTTAGCAGTTTAATGGATGGTAAAAACCTCTAGAAATAAAAAATGGAGAATGGGACGGCTCATAAAAAGCCCAATAAAGGAAAAGCACCAATGAATTCTAAACAAGGATTCGTATCGCTACCGCTAAACAAAACCCAAAAGCACCAAAGAATTCTAAACAAGGATTCGTGGTCGCTTTCTCAAGTAAGTCCTAATCAAGGATTTATGACTAAATTTTCGTAAGCACCATTAAGTCCTCAATGGATGTATGGTTGCAACTTCACAAATAAGTCCTAAACAAGGATTTATTCCCGCACGTAACTATAAATTCTAAACAAGGATTTATTGCTTCACCACACGCATCAATAGATCTTAAACAAGGATTTATTGCCATCGACAAATCCCATATTATCCTCATCAAGGATATTATGTTCCCAAATTTCAATTCAAATGGTAAACCAATCATTTGAAACTCAATCTTCAAAATCAACTCCAACTCACTCGAGTTATTTTGAATCCTAAGATCCTTATTCGTAATATCCAAAACTTATTCTCGGCCACCCAAATTGGCCGAAATTGTTGAAAAACAACAAGATCTCGATATATTTCAAATTAAAGACTTTTATAATCCAGATTGCCCCGATTATTATTCTCACATCAACAAAATATGGAAAACCATATTTTGGAGCAAAAGCCACCAAGCGTGCTTCTTTCTCAATTCAATGAATTTAGTTGAAAAACAACTAAACAAAATACAAATCAATTAAGATTTGCTATATAATAGTATATATGTAGATTGGGATGAACTCCTAATCAATATACAGATATTAAGGAGATAAACAATCTTCTTGATATATTTCAATATTTTCAACAAGGGAAATTCTAATAACAAAAGATTTGATATTGGTAGTTTGAATATTTTCTAATTATGACGACAAGAAGAGATGATTTCTAAAATATTTCAAATCGTTTTTCATGATCTCGATTTTTTTCTAAATCCTACCTTGTAAATTACCATTTCTTCCTACTACGACATATCCTTCCGCCACTCCTCCACTCTCTCCTATCCTCCACTTCCTCCTCCTCTCCTATCCTCCTCCCTAATTGGAGTAGAGGAGAGGAGGAGATGAGGATAGAGTGGTAGCAAGATATATCGAGTAGAATGAAAATATTATTAATAAGAAAAGATAATTTATAAAAGGTTCTAAAGCGAGAACTTCATGTATTTCAAGAGAAAATAAAAACTAAGAAACTAAGTTAGTATTTTTCGATGCCTTCGTGCTTACATGAATGCCTATTTATAATAAAAGAAAATAAACTAGAATCTAATTACATTTGAAGTCCGGGAATGTCCGGATAAGAATAAAGAATTAAATTCTAATCTAAAGAATTGGGTCCAATAGTATCCAATAATGATACTTTCGCTTTTGCTCGTTGCATTGCGGGTGTCTTCCACGAAGCCTTATTTTGTCTTGTAGCAATCATGGCTTTTTCCACTGCTTCTTCTTTCGTCATGGAATGCGCCATGGTTGTTTCACGCCTTTTCCTCTTTCGCCATGGATGACTTCATGGTTTTTTCCACCGCCTTCCTTACGCTTCCTGGATGTGATCGCTTGTCTTCATCCCTCCCGGATGTTTCTCGTGTTCATCTCTTCAATCTCGCCCGTGAAGTGATTCCTGTTGGAGCCATGAGTTCCAGTTTTCCATTACCGATCTCCGCCGCTAATCTGGATAATCTTCGAGTTCCATTTTCGCCATTTTTGTTAATAGCGAATTGCTTTTATGGCTCTCCACGCCATCGTGTCCAATCGTACAAAACTCTTTTCCATCTGTCCAAGAATTGAAAGTGTTTTGGTGTAACAGATGTCAATATGGTAACCAAATCAATTCCGCTTGGACTTGATAATGGGTTGATTTTTGTAGTAATCATCAATTGTTTTTGACAAATGCTCGGTCTTCGGGTCGCCAAGAGGTTTCTTCCTCCAAGCATTTTAGAAATTTTCCAGATTTGATATGGCTGATAAAATTTTTTCTCAAAGAATACCAATAAGAGTAAATATTTAATATGGAAATAATAGACAAAATATCATTTTCCAATTTTCAAACAGGAGCCAATTATCATTCTTGATAAACTTACATGCCTAATTGGTTAAGAGCTTGGAAAGGGGGTTTCCGAGGGGTTTGCCTCTGATACCAATTAGGGGGGGAGTAACGATTTCGAGTTTCATATCGTAGTTCTGACTGTAAGTTTCTATCTTGACTATTTACAATTTCGCTTATTTCACTCTATTATTGTCTCAAAACCCATATGTTCTGTTGCTTGTCCTCGCCGCCGTTGAGACCATAGGTGGTCGTTGTAGGCTTTGAGAGGTCGTTAAGACACGTAAGGTCTTAGGTACCGTGGATAATAATAATGGAAAAATAGATTGTTTATATAAAGATAAAACTTGTAATCATACTACACATATAGACTCTAAGAATGAAAATAATATACCTATCTAAGTAAAGGTATAAATTCTCTTATAAATATAACTTCTTTTTATTTTGGTAAATTATGTAATAAAGTAAATAAAATAGAAGAAAAATAGATAATATAGGAGTAGTAATAATTAGATTTGAACAACAAATCTAAAGACTTATTATCGATGTTAATAACAAATTAGATCGTAATTAATAACACTAACAATATAGATTCGATTTAGATTTAGGACCATTATATTACTAAGAAAGAATATAATATTAACTTTATCGATGAAGATGATTCTTCGATGATAATACTAACATTAAAAAAGAAAAGAAAAAGAAAAAATTATAAAAATGAAAACAATAAAAATATGATTTTGATAGTTATAAAACCATAATAGAACATTGAAAAACCAATTTTCTAGGATGGATGATCCACACGAAAGAGTGGAATATCCGAATTAATAGAAGATCTTTATGAACAACATAAAGAACTTTTTAATAAATATAATTATCATTATATGTTAAACTATGACACTACCGATAGTAGTAGTGATGATAGTTCCAAGAATGATAATTTAGAAAATAAAACCAAGACACTGATTTAGATATTTGTGTTGAAAGTAGTAGTAATACTAATTTAGAAATTTGTGTTACATCTCAAAATTCGATGAGGAAGACACCTCAACAGAAGAAAATACTGACATTCCGGATCATATGGAAACGGAACCCCCAGACCCATATGACTATGAAACCCATAAACCTAAGGAACCGCATAAACCAAATCCCTATAATACAAGAGGTTTAGATCTTCAAATGTAAGATAATAATAATAATAATAAAATAGAATATTATTGGGAAAAAATAGTAAATGGAGATTATCAAAAAGCTGATAGTCAAAATTCACTAGTAAAAATACAACCAGTATTCTATCCCAATAAATTAGAAAAATCAACATCTACACCAAACAGATAGATGAGTTCAAATAGAACCTAAAAATGATTCTAATGAAGAATATATATTTATGTTAGGAAATACTTCTAAATACCATTTAGAAGAAATCCCATATTCCGAACAATGTGATATTAAATTAGGTAGTATAATCGAGAAGAAACAAACCTCTCGATGATATAATAGAAAAATTAATAAAAATAATATTTCTAAAGAAGAAATATATAAAATATCTAAATTTAAACTATGGTCAACAAGGCACATAGAAAAATTAGCGTGAACACAATGCTAAAGATACTAAAGGAGGTTTAATGTAATCCCTTATTTACTAAAGATAAAATAAAACGGATTAGGAAAAACATCCTCAAGTCCGATATATACATTTAGGAGTTATCATGATAACAATAAGAGCTTTATTTAGAAGAGGTCATGATGTTCCTATTATAGCTATATTATTAGATAAAAGATTTGAAAATCCAATAAAAGCACTTATTGGAGGAATTCAATCAAATCTTCACACAAAGTTATAGGATTTAAGGTAAAACCCAATTAATTTATTTCCATAATGATCCTCTAATAGAAGAGTGTCTTTGCCTTAAAATTCAGACAAAAAATTCTGATATAAGTGATTTAGCAGAAGATCTTGCAATCAGCTGGACTTCTATTAATGAATATACTAATACAGCAGAGGTTGAAATAAAAGAGATAAATAATAAGATTATTGAGCTTTTTGAGCCCAATAAATTTACAACAGAAATTCAGCCCAAGCTATTACATTTAAAAGATCTATCGATCCCGAAAGACTGGATCATAGAAAAGACTAATAATGCTAGTACTTCTAAATCAGTAAGTACTATAGAATACATGTCATCCGGAGATAAATTGTATTTCAAAAATAATTTGATTACAAATATGATGATAATTTAGTATTACCTTCTAGTTCTCAAATGTAAGAACATGAAGAAGAAGTAGGTACACCAATAGGTATGAAAACCGCTCATATTCCTATTTTTCCTACATCACCTTCCGTAAATTCTAGAAACACTAGGATGGAAGAAATACAATTTTCAAAAGAAAACCTTATTGAAAATACATATATTGAAATAACATTACATGATAAAGATTATAAAAATATTCTTTACATGCTTTGTTAGACACGTGAGCTACAACCAAGAGTTGTAAAAGAACAAAGGATTCCTAAAAATATTGGGAACCTATAAAAGGAAAATAAATATTAATGGAATAAATGGTAACAAAACCAATATCCATTATAAAGCTAAAATATACCAATCTACATAAACAATGTAAGATTTGTAATCCCTAAATTATTATGTCTTCTCGATATGTATGGAGATATACTATTAGGAAATAATTTTATAAGAAATTATTTACCATTTTCTCGCTGATAAAAGTCAATAGTATTATTCAGTATTGAAACATCATTAGTTTCAAATCCTAAATTTATTTGTACTAATGATTACTAATGATTGTTGATTTTCTTAGCAGCCTAATGGATGAGGTAAAAACCTCTAGAAATAAAAATGGGAGAATGGACTACGGTTCATAAAAAGCCCAATAAAGGAAAAGCACCAATGAATTCTAAACAAGGATTCGTATCGTTCTGCTAAACAAAACCCAAAAGCACCAAAGAATTCTAAACAAGGATTCGTGGTTGCGTCTTCTCAAATAAGTCCTAATCAAGGATTTATGACTAAATTTTCGAAGCACCATTAAGTCCTCAACAGGATGTATGGTTGCAACTTCACAAATAAGTCCTAAACAAGGATTTATTCCGCATTGTAACGATAAATTCTAAACAAGGATTTATTGCTTCACCTACACACGCATCAATAGATCTTAAACAAGGATTTATTGTTATCAAGACAAATCCCATATTATCCTCATCAAGGATATTATGTTCCCGACCAATTCAAATGGTAAACCAATCATTTGAAACTCAATCTTCGAATCAACTCCAACTCATTCGAAGTTATTTTGATTCCTAAGATCCCTATTCGTAATATCCAAAACTTATTCAAGCCACCCAAATTGTCGAGAAATTGTTGAAAAACAACAAGATCTCGATATATTTCAAATTAAAGACTTCTATAATCCGAGATTGGCCCCGATTATTATTCACATCAACAAAATATGGAAAACCATATTTTGGAGCAAAAGCCAATTTTCGCGTCTTCTTTCTCAATTCAAAGGAATTCTTAGTTGAAAAACAACTAAGCAAAATACAAATCCAAATTAAGATTTGCTATATAATAGTATATTATACGTAGATTGGGATGAACTCCTAATCGAATATACGATATTAAGGAGATAAACAATCTTCTTGATATATTTCAATATTTTCTTAACAAGGGAAAAGTACTTCGCTTTCAACAAAATGTTTAGAAGATGTTTATACCACAAGTATAGACAGATTCTACCCTTGAAATATTTTCAAAAATAAATCAAATGGTTTGCAACAAAGAAGCTATATTTTAGAGAAATTTAAAAATATTTTTCTTAAAGTTATTTATTTACAAATGATATGGGAGAAAATCTACCCACTATCAAATTTCGGTTAAATCATGAGCCATTCGATATAACCAAGATTGAATGGGGTTTTGTAAAAGAAATTACGCTCAAAACCTTTCTTTTGATTTAATTAAAGATTTTCCAAGAATAGTCAAATCTCGACTAACAAATTTTATAAACGCCGATGATTTTGTCTATTATTTTCATATTTCAATAAATGTTTTATTGGTATAGTGAAAGAGAAAATTCTATCACCATATCAAACTGAAAATTTCTAAAATACTTGAGGAAGAAACCTCTTGGCGCCAAGAAGACCAGAGCATTTGTCAAAAACAATTGATGATTGCTACAAAAATCCAACCCATTATCAAGTCCAAACCGGAATTGATTTGGTTACCATGGCCCAGCATCTGTTACACCAAAACACTTTCAATTACTGGACCGATGGAAAGAGAGTTTTGGCCCACGACACTGGACACCCCAGTAGTGTAGGAGAGCCCAATGAAGAAGCAATTTCGCTATTAACAAAAATGGCGGAAATGGAACTCGAAGATTATCCGTTAGCAGCGGAGATCAGAGAGGTAATGGAAAGCTGGAACTCACCGGCTCCAACACCGGAATCACTTCACCTGGACGAGATTGAAGAGATGAACCTGAGAAACATCCAGGAGGGATGAAGACAAACAGTCACATCCAAGGAAGCTGCAAGGAAGACGCGTGGAAAAAACCATGAAGTCATCCATGACGAAAGAGGAAGACGCGTGGAAACAACCATGACGCATTCCATGACGAAAGAAGAAGCAACGTGGAAAAAGCCATGATTGCTACAAGACAAAATAGGAAGCTATGTGGAAGACACCATGATAGCAACCCGACAAAAGAAGCCGAAAGTGTCATTATTACGTATACTTTTCTGAATTCCAATTCTTTTAGATTAGAATTTAATTTTTATTCTTATCCGGACATTTCCTGACTTCAAATGTAATTAGATTCTAGTTTATTTTCTTTTATTATAAATAGGCATTCATGTAAGCTCGAGAAGGCATCGAGAAAAATACTAACTTAGTTTCTTAGTTTTTATTTTCTTGAAATCGCAAGTTCTCTTGCTTTCTTCAAGAACCTTTTGTAAATTATATTTTCTTCTATTAATAATATTTTCATTCTACTACGATATATCCCTTCCGCTACCTCTCTCCCCTAACTCAAATAAATAACTTTGAGAAAAATATTTTTTAAATTTCTCTAAAATATAGCTTGTCTGGTTGCAAACCATTTGATTTATTTTTGAAAATATTTCAAGGGGTAGAATCTGTCTATACTTGTGGTATAAACATCTTCTAAACATTTTGTTGAAAACGGAAGTACTTTTCCCTTGTTAAGAAAATATTGAAATATATCAAGAAGATTGTTTATCTCCTTAATATCTCAGATATTCGATTAGGAGTTCATCCCAATCTCAGATAATATACTATTATATAGCAAATCTTCTACTGATTTGTATTTTGCTTAGTTGTTTTTTCAACTAAGAATTCACTGAATTGAGAAAGAGAACGCCAAAATTGGTTTTTTGCTCCAAAATATGGTTTTTCCATATTTTGTTGATGTGAGAATAATAATCCGGGCCAACTCGGATTATAGAAGTCTTTAATTTGAAATATATCGAGATCTTGTTGTTTTTCAACAATTTCTCAAAGAATTTGGGTGGCTTCGTATAAGTTTTGGATATTCGAATAGGATCTTGGAATCAAAATAACTCGAATGAGTTGGAGTTGATTTCGAAGATTGAGTTTCAAATGATTGGTTTACCATTTGAATTGGGTGGGAACATAATATCCTTGATGAGGATAATATGGATTTGTGCAAGAGCAATAAATCCTTGTTTAAGATCTATTGGTACGCGTGTAGGTGAAGCAATAAATCCTTGTTTAGAATTTATCGTTATTCGTGCAGTGAATAAATCCTTGTTTAGGACTTATTTGTGAAGTTGCAACCATACATCCCTGTTGAGGACTCATTGGTGCTTTAGTAATTTTAGTCATAAACTTGATTAGACTTATTTGAGAAGACGCAGCCACGAATCCTTGTTTAGAATTCTTTGGTGCTTTTGGGTTTTGTTTAGTAGACGCAGCCACGAATCCTTGTTTAGAATTCATTGGTGCTTTTCCTTTATTGGGCTTTTTATGAACCGTAGTCCATTCTCCTCTCCTCCTAATTGGTATCAGAGGCAAACCCTCTAAACCCCTTTCCAAGGAGCCCTGAGTAACGATTTCGAGTTTCATATCGTAGTTCGATCGTAAGTTTCTATCTTGACTATTTACAATTTCGCTTATTTCACCGCTATTGTCTCAAAACCCATATGTTCATTATTTGTCCTCGCCGCTGAGACCATAGGTGGTCGTTGTAGGCTTTGAGAGGTCGCTTAAGACACGTAAGGTCTTAGGTACTGTGGATAATAATAATGGAAAAATAGATTGTTTATATAAAGATAAAACTTGTAATCATACTACACATATAGACTCTAAGAATGAAAATAATATACCTATCTAAGTAAAGGTATAAATTCTCTTATAGATATAACTTATTTTTATTTTGGTAAATTATGTAATAAAGTAAATAAAATAGAAGAAAAATAGATAATATAGAGTAGTAATGTAATTAGATTTGAACAACAAATCTAAAGACTTATTATCCGATGTTAATAACAAATTAGATCGTGTAATAAATAATACTAACAATATAGATTCGATTTAGATTTAGGACCATTATATTACTAAGAATAAGAATATAATATTAACTTTATCGATGAAGATGATTCTTCTGATGATAATACTAACATTAAAAAAGAAAAGAAAAGAAAAAATATAAAAATGAAAAACAACAAAAATATGATTTTGATAGTTATAAAACCTTAATAGAACATTGAAAAACTAATTTTCTAGGATGTATGATCCACACGAAAGAGTGGAATATCTCGAATTAATAGAAGATCTTTATGAACAACATAAAGAACTTTTTAATAAATATAATTATCATTATATGTTAAACTATGACACTACCGATAGTAGTAGTGATGATAGTTCCAGAATGATAATTTAGAAAATAAAACTGAAGACACAGATTTAGATATTTGTGTTGAAAGTAGTAGTAACACGAATTTAGAAATTTGTGTTACATCTCAAAATTCTGATGAGGAAGACACCTCAACAGAAGAAAATACTAACATTCCAGATCACATGGATACGGAACCCCCGGATTCGTATGACTATGAAACCCATAAACCTAAGGAACCAGACAAACCAAATCCCTATAATACAGTAGGTTTAGATCTTCAAACAGAAGATAATAATAATAATAAAATAGAATATTATTGGGATAAAATAGTAAATGGAGATTATCAAAAAGCCGATAGTCAAAATTCACTAGTAAAAATACAACCAGTATTCTATCCCAATAAATTAGAAAAATCAACATCTACACCAAACAGGATAGATGAGTTCGAAATAGAATCTAAAACAGATTCTAATGAAGAATATATATTTATGTTAGGAAATACTTCTAAAAACCATTTAGAAGAAATCCCATATTCTGAACAACAGGATATTAAATTAGGTAGTATAATCGGAGAAGAAATGATCTCTCGATGATATAATAGAAAAATTAAAAATAATATTTCTAAAGAAGAAATATATAAAATATCTAAATTTAAACTATGGTCAACAAGGCACATAGAAAAAATTAGCGGGAACACAGTCGCTAAAGATACTAAAGGAGGTTTAACAGAAATCCCCTTATTTACTAAAGATAAAATAAAACGGATTAGGAAAAAACATCCTCAAGTCCGATATATACATTTAGGAGTTATCATGATAACAATAAGAGCTTTATTTAGAAGAGGTCATGATGTTCCTATTATAGCTATATTATTAGATAAAAGATTTGAAAATCCAAAAAAGCACTTATTGAGGAATTCAATCAAATCTTCACACAAAGCGTTATAAGATTTAAGGTAAAACCCAATTACTTTATTTCCATAATGATCCTCTAATAGAAGAGTGTCTTTGCCTTAAAATTGCATAAAAAAATTCGATATAAGTGATTTAGCAGAAGATCTTGCAATCAGCTGGACTTCTATTAATGAATATACTAATACAGCAGAGGTTGAAATAAAAGAGATAAATAATAAGATTATTGAGCTTTTTGAGCCCAATAAATTTACAACAGAAATTCAGCCCAAGCTATTACATTTAAAAGATCTATCAATCCCGAAAGACTAGATCATAGAAAAGACTAATAATGCTAGTACTTCTAAACCAGTAAGTACTATAGAATACATGTCATCCGGAGATAAATTGTATTTCAAAAATAATTTGATTACAAATACAGATGATAATTTAGTATTACCTTCTAGTTCTCAAACAGAAGAACATGAAGAAGAAGTAGGTACACCAATAGGTATGAAAACCGTTCATATTCCTATTTTTCCTACATCACCTTCCAGAAATTCTAGAAACACTAGGATGGAAGAAATACAATTTTCAAAAGAAAACCTTATTGAAAATACATATATTGAAATAACATTACATGATAAAGATTATAAAAAATATTCTTTACATGCTTTGTTAGACACAGGAGCTACAACCAGTAGTTGTAAAAGAACAGTGATTCCTGAAAAATATTGGGAACTCAGTAAAAGGAAAATAAATATTAATGGAATAAATGGTAACAAAACCACTATCCATTATAAAGCTAAAATATACCAATCTACATAAACAATGTAAGATTTGTAATCCCTAAATTATTATGTCTTCCTGATATGTATGGAGATATACTATTAGGAAATAATTTTATAAGAAATTATTTACCATTTTCTGTTGATAAAAAGTCAATAGTATTATCTGGTATTGAAACATCATTAGTTTCAAATCCTAAATTTATTTGTACTAATGATTACTAATGATTGTTGACTTTCTTAGCAGGCCTAATGGACAGAGGTAAAAAACCTCTAGAAATAAAAATGGGAGAATGGACTACGGTTCATAAAAAGCCCAATAAAGGAAAAGCACCAATGAATTCTAAACAAGGATTCGTGGCTGCGTCTGCTAAACAAAACCCAAAAGCACCAAAGAATTCTAAACAAGGATTCGTGGCTGCGTCTTCTCAAGTAAGTCCTAATCAAGGATTTATGACTAAATTTTCAGAAGCACCATTAAGTCCTCAACAGGGATGTATGGTTGCAACTTCACAAATAAGTCCTAAACAAGGATTTATTCTCGCATGTAACGATAAATTCTAAACAAGGATTTATTGCTTCACCTACACACGCATCAATAGATCTTAAACAAGGATTTATTGCTATCGCACAAATCCCATATTATCCTCATCAAGGATATTATGTTCCCAAATTTCAATTCAAATGGTAAACCAATCATTTGAAACTCAATCTTCAAAATCAACTCCAACTCATTCGAAAGTTATTTTGAATCCTAAGATCCTTATTCGTAATATCCAAAACTTATTCTCAAGCCACCCAAATTGCTCGAGAAATTGTTGAAAAACAACAAGATCTCGATATATTTCAAATTAAAGACTTTTATAATCCGTGATTGGGCCCGGATTATTATTCTCACATTAACAAAATATGGAAAACCATATTTTGGAGCAAAAGCCAATTTTCTGCTCTTTCTCAATTCAGTGAATTCTTAGTTGAAAAACAACTAAGCAAAATACAAATCCAAATTAAGATTTGCTATATAATAGTATATTATACGAGATTGGGATGAACTCCTAATCGAATATACGATATTAAGGAGATAAACAATCTTCTTGATATATTTCAATATTTTCTTAACAAGGGAAAAGTACTTCCATTTTCAACAAAATGTTTAGAAGATGTTTATGCCACAAGTGTAGATGATTCTACCCTTGAAATATTTTCAAAATAAATCAAATGGTTTGCAACCAAAGAAGCTATATTTTTAGAGAAATTTAAAAAATATTTTTCTCAAAGTTATTTATTTACAAATGATATGGGAGAAAATCTACCCACTATCAAATTTCGGTTAAATCATGAGCCATTCGATATAACCAGTATTGAATGGGGTTTTGTAAAAGAAATTACGTTCAAAACCTTTCTTTTGATTTAATTCAAGATTTTCCTAAGAATAGTCAAATCTCAACTAACAAATTTTATAAACGCCGATGATTTTTGTCTATTATTTTCATATTTCAATAAATAAATTTTATTGGTATAGCCGAAAGAGAAAATTCTATCACCTTTATCAAATTTGGACTATTTCTACATGGCTTGAAGGAAAAAACCTCTTGGCAGCCCAAGAAGATCCAGAGCATTTGTCAAAAACCATTGACGACTGCTATAATAATTTTACTAAATATCAAATCCAAACCGGAATTGATTTAGTAACCATGGCCCAACACCTGCTACACCAAAAAATGTGGATGTTTTGGACCGATGGAAGAAGAGTCTTAGCCCACGATACTGGAATCTACCAGATCGAAGGAGAAGAAATCGAAGAAGCAATTTCGCTATTAACAAAAATGGCTAAAATGGAGCTTGATGATTATCCGTTAGCAGAATGAGATCGAGAGGTAATGGAAAGTCGAACTCACCGACTCCAACACCTAATCACTTCACCGACGAGATTGAAGAGATGAACCCGAGAAACATCCAGAGGGATGAAGACAACAATACATCCAAGGAAGTCGCAAGGAAGACGTTGAAAAACCATGAAGTCATCCATGACGAAAGAGGAAGACGCGGAAACAACCATGACGATTCCATGACGAAGAAGAAGCAACGTGAAAAGCCATGATTGCTACAAGACAAAATAGGAAGCTACGTGAAGACACCATGATAGCAACCCCACAAAAGAAGCCGAAAGTGTCATTATTACGATACTTTTCTGACCCCAATTCTTTTAGATTAGAATTTAATTCTTTATTCTTATCCGCACATTTCCGACTTCAAATGTAATTGGATTCTAGTTTATTTTCTTTTATTATAAATAGGCATTCATGTAAGCTCTAGAGGCATCGAGAAAATACTAACTTAGTTTCTTAGTTTTTATTTTCTCTTGAAATCTGCAAGTTCTCTTGCTTTCTTCAAGAACCTTTTGTAAATTATCTTTCTTCTATTAATAATATTTTCATTCTACTACGATATATCCCTTCCGCTACCACTCTCCTCCACTCTCCTCTACTCTCCTATCCTCCACTCTCCTCCACTCTCCTCCCCTCTTCCCCTAATTGGTATCGAGGCAAACCCTAAAACCCTTTCCAAGGAGCCCCGGAGTAACGATTTCTGGAGTTTCATATCGTAGTTCGATTGTAAGTTTCTATCTTGACTATTTACAATTCGCTTATTTCACTGTTATTGTCTCAAAACCCATATGTCTGTCGTTTGTCCTCGTCGCCGTTGAGACCATAGGTGGTCGTTGTAGGCTTTGAGAGGTCGTTTAAGACACAGAAGGTCTTAGGTACCAGGGATAATAATAATGGAAAAAATAGATTGTTTATATAAAGATAAAACTTGTAATCATACTACACATATAGACTCTAAGAATGAAAATAATATACCTATCTAAGTAAAGGTATAAATTCTCTTATAGATATAACTTTTTTATTTTGGTAAATTATGTAATAAAGTAAATAAAATAGAAGAAAAATAGATAATATAGAGTAGTAATGTAATTAGATTTGAACAACAAATCTAAAGACTTATTATCCGATGTTAATAACAAATTAGATCGTAATAAATAATACTAACAATATAGATTCAGATTTAGATTTAGGACCATTATATTACTAAGAATAAAGAATATAATATTAACTTTATCGATGAAGATGATTCTTCGATGATAATACTAACATTAAAAAAGAAAAGAAAAGAAAAATTATAAAAATGAAAACAACAAAATATGATTTTGATAGTTATAAAACCTTAATAGAACATTGAAAAACCAATTTTCTAGGATGATGATCCACACGAAAGAGTGGAATATCTCGAATTAATAGAAGATCTTTATGAACAACATAAAGAACTTTTTAATAAATATAATTATCATTATATGTTAAACTATGACACTACTGATAGTAGTAGTGATGATAGTTCCAGTAATGATAATTTAGAAAATAAAACTGAAGACACAGATTTAGATATTTGTGTTGGAAGTAGTAGTAACACGAATTTAGAAATTTGTGTTACAAGTCAAACTTCTGATGAAGAAGACACTTCAACAGAAGAAAATATAGAACTTCCGGATCATATGAAAACGGAACCCCCGGACCCATATGACTATGAAACCCATAAACCTAAGGAACCGTATAAACCAAATCCCTATAATACAAGAGGTTTAGATCTTCAAACAAAAGATAATAATAATAATAAAATGAGTATATATTGGGAAAAATAGTAGATGGAGATTATCAAAAGATGATAGTCAAAATTCACTAGTAGAAATACAACCAAGATTTTATCCCAATAAATTAAATAAATTTTCCAAAAATACAAAATAAAAGAAAACCAATAATACAACAAATGAAATTAGGAATAAAGACATTATTACCCTTTCTCATTTCCAACCAAGGAAATACTATACTTATATAGATATTACATTTCAATTTAGAGAGTATAAAACATATTCTTTAAATGCTTTATTAGATAATCGAGCTACAACTAGTAGTCAGAGAAAATGCTATTCCATCGTAAAAATGGGAACTTATGAAAATCCTATTAGAAATATTTTAGTAAATGGCATTGAAACTTTAATTCTTTTTAAGGCTAAAATATACCAATCTACATAAACAATGTAAGATTTGTAATTCCTAAGATATTATGTTTTCATGAAATGCATGGAGATATATTATTAGGAAATAATTTTATATATCAACATCTACCATTTTCTATAGATGTAAATTTTGTGGTATTAACTATCAAAAAACCTCTGTAGAAGTACCTTTAGTAGAAAATCATAGATACATATGTGATAAAACTTCACACCACCTAGATGTAACAAGTAAAACAACTTGAAACTAATCATTGGTTGTTTAAAATATTAGAAAATAATTTTAGTGAAGAACCACTAAAATTATGGAAAAATAGTCCTAGATATTGTACTATAAAATTGGAAAACCCCAATAAGATAATTAGAGTAAAACCCATGGTCTATACTAAACAAGATATAGACGAATTTGAAATACAAATAAAAGAATTATTAGAAAAAGGATTAATAGAAGAAACTACTAGTCCACATTCTAGTCCCGCCTTCATGGTAAGAAACCATGCGTAAATTAAAAGAGGAAAGCTAGGATGGTAATAAATTATAAAAGACTAAATCAAAATACTATTTTTGATGGATATTTTATCCCAAGAAAGGAAGTATTAATTAATCAAGCTAAACAAGCAAAATACTTTAGTAAATTTGATTGTAAGTCAGGATTCTGGCAAATCATGCTAATGTAAGAATCCAAACCATTAACGCTTTCAATACTCTAATGGACATTATCAATGGAAAGTAATGCCATTCGGTTATGTAATGCTCCATGTGTTTTCCAGAGATGGATGGACTCTATATTCAATAAACACAAAAATTTTGTGTTGTGTATATAGATGACATTCTAATATTCTCGCATACACTTGAAAACCATAGAAAGCATTTAAATATTATAGCTAGAGATTTCATAAAACATGGAATCATACTAAGTCCTAAGAAAATAGAATTAGAAAAACTCAAATCAATTCTTAGGATTAATTTTATCTCGCGATGGTCTTAAACTCCAAGATCATATTATAATAAAAATAAAAGAATTCTCAAAAATTGTTGATAAAAAGCAACTTCAACAATTTCTAGGAATAGTAAATTATGGCGTAAATTTCTTTCCTAATTTATCTAAAAACTAGATGAATTATATGAAAAACTTAAAAGGAAAAACCTTTTGAGTGGACTAAAGAGACCTGTACATTATAAAACATATAAAGTCCTAAATAAATTATATCCCTAAAGTTTATTTACCCAAGCAAGGTGATAAACTAATTCTAGAAATGATGCCTCTAAAAAACTGGGATGTGTGTTAAAAGCAAAACACTAAAAATGAAGAATTAATTTGTGGCTATAGTTTAGGAAAATTTAAACCAAATGAAATAAACTATGCCATATATGAAAAAGAATTATTAGCAATAAAAAAGGAATAAAAAATTCCTAATATATTTAGCGCCATAAAATTTTATTATTAAAACCGATAATCAAAGGTTAAACAGCTTAACTAATAAAAGTTTAGAAACAAGACTCGAAGGATTAGATGGTATAATGAATTATGCCAATATAACTCAAGTTATATACATAAAGGGTACTAACAATTTTATTGCGATTTTCTTAGCAGTTTAATGGATGAGGTAAAAACCTCTAGAAATAAAAATGGGAGAATGGACTACGGTTCATAAAAAGCCCAATAAAGGAAAAGCACCAATGAATTCTAAACAAGGATTCGTATCAAGGTCGCTAAACAAAACCCAAAAGCACCAAAGAATTCTAAACAAGGATTCGTGGTCGCGCTTCTCAAGTAAGTCCTAATCAAGGATTTATGACTAAATTTTCGTAAGCACCATTAAGTCCTCAACAGGATGTATGGTTGCAACTTCACAAATAAGTCCTAAACAAGGATTTATTCCCACGTAACGATAAATTCTAAACAAGGATTTATTGCTTCACCTACACACGCATCAATAGATCTTAAACAAGGATTTATTGCATCAAGACAAATCCCATATTATCCTCATCAAGGATATTATGTTCCCAAATTTCAATTCAAATGGTAAACCAATCATTTGAAACTCAATCTTCAAAATCAACTCCAACTCACTCGAGTTATTTTGAATCCTAAGATCCTTATTCGTAATATCCAAAACTTATTCGAAGCCACCCAAATTGTCTGAGAAATTGTTGAAAAACAACAAGATCTCGATATATTTCAAATTAAAGACTTTTATAATCCGTGATTGGCCCTGATTATTATTTCACATCAACAAAATATGGAAAACCATATTTTGGAGCAAAAAGCCAATTTTCGCGTTCTTTCTCAATTCAATGAATTCTTAGTTGAAAAACAACTAAACAAAATACAAATCCAAATTAAGATTTGCTATATAATAGTATATTATACGTAGATTGGGATGAACTCCTAATCAATATACGTATATTAAGGAGATAAACAATCTTCTTGATATATTTCAATATTTTCTTAACAAGGGAAAAGTACTTGTTTCAACAAAATGTTTAGAAATTTTTATATCTGTTTAGATTAGCATTTTCAAATTATAACTGTTCAATAATAATACATCATCAGCAACTCTTTTCTTTTTTCAAGAACTCTTTCAAGAACCTTGTAAATTATCTTTCTTGTATTAATAATTTTTCATTCTACTACATATATCCTTCCGCTACCACTCTCCTCCACTCTCCTATCCTCCACTTCCTCTCCTCTCCTATCCTCCTCCCCAATTGGAGTAGAGGAGAGGAGGAGAGTGGAGGATAGGAGAGTGGTAGCTGAAAGGATATATCGAGTAGAATGAAAATATTATTAATAAGAAAAGATAATTTATAAAAGGTTCTCAAGAAAGCAAGAGAACTTGCGATTTCAAGAGAAAATAAAAACTAAGAAACTAAGTTAGTATTTTCTCGATGCCTTCTCAAAGCTTACATGAATGCCTATTTATAATAAAAGAAAATAAACTAGAATCTAATTACATTTGAAGTCCGGGAAATGTCCTGATAAGAATAAAGAATTAAATTCTAATCTAAAAGAATTGGGGTCCAATAGTATCTGTAATAATGATACTTTCTTTTTTTTTGTCGGGTTGCTATCATGGTGTCTTCCACGTAGCTTCCTATTTTGTCTTGTAGCAATCATGGCTTTTTCCACGCTGTTTCTTCTTTCGCATGGAATGCGCCATGGTTGTTTCCACGCTGCCTTCCTCTTTCGCCATGGATGACTTCATGGTTTTTTCCACGCCTTCCTTACAGCCTTCCTTGGATGTGATCTGCTTGTCTTCATCCTCCCGGATGTTTCTCGTGTTCATCTCTTCAATCTCGCCCGTGAAGTGATTCCTGTTGGAGCCGTGAGTTCCAGTTTTCCATTACCTCTCCGATCTCCGCCGCTAATCTGGATAATCTTCGAGTTCCATTTTCGCCATTTTTGTTAATAGCGAAATTGCTTTTTATCGGCTCTCCTACGCCATCGGGTGTCCAGGTCGTACAAAACTCTTTCCATCGGGTCCAAGAATTGAAAGTGTTTTGGTGTAACAGATGTCAATATGGTAACCAAATCAATTCCGCTTGGACTTGATAATGGGTTGATTTTGTAGCAATCATCAATTGTTTTTGACAAATGCTCGGTCTTCTTGGGCTGCCAAGAGGTTTCTTCCTCCAAGCA
Source organism: Gossypium rotundifolium (assembly GCA_025506655.1). Lineage (NCBI taxonomy): Eukaryota > Viridiplantae > Streptophyta > Magnoliopsida > Malvales > Malvaceae > Gossypium > Gossypium rotundifolium. The sequence goes on along the minus strand of CP106731.1, from coordinate 115,029,984 downwards.
TTTTAGAAATTTTCCAGATTTGATATGGCTGATAAAATTTTCTTTCTCAGCAATACCAATAAGAGTAAATATTTCAATATGGAAATAATAGACAAAATAATCGTTTCGTGTAAAATTTGATAAACGAGATTTGACTATTGCTGGAAAATCTTTTATTAAATCAAAAGAAAGGTTTTGAACTGTAATTTCTTTTACAAAATCCCATTCAATATCGTTATATCGAATGGCTCATGATTTAACCGAAATTTGATAGTGGTAGATTTTCTCCCATATCATTTGTAAATAAATAACTTTGAGAAAATATTTTTAAATTTCTAAAATATAGCTTGTCAAGTTGCAAACCATTTGATTTATTTTTGAAAATATTTCATGGGTAGAATCTGCTTACACTTGTGGTATAAACATCTTCTAAACAAAAGTATTTCCTAATTGGTATCCTCCTATTATCTCCTCTCCTCCCCCTAATTGGTATCCTCTACTCCTCCACTCTCCTATCATCCTATCCTCCCCCTAATTGGTATCAGAGGCAAACCCCTCAGAAACCCCCTTTCCAAGGAGCCCCGGAGGAACGATTTCTAGAGTTTCATATCGTAGTTCTAACTGTAAGTTTCTATCTTGACTATTTCCAGAGTAACGATTTCTGGAGTTTCATATCGTAGTTCTGACTGTAAGTTTCATATCTTGACTATCTTGACTATTTACTACCTAATTTAATATCCTGTTGTTCAGAATATGGGATTTCTTCTAAATGGTTTTTAGAAGTATTTCCTAACATAAATATATATTCTTCATTAGAATCTGTTTTAGATTCTATTTCGAACTCATCAATCCTGTTTGGTGTAGATGTTGATTTTTCTAATTTATTGGGATAGAATACTGGTTGTATTTTTACTAGTGAATTTTGACTATCAGCTTTTTGATAATCTCCATTTACTATTTTTTCCCAATAATATTCTATTTTATTATTATTATTATCTTCTGTTTGAAGATCTAAACCTACTGTATTATAGGGATTTGGTTTGTCTGGTTCCTTAGGTTTATGGGTTTCATAGTCATACGGATCCGGGGGTTCCGTTTCCATATGATCCGGAATGACAGTATTTTCTTCTGTTGAGGTGTCTTCCTCATCAGAAGTTTGAGATGTAACACAAATTTCTAAATTCGTGTTACTACTACTTCTAACACAAATATCAAAATCTGTGTCTTCAGTTTTATTTTCTAAATTATCATTACTGAAACTATCATCACTACTACTATCAGTAGTGTCATAGTTTAACATATAATGATAATTATATTTATTAAAAAGTTCTTTATGTTGTTCATAAAGATCTTCTATTAATTTTATATTCCACTCTTTCGTGTGGATCATCCGTCCTAGAAAATTGGTTTTTCCAATGTTCTATTAAGGTTTTATAACTATCAAAATCATATTTTTGTTGTTTTTCATTTTTATAATTTTTCTTTTCTTTTCTTTTTTAATGTTAGTATTATCATCTCAAGAATCATCTTCATCTCGATAAAGTTAATATTATATTATCACATCGTAATATAATGGTCCTAAATCTAAATCAATCTATATTGTTAGTATTATTTATTACCCGATCTAATTTATTATTAACATCGATAATAAGTCTTTAGATTTGTTGTTCAAATCTAATTGCATTACTACTCCTATATTATCTATTTTTTCTTCTATTTTATTTACTTTATTACATAATTTACCAAAATAAAAGAAGTTATATCTATAAGAGAATTTATACCTTTACTTAGAGCCAGTATATTATTTTCATTCTTAGAGTCTATATGTGTAGTAGGATTATAAGTTTTATCTTTATATAAACAATCTATTTTTTCCATTATTATTATCCCTGGTACCTAAGACCTTCTGTGTCTTAAACGACCTCTCAAAGCCTACAACGACCACCTATGGTCTCAACGCACGAGGACAAACGATGAATATATGGGTTTTGAGACAATAATGATGAAATAAAATGTAATTGTAAATAGTCAAGATAGAAACTTACAATGTAACTCACGATATGAAACTCCGTAAATCGTTATTCGGGGCTCCTTGGAAAGGGGTTTTAGGGTTTCCTCCTCGATACCAATTAGGGGAGGATAGGAGCAGAGAGAGAGATGATACCAATTAGGGGAGAGGAGGAGAGTGGTAGCGGAAGGGATATATCGTAGTAGAATGAAAATATTATTAATAGAAGAAAAGATAATTTACAAAAGGTTCTTGAAGAAAGCAAGAGAACTTGCAGATTTCAAGAGAAAATAAAAAACTAAGAAACTAAGTTAGTATTTTTCTCGATGCCTTCTCAGGCTTACATGAATGCCTATTTATAATAAAAGAAAATAAACTAGAATCTAATTACATTTGAAGTCCGGGGAAATGTCCGGATAAGAATAAAGAATTAAATTCTAATCTAAAAAGAATTGGGGTCCGAATAGTATCTGTAATAATGATACTTTCGGCTTCTTTTGTCGAGTTGCTATCATGGTGTCTTCCACGTAGCTTCCTATTTTGTCTTGTAGCAATCATGGCTTTTTCCACGTTGCTTCTTCTTTCGTCATGGAATGCGTCATGGTTGTTTCCACGCGTCTTCCTCTTTCGTCATGGATGACTTCATGGGTTTTTCCACGCGTCTTCCTTGCAGCTTCCTTGGATGTGACTGTTTGTCTTCATCCTCCCGGATGTTTCTCGTGTTCATCTCTTCAATCTCGTCCAGGTGAAGTGATTCCGGTGTTGGAGCCGGTGAGTTCCAGCTTTCCATTACCTCTCTGATCTCCGCTGCTAACGGATAATCTTCGAGTTCCATTTCCGCCATTTTTGTTAATAGCGAAATTGCTTCTTCATTGGGCTCTCCTACGCTACTGGGGTGTCCAGTGTCGTGGGCCAAAACTCTTTTTCCATCGGTCCAGTAATTGAAAGTGTTTTGGTGTAACAGATGTTAATATGGTAACCAAATCAATTCCTTTTGGACTTGATAATGGGTTGGATTTTGTAGCAATCATCAATTGTTTTTGACAAATGCTCTGGTCTTCTTGGTCGCCAAGAGGTTTCTTCCTCCAAGCATTTTAGAAATTTTCCAGATTTGATATGGTGATAAAATTTTTCTTTCTCAAAGAATACCAATAAGAGTAAATATTTCAATATGGAAATAATAGACAAAATCATCGCTTCATGTAAAATTTGATAAACGAGATTTGATCGTTTCGGAAAATCTTTTATTAAATCAAAAGAAAGGTTTTGAACTGTAATTTCTTTTACAAAACCCCATTCAATCGGGTTATATCGAATGGCTCATGATTTAACCGAAATTTGATAGTGGTAGATTTTCTCCCATATCATTTGTAAATAAATAACTTTGAGAAAAATATTTTTAAATTTCTCTAAAATATAGCTTGTCAAGGTTGCAAACCATTTGATTTATTTTGAAAATATTTCAAGGGTAGAATCTGTCTACACTTGTGCTATAAACATCTTCTAAACATTTTGTTGAAAACGAAGTACTTTTCCCTTGTTAAGAAAATATTGAAATATATCAAGAAGATTGTTTATCTCCTTAATATCTCAGATATTCGATTAGGAGTTCATCCCAATCTCTCAGATAATATACTATTATATAGCAAATCTTCTATGGATTTGTATTTTGCTTAGTTGTTTTTTCAACTAAGAATTCACCTAATTGAGAAAGAGAACGCCTAAAATTGGCTTTTTGCTCCAAAATATGGTTTTTCCATATTTTGTTGATGTGAGAATAATAATCCGGGGCCAATCCTGGATTATAAAAGTCTTTAATTTGAAATATATCGAGATCTTGTTGTTTTTTCAACAATTTCTCAAAGAATTTGGGTGGCTTCGAATAAGTTTTGGATATTCTAATAAGGATCTTGGATTCAAAATAACTCGAGTGAGTTGGAGTTGATTTTGAAGATTGAGTTTCAAATGATTGGTTTACCATTTGAATTGGGCTGGGAACATAATATCCTTGATGAGGATAATATGGGATTTGTGCAGAGCAATAAATCCTTGTTTAAGATCTATTGGTACGTGTAGGTGAAGCAATAAATCCTTGTTTAGAATTTATCGTTACTGCGTGCGAGAATAAATCCTTGTTTAGGACTTATTTGTGAAGTTGCAACCATACATCCCTGTTGAGGACTTAATGGTGCTTCTGAAAATTTAGTCATAAATCCTTGATTAGGACTTATTTGAGAAGACGCAGCCACGAATCCTTGTTTAGAATTCTTTGGTGCTTTTGGGTTTTGTTTAGCAGACGCAGCCACGAATCCTTGTTTAGAATTCATTGGTGCTTTTCCTTTATTGGGCTTTTTATGAACCGTAGTCCATTCTCCCATTTTTATTTCTAGAGGTTTTTTACCTTTGTCCATTAGGCCTGCTAAGAAAGTCAACAATCATTAGTAATCATTAGTACAAATAAATTTAGGATTTGAAACTAATGATGTTTCAATACCGATAATACTATTGACTTTTATCAATGTAAAATGGTAAATAATTTCTTATAAAATTATTTCCTAATAGTATATCTCCATACATATCGTGAAGACATAATAATTTAGGGATTACAAATCTTACATTGTTTATGTAGATTGGTATATTTTAGCTTTATAATGGATAGTGGTTTTGTTACCATTTATTCCATTAATATTTATTTTCCTTTTACGTGTTCCTAATATTTTTCAGAATCATTGTTTTTTACAACTCATCGGTCGTAGCTCTCTGTGTTCAACAAAGCATGTAAAGAATATTTTTATAATCTTTATCATGTAATGTTATTTCAATATATGTATTTTCAATAAGGTTTTCTTTTGAAAATTGTATTTCTTCCATCCTAGTGTTTCTAGAATTTCGGAAGGTGATGTAGGAAAATAGGAATATGAACGGTTTTCATACCTATTGGTGTACCTACTTCTTCTTCATGTTCTTCTGCTTGAGAACTAGAAGGTAATACTAAATTATCATCTCAGATTTGTAATCAAATTATTTTGAAATACAATTTATCTCCGGATGACATGTATTCTATAGTACTTCTTGGTTTAGAAGTACTAGCATTATTAGTCTTTTCTATGATCCATTTTCGGGATCGATAGATCTTTTAAATGTAATAGCTTGGGTGAATTTCATTGTAAATTTATTGGGCTCAAAAAGCTCAATAATCTTATTATTTATCTCTTTATTTCAACCTCTCAGATTAGTATATTCATTAATGTGTCCAAATTGATTGCAAGATCTTCTCGCTAAATCACTTATATCGTAATTTTTGTCAATTCTAAGTCAAAGACACTCTTCTATTAGAGGATCATTATGGAAATAAAGTAATTGGGTTTTACCTTAAATCCTATAACGCTCGTGTGAAGATTTGATTGAATTCTCCAATAAGTGCTTTTATTGATTTTCAAATCTTTTATCTAATAATATAGCTATAATAGGAACATCATGACCTCTTCTAAGTAAAGCTCTTATTGTTATCATGATAACTCCTAAATGTATATATCGGACTTGAGGATGTTTTTTCCTAATCCGTTTTATTTTATCTTTAGTAAATAAGGGGATTTCTGTTAAACTTCCTTTAGTATCTTTAGCGATCGTGTTCCCGCTAATTTTTTCTATTATATCATCGAGAGATCTGCTTTTCTCCGATTATACTACCTAATTTAATATCCCGTTGTTCGAATATAGGATTTCTTTCTACTTTATATTCACTTGAATTCATACCAGCCACAGGGTGAGATACTAATCTCTTTTAATAATAATTATAATTTAAAACATTTTTATGAAAATTTAAAATAATTATATATTAAAAAATTAAAAAGTTAAGTAACGATTTTTTTTATTGTGGTAGCTATTTGTTGTTATAAAAAAATATTTTTGTGGGTAATTTTTTCAAAGTAAATGACATATTTATCCTAGTTATATACAAGTATATTATAATAATATTTTGACTTTTTCATGATTTTATTAATATCACTAAATCAAGTGACATTTTAATTCTCAATAAGTGAATTTTACAAATCGCAAAAACAAAGTTAAAAAGGTAACACATAATTAGTGCATAGTAAAAAAAGAAATAAGAGGAAAAAGATGGTATGAAACAGTGACATCACGTCATTTGTATTCTTTTTTCAATAGATTTATGTTACATCAACATTTTCAAATTCAAATTCAAATTTAAATTCAAAATTCTAAAAGTCAGGATAAAAATATTGACGTAGCATAAAACTATTGAAAAAGTATAATATTTTTATTTCATACAACCTTTTCTCGAAATAAGAAATACAAAAAAAAATGTTTTAACAAGTTTGTAAAATTAAAGAACTTTAACTACGGAGTTAAAGGAGATAATAAAAATCTCTTCTATCTTACTAAACGGGCGAAAGTTTGATTCTCAGAAGTATAGAGCAACTTTAAAATTTATGACCAACATTTATCCCTAATGAACTTATAGAAGGCAAAAATTAATCATCGAACTCACTCAACTAAATACTTGAAAAAAAAGACGAACCCTATGGACGGTAAGTTTGCTTTAATTTATCAGGCATGACTCTTTGTTCAATGGCACCCAGTCTTCTCAGTTTGCAGAGCCAATGAGATATATGCAGGTTTGTAATCAAGTCAAAAAGTCAAAACAAGGTCAGAGTAAATCTCCAACCATTTTAAAGCATTTCATATTTTAAGCAAGTTATATAGTTAAAACAATGGATTTCTTATGGTGTAACTAGTTAGCTATCATTCTTTGTGTGGTTACCCAGTACTGAACATCAGAAAAAAAGAAACCTGAACATGATTTGGTCTTCACCACACCTTCAATTTCTTCACAGTAGAGTCTCCCAATGAGACTAAAATTCATGATGACACTAGAAAGAAGGTCTTCAAAGGTTTTCGGTTCGAAGTTTGAACTCATAAATGCTTTCCTTTTCAATGGAAAATACTCAAACATGCTGATCAGGCACGGTTGCAGTCATGGTCATGTGCCTGGGATCAGTAAGCAATGTTTTCATGTTGACAAAGCCAGCTTCTCTCAATCTTTCTTCCAGATCAGTGAGGTAGTATTCGTTCAAGAATGGTTCCGTACTCTTCATTAATGTGAAAAGAGCTGGAGACAGTTCCTGAAGGATCTTAGACTTGGGCTGCAATAGCAACAAAGTTCAAATGAGAATGAGTTGTACGTATAGAAGCAGAAATGAAGGTATTTATTTGTAAATAAGTTAGGTTGTAGTATGTTACCGCCTGGTCGGTTATAGCAAGTGTGCCTCCAGGTCTAAGCAATCGGAATGCTTCATTCACTAAAGCTATTATTGCTCTTTCAGGACATTCATGGAACTGCAGACAAACATCCCCAACAAGCTTTTAACAAGCTGTTTAAAAGGAATGACTTAAGCAGGCTGAAGAAAAGGCCATACCACATAAGAAAAAGAAAGAAGATCGAAGGATTTGGATGGCAAGCCAGTGTTTTCCCCAGCTGCATGTATCCATCTGATGGGGTTCTTTCGAGGGGGTCTTTTCTTTTCCTTATATTGAGCTACTGAAAGGAAGTAGGGTGACAAATCCAGTCCCTGCATGCAGTAGATCCGATCAGCATATATATTATATTTGTTAGGGATTATAAAAACGTGTTGTGTTGTGGTGATTTATATACTTGCATCAAATCCATGGTGGTGAAGGAAGATGTGTAATATAGCACTTACAGTGACTTTAGCCGAAGGAAACTCGTCGGCAAGAAATCTTGTACTCACACCAACAGAACATCCAATGTCTACAATATTTTGAATCGTGACATTTCCTGAATGCTTCATGTGATGTTGTTTGATTGCTAGAACCCAATTCCCACGCATTTCTTGAGTTGCTTCCTCATTTGATGGAGCATATGGAATAGCTCGTCTTGTCATAGACATGGTTGCCACCTCCGCTTCAGCTGCTGCCTGCCATACACTATTTTTAATTTGTACGGCCAAACTATATTGAAAGATTAAGCTCCTAAGAAATGAATCGGATATCATATTATGTATTTTTCATGGACAAATTAAATCAATGATTCAATAAGATTGTATGTCAATCTTTACACTAGTGTTTTTCTATTTGTAATTTGATCCATATGTTTTAAATATGTGTCATGTCATGTTTGAGCGGGTATTTAACGCCCAAGCTAATAACGAGATTGATAGAAAGATTTGATTCACTTATTCGTTGGGGACTCAATTAAAACTTTTGAAGTATGGGGACTGATTTAGAACCTGGGCATAGTTTGGGGATGTATGCTGGAATTAACTCCTGTAATCAGCCCATACTTGACCCATAGTTAACCCGTGTTTTAACCCATTTGGGGATTGAACAATCTTGGGCCATTTCTGGATTGATAGTCCAAGAACTTAACCCTAAATTCTATAAACAAGTATTCATAAACTTCTGTATGGGTTAAAGTACCTAATAGATCCTTGTATTATAGGGACTGAATCAAATTAATCCCTTCATTATTAAATAGATCAATTTAGTCCCTATAATAATCAAAAAAATTAAATAAGTCCAAGTTGTAACAAATGTAACATTTACTATACAAAAAATATCTTGAAGGTTATTGCAGTTCAATTCAAACAAAATATTTTATTACAAAACAATAAAAACCTTAAAAATATAAACTCTTTTAAACTGTAAAGGTTAGCTCTATTGTAATTTGGTCTTGTTGTATTCATTTTAATGATATAGGGACTAAATTGATCCATTTAATAATAAGAGACTAATTTGTTTAAATATTAGATTATAATTTTGGAATTTGGTGATTGCAAATTAAATACATGGTGAAAGCATTAAAAATAAAAACAGGGGAAAGCTAAATTGGATACTTACCAGCCATGAAAGATTGCCCTCGTCATATGCATGAAAAGGACTCAGATAATCTGTACAAAATTATATAGCTTTTAATTTGGACTGAATACCTTAAAAATAAACAAATAAATCCCAAGGTTTCATAAATCATTAAAAGAAGATGAGAAATGCATACAATCAGGGTATTGAACAGAGGTGTTCTGAATGGTGTTGAGCTCCTTATATACATCCGATTCCAGAATCTCCTTCGTCATCTCCCTCCATGGAATGTTGTTCTTCTCCGCTGTACTGTTGGAATATTGTATTCCATTATTTCATATAGGCATATACATCAAAAACACACAGACACAAAAAAAGAAAGAAAGGAAGGAACCTGATAAGGACTTGTCGGGCACCAAGCTTAAGCAGGGAGTAAAAGGGCTTAAATGAAATGAGAGCTTCAACAAGGCGAGAGAAAGGGGTCTCATCTGCCCATTTAGGCCTTTTACGATCTCCCTCCTTGTAGGCTATTGATATAGTCTCCGTCTCAGCCTGGTCTGTCATCCCAACATGAACTAAATCTCTTCTTCTGCTTCCCATCCTTCTTCTTGTGGCAGCTGAAGATGCGAGGAAAAGCTTCTCAGAAGACGAACAAGAAGTTGCCCACAGCGCCATTTGTAGATGATTAGCAAACACTTGGAATGAAGGTTACAAATCTGTAATCTATCAGGATTCTGTTTCAATGTGAGTGAGATTTGAGACCAGAAGCAGTTTCGCATTTTCTTTTCTTAACCTGAATCTTCTAAGCCTATTGCATAACTCCACGTGGATGATAAGACATCAAAGTTTATCTGCTTGCTTTGTTTCCCCTATAATATTTGATCTTTCTTCCTTGATAATTTATATGGATAATGACATCAATGACCCTGTATTTTGGGGTTTGTTTTAATGTGGTACTTAAAGTTTCAAAACACCGTCACTTTTCTTTGCTGATGTAGCACATTCATGAGCTTAATGACAAGGCCAAGCTTGACGGCGAGAGAGATGATGTGGCCGTGGCACTCGTTGATTTCGTCTTCCATCTTGGCAAGGACGTAACCGACGATGCGGCCATTGTAGTCCTTGGCCACGAAAAGAAGCTAAGGCCATGAGTGGGTGTGGCAAAGCAAGTTGCAAGTTTGCATAATTGATGGTGGCCTTGCTTATGGACACCATTGTTTTAATCGGTGGATTTGTTGTTGCCGAATGGAATTAGGGCTTTTGATTTTTCATTTTATGTTGTATGGGTTTTTATGGTTGAACAAATTACAGGATGATACTGAAAATAGAGGCTTGGGTTTTTTCTTTTCATTTTCTACATTTTTTCTTCCAAGAGCGATAGGAACGTGGAGAATTTAAATTTCTTGAAAATTTTTAATTTCTGGTTATGAGAAATTGGGTTTTTAGATTTTTGATAAATTTTTTGGCAAAATGTTTTAAATTTTTATCCTTTTCTTCTATTTTAGTTAATAAAAATTGTACAATTAAATTTTTAACCTTTAATGAAGAATGCCACATGTCACTATGTTATTAGTGTCACAATAAAATAATAGTGTTAAATTCCAGATTAATTAACAAAATTAAACTTTAAAAATCAAATTAGACATTTTAAAAGTAGAATTACCGCATTAGAACAAAGATTAAAAAACATGGGCCACTGGTGCCATTATCTTTTTATGGTATTGTTTTTATTAACTCGTTGATTTTTTATTTATTTAGAAAGCATAAATGATTCGGATCTTGACAATTATTTATATAACCTGGGTTTGTCAATTAAATTTAAATTTAAAAACCTTTTTTTCTAAGTCCTTTGTTTCTCTCTTTTTTATTTTGCTCAGCTCCCTATTTTTTCTCCTTTCACTAATCAACTCTTTCTTTTTCTCTCCATTCATCCATCTATCTTTTCTTTTTTAGGTTTACAGATATATTTTTTTCTTCCTTCATTTTACGTGTTTTCTCTCTTTTCAGTTCACAAATTTATTTTGTAGGTATCTTTGTTGTCTTCACAAGTTATGATAGACAAATGACAGTGTATGTTATTACTGAAACTCCACCGACCACCAATAGTTTCTCTTAGAAAGCGGATGGCTCTTCGTCAACTTCTTAATATGTTTCTACTTTGAGAGTATTTCAAAATAATAAATGACTTCACGAGTCAATTTGGACCTGTGTTGTATTAAGTTTTATATTTTTTTCTTTTGTTTTTCATTCTTTAATAAGTTTTCATTTTTAGAAATTTTGTATGCTATTGTAGCACGTTTTTTAGTTTTGCTTATACATGTAGACTTGCTTTTGCAAATGATTTTATGGATGATTTTGTCGTCCTCTCCAGTTTAAGGAATACTTAGTTTTTTTGTCAATTTTTACTCACCACTTTAGAATATCTGAGGTTATTTCCTTATCATATTAAGTGTTTGCAATTACTCCAGATATGTCATGCTTAAGTTGTAACAAAGTCAATTATTAACGTGTCATAATGTTTTATTAATATTGAGAATAAAACTTTGTTGTGTTAATAGAACTTCTCTTTCACTGCTTACGATGAATATTTGTTATTTTTTCCTCGAATTATATAATCTCAATCATAGAATAAATTAATTAAATTCCTTTCAAAGGAAAAAAAAAGCATCAATGATAATTTTATTCAATATTTCATTTTCATTAATGATCTTTGGAGGTTACAGTAATCATTCATAATTTTGTTAATATTTCATTTCCATACATTATCTTTTATTTTACATTTATCATCTTCAAATTTTCTTCTTTTTTTAGTAAAATCTTCAAATTTTCATTTTCATGCATGACTTTTAATAATATTTATTTTCATTCATTTTTTAAATAACAGCTTAATTCATAAATTGATACTTAAATTATATTGTTTTTCCCCATTTTGGTACCTAAACTTTTTTTTTTGTCATAAATAGTATCTAAACTATTTTTTTTAAAAAATTGATACCTAATTTTTTTCTCATTTTAGCATCTAAACTATTCGTCTGTTGTTCATTTTATACAAAATATTATATCCATAAAACAAATTTGCCACGTTATATAACCTGTAAAACAAATTTTTATTCTTTCGTTTTTATTCTTTTTATTATTTTTTTATCCTTTTCTTTCTTTCTTATTTTATAATTTATAGTGATGCTCGAAATTTTCCCTCTTGAGATTGAGATGGTGACAATTAATCCTATTTTCGTACTTCATCGCCTACACGCTTAACTTGACGAGATCTAAAAAGTTATTTCATTGTCCAGAACCAATATTTTTTGAACCGAATTGAAACAACCAATTGGACCTGAAATCTATTGGGGGTACCGGTTCAAAGATAGGGTTGAACCGATTGACCTGCAAATCAATACAGGTAGGTTGAACCAAACTAATAATAATAATTTAACCAAACCGAGAACTAGTGATTTGATTGCTTTGGCCATAAGTCCAGTTCTAAAAAATAAAATAAAAGAGAAAAATAATACTTTCTTCTCTTTTTTGTCACATGTTATTTTTTAATTGGTTATCATTTTTAAAAAATAGACTAAAAAATTGAGCTAACAAAGGTATCAACTTGGGGGAAAAAATAGTTTAAGTGTCACTTGTAACCAAAAAAATATTTGGGTATCAAAGTGAAAAAAAAAAAAAACATAGTTTAGATACCAATTATGGGTTAAACTTCTATTTTAAATAAAATTAACGATTGGACTAACGAATATATCACCTTCAGAAGAAGAAAGTTTAAATACCAAGACGGGGAAAAGGTAAAATTCAGGTACTAATTGATGAATTAAACCAAAAATAACATACTTGTTTTATTTGTTTCCTATTCCTCTTTTTGTGTCTTAATTTATCATAAAGCTTGTTCTTGAAACTTTTTTTTTTAAAGAGGTCGACTTTGATTTTGAAAATGAAAACAAACATGGGAGTCGCCACCAATCCTTTTTATTTAGGTGTGATCGGATCACTTCGTAATTCAATCATTTTAATAAAAGTTTAAATTTATTAAAACGATGATTTTTTGTCTACAAAATCCGAAAATGGGTTCGGCAATGGTTACGCATTTAGGAAGGATTAGCACCTCGATATACGCCCAAAATTGGTACCTAGTTGATTACTTGGTGTCTTTAGTGTCGAAAATTGAAAATTTAAAAAGTTTTTAAAAATACGATCCTTTGTAAAAATATTGAAAATTTTTCGAGAAAGAGGCATGTTTCACGTTAATCGAGAAAGAGAATTACGTCCCGTAAGTTAGGACACAATGTCTTAAAATCGATACGAGAATAAATGCCGAAAAATTTACTTATTTTGAAAGATGTTTGATTGTCTCGGTTTAAAAAGAAACCATATTCCGTAAGTTAGAATCTTTTCGTAATTCCTGAGATTACTTTAAAATTTTAAAGCGTTCGTTTGTTTGGATTTATCGAGAAAGTCGAAACCCCATAAGTTAGGGAACGATTTTTGATTTTTAAAAACACGGAGTATCGCTTATTTTAAAAACAAAATTTTAAATGCATCTCTTAAAATGTAACGCTAATTTGTTGTGAAAATGTAGAAACAAATCAAAGTGCTAATATGCAAAATAAAAAAATATTGATAATAAAAGGATGAGAATAAATAAATGAATGAAATAAATAAACTGATTACAAATAAAAGAAAAATAATAAGTAAAACTAAAATAATAGGAAACAAATACATAAATAAATGGTATGTAAAACGGCTGAAAAATAATAATGTTAATAATAACAAAAATAATAAAGTTTGAAATTTATAAAAAAAGATATAAGTAAATAAATAATAGAATGATAAAATAGGTGTATTTAAAAGATAATAATAGGTAAATAAATACAGAAAGGAAATATAATAATAATTGTAATAATATTAAATTAATTAAATTAATAATAAAGTAGCAAAAATAATAAAGAAAGGATTAAATTGAATTTTAAAACAAAAATTTGGGGCAAATCAAGTAAATAGAAAGAAAAAGGACCAACTTAAACCCGCGAATAACAAGGAGGACCAAAATGGGAAATAATCTCTTCTCCTCCAAAACGGCGTCGTTCAAATATGGACTAAAATGTAATCGAAATAAATCATAGGGTAAAAATTAAAAAAAATAAAAAGCTTAATTGTAAAACAATTAAAAAGCGGAAGGGCTAAAGGTGTATATATATGTAAAGTTTCAAAGAAGGAAAATAAAGAAAAGAAAAAAAATAAATGAAAAAATATAAGGGTGATGACCTTGGTGCGTTTAAATCTTGATTTTTTTCTTAAACTGTCTATCATTTTTTCTTATTGTATACTAGAATCTGTTTGTTGTATTCAATCTCTCTAAAAAAATTACAATGGTTTTTAAATGGCTTTTATACCCATTTTACAAAATTTTAATCTAATTTTTTATTGTTTGTCATTACGCTTTTGATCTTTGCAGTGGCGTGTAAAAGTCTGTATGCTTCGACATGGTGGTGGTAGGTTTTGCCAGGGACTAGAGCGGCGCGCCTAGGGTTAGGGGATTAGTTTTTTTTTTAATTTTTTTTGGTATTGGGCTTGTTGGGTTTTTTTTAGGTTGGGCTAGTTTTGGTTTAATTTGGGTTGTTGGGTTTAGGTTTAGGTTTGGGTTTGGGTTTTAATTGGGCTGTCTAACTTTTTTTTTGTAATTTATTTTTTTGTTTTGATTTATTTTGGGTCTTATTGGGCCCCGGACAAAATGGGCTTCTAGTTTCATGGAAAATTTACGGATCTAAATTTTGAGTTTAAGTAACTTCGAGTTATAGTCAATTCTTGAACATGATACTGATGGACAATTTCTATTTTTATGCCGAATCAATAAGTTAAGTTTAGTAATGCCTCGTGCTCGACTCTAACAGCGGTCTCGGGTAAGGGTGATACATTTATTAGTATCGAGCAAGATTTAGTCGATTCTCGAATATTTAGTATGAGTAAGAGTCTATCTATACATGCCATACTTATATTTTGATAGTGTGGCGACTCTTGACGATTTAAAAAATTGTTTTTCTTTTATAGTTATGGATCCGAGCAGTAGGTGCGATGATGTAGAGAGTAGTGCACCCTCTCTGCTGAGGGGCCGGTGCCTACAAGATAGTCATGAAAGGCGTTCTGAGTTAGTCGGGGAGGAGGGCTCGAGAAACCTTATTCTAAGCTATGAATGAATGGTTTCTTGGAGTTCGTTCGTCGAACCCGTGATAGACCTCCACCCCTCATGATCCAGATACCACCAATGTAGCTTCCCGATCATAGATCTGATCGAGAGAGAAGCCACCTATTGACAAGATCGAGAAAATAAGAAATTTGAAGAGTTTGAGCTACCAAAATGATGATCTGAGAGAAAATTTGAATTTTGGCTTGAAAATACTATAAGAGTTTTGACGAGTTATCCCGCACACGGAAAGAGTGTATTAAATGTAGTGTCACTTCTTAGAGATTCACTTACGGTGGTGGAAGACACTTGTGTCGATGGTCTGGAAAGAAAAAATTACATGGGATTTCTTTAGGAGGAGTTAAGTAAGAAGTATATCGATCGAGGTTTATTGACGAAAAGAAAAGAGTTCCTTGAATTAAAAGCAGGTAAGATGGTGTGACCGACTATGAGCGTGAATTTGTCCGACTTCGCAATTATGCTCGAGAGTGTGTGTCTCTGAGGCTATCATGTGCAAAAGATTTGAAGATGGGCTCAATGATGATATCCATTGTCGGTTGGTGTTCTAGAGATAAAGAGTTTGTTGCTTTAGTTGAACGAGCACTTAAGGCGAAGAGTTATTAAAAAGAAAGGTAAATCTGAAATTGAGATGCAAGACTCGAAGAAAGACAGATGAGCAAGTCATTTTAGTCTACATCCAAGAGGCTAGAGTTTTCTCGAGATCTAATTTTTAATTGGGTATTCTAGCCAAGACGGAGGTGGAAGATTTATGGATTCAAAAGCTCAAACCACTTTGATTGCAGTGTTGGTAGTATTCGACCTAATAGAACTGAGTGTCCTCAATGTGGTCGCGTCATCCGGTCAATGTCGGCGGCCGAGGTTGGTTGTTTCAAGTGGTGCACGGATCATTTCATTGAAGTGTCACGAGATGGTAAAAAAAGTAATACCTGAGTGCAAGATCGGGTAATGCCTCCGTTAGAGGCGGACATTAGAGAAATCCGGGGTAAGGCGGTAGAGGTGCATTTAGAGATCTGACACGAGATCGGGATGTTAGAGCACCCATGAGGACTTATGCTATCCGTACTCGTGAAGAGGCATCCTCCCGATGTAATTACCGGTACATTTCTCTTCATGATGTTAATGTTATTGCTTTGATTGATCCGGGTTCAACCCATTCCTATGTTTGCATGAAATTAATGCCTAGTATGAACATGCCCATAGAGTTTGAAATTTGTGATTAAAGTGTCGAATCCATTTGGTCAACATGTGTTAGTAAACAAAGTATGTAAAAATGCCCTTTGATGATTAGAGTTCTTGTTTTTTAAGGTGATCTCATGCTATTGCCATTTGATGAGTTTGATGTGATTCTTGGTATGGATTGGTTAGCGCACATGATGTGATAGTGAATTGTGGAAAGAAATTCATTGAGTTGAAATGTGAAAATAGTGAGATCCTTGAGTTAATTAGGATGAGTCGGTGGTTCAATTTCCATGATTTGATGATATACCTTTCGAGAAATGTTTAAGGAAAGGATATGAAGCTTATCTTGCTTTTATGTTGAATACTAAAGACCCGAGTTGAAAATTGAATCAATGCATGTGGTAAATGAGTTTCGATGTGTTTCGGAAGAACTACGAGTTTGCCTCCTATTAGAAGTTGAGTTTGGTATTGAATTAATTCGGTACCACACCTATTTCTATTGCTCCTTATAGAATGGCTTCAATAGAATTAAAAGAATTGAAAGCCCATTCTGAGAATTAAGCGATAAAGGCTTTGTAAGACCTAGTTATTCACCATGGGGTGCACCAGTGTTATTTGTGAAAAAGAAGGATGGCTCCATGAGATTGTGCATAGACTATCGGCATCTTAACAAGGTAACCATCAAGAATAAATATCCCTTGCCTAGAATAGATGATTTGTTTGATCAACCGAAAGACCCTTTGTATTTTCTAAGATAGATTTGAGATCGGATACTATCGATTCTTGAGTTAAAGAGTCGATATTCAAAACATTTTTCGAACTAGGTATGGTCACTATAAGTTTCTTGTGATGCCATTTGGCTTAACCAATGCTCCTGCCATCTTCATGGATTTAATGAACCGAATTTTCAGACCTTACTTGGACAAGTTTGTAGTTGTGTTTATTGATGACATCTTGATTTATTCTCATGATGAGACTGAGCATGCAGAGCATTTGAGATTAGTTTTACAGATTTTGAGAAATAATCAGCTTTATGCCAAATTTAGCAAAAGTGAGTTCTGGTTACGGGAAGTTTGTTTTCTTGGACACGTTGTCTCAGGTGAAGGTATTAAAGTTGATCCGAATAAGATTTTAGCCATTATCGATTGGAAGCCTCCCAGGAATGTATCAGAAGTTAGAAGTTTTCTTGGTCTTGCCGGTTATTATAGACGATTTGTAGAGGGATTTTCCATGATAGCTACTCCATTGACAAGATTGCTCTGAAAAGATGTCAAGTTTGAATGGACCGAGAAGTTTCATGAGTTTCGACAAGTTAAAGGTATTGTTGACTAAAGCTCTGTCTTAGTACAACGAGCAAGGTAAAGAGTTTGTGATTTCTGATGATGCATCCTTGAATGGACTAGGTACGTGTACTTTTGCAGGAAGGAAGGGTAATTGCTTATGCCTCTAGGCATTAAAACCACATGAGAAAAATTATCCGACACATGATTTAGAGTTAGCTGCTATTGTATTTGCATTAAAAATCGGAGACATCATTTGTATGGTGAGAAATGTCGAATATTCACGATCATAAAAGTTTGAAATACTTGATGACTCGGAAAGATCTAAACTTGAGGCAAAGAAGATGGCTAGAGTTGATTAAATATTATGAACTAGTGATCGATTATCAATAAGGTAAGGCAAAGCGTTGTTGCTAATGCTTTGAGTAGAAAATCGTTATTTGCATAGAGCTTTGCACACTAGTTTGGCCTTGTCGGATGATGGTTCTATTTTAGTGAGTTGAGAGCTAAACCGATGTTTCTTGAAGAAATTTGTGAAGCTCGGAAGGATGTGAGATGAGTTGCAAGCCAAAAGGGTTCGGTCTTGAGTCGGTGTAAGTCGATTTTCAGGCGAATCGGCGGTTGTTTGATGTTTAGAGGCAGTGGTATGTACCAAAGAATAATGATCTTATTCGGAAGGTTTCTGAAGCACATAAGCAGTTCTTGGTCTATTCACCTGGGTAGTACAAAGATGTATAATGATTTGAAGAAAATGTATTGGTGGAGAGGAATGAAAAGAGATATATCAGAGTTTGTTTCTAGATGTTTGATTTGTCAGCAGGTAAAGGCCGAACATCAGGTGCCTTCAAGTTTATTGCAGCCTGTATTAGTTCCCAAGTGGAAATGGGACCAGTAACTATGGATTTTGTGACGGGATTGCCTTCGACAAAGAAAAAGAAAGATGCGATATGGGTTGTGATTGATAAGTTAACGGAAGTCGGCTCATTTATCCCGGTTCAGTATGGATTATTCACTTGACAAGTTGGCGAGTTGTATATTTGATTGTGAGATTACATGATCTTTATTGTCGATTATCTCGAGATAGAGATCCGAGATTTACTTCACGGTTTTGGAAGAAATTGCAGGAAGTTTTAGGTACAAAGTTGAGTTTTAGTCACGACTTTCCATCCTCGGTGATGGTCGATCGAGAATTATATCAGTACTTGAAGATATGCTTAGATGTTGTGTATTGGAATTTCAAGGTAGTTGAGAAATATTTGCCTTTAATAGGTTTGCTTACAATAATAGTTATCAATGGAGTCTAAAGATGGCACCTTATGAAGCTTTGTATGGATGTAAATGTTTGACGCCTTTGTATTGGATAGAGCTTAAGGAAAATCAGATTTACTGAGGTTGATCTAGTCAAAGAAAGAGAGTAAAAGTCAAGTCGAGATTGCTTGAAAGCAATTCTCAGATAGAGCGAAATTCTATCTGATTTGAAAAGAAAAGAAATTGAATTTCAAGTTGGTGGTGTGGTATTTTGAAAGTATCCTTGGAAGAAAGTTCTCGATTTGGCAAGAAAGGCAAATTAAGTCCCTGCTTTATTAAAGTCCAAACTGAGCCCAATTATATGTCATATTTCCTTATTTATTTTCTTAAGGCCACTTTGCTTCAGCCTCTTTTAGACTTAAAACTCGATATTTTTCTAAGGCATTTTCCTTATGTTTCAAGATTCTAAAATTCACATAACACATTCATAACACATAAGACATGCTATTTCATATAATTTAGCAATAGTGCATAAGCCCTAATCCGGATATTACGCTTCTACCCCTTAAAATAATTTTGTCCTCAAAATTACCTCGCTAGAATAGGTGGGGGTATTGTCGATTGCTTCTTCCGCTCCCACGAGGCTTCCTCCGATCCATGATTTCCACAATACCTTGACCAAAGGGACCGATTTCCTTCAGAAGCACTTTCACATCTCGCTCTAGAATCAATTCCTTCCTCGTAGATGTGTCCGCCTTAGCTCCACCTCTTCCACCCGAACTCACGGAGATGGATCCGATCGGTATTGACGTAGCATGGAAACATGAAATACGTCAGGCATCCGCTTCAATTCAGTGAGGCAACTCTAATTGGTATGCCATCGGTCCGATTCGCTTCAATACCCGATAGGTCCTATGAACCTTGGGCTTAGCTTCTTTTCGACCAAATCTCATCACCTTCTTCCAAGGCGATACTTTAAGGAACACTTGATCTCCCACATCAAATTCAATCTCCTTTCGTTTGAGATTTGCATATGACTTTTGTCTATTGGATGCTTTCTTCAATCGAGCTCGAATTATATTAACCTTCTCCTCAGATTCCGCTACTAATTCTGGACCCAAAATTTGACGTTCTCCCAATTCCGCCCAACACGTAGGAGTCCGACACTTCCTACCATACAACGCCTCGACAAAGGCCATTTTAATATCGGCCGATAGTCGTTGTTGTATGCGAATTCGCTTAAAGGTAAATATTCTCCCAACTCCCATCAAGTCTATCACACACCTCTTAGCATATCCTCTAGTACTTGATCACTGTCAGATCGACCGTCCGATCGTGGATGGAAAGTCGTCATCAAATCCAACTGTGCCTAAAGCCCGATGTAGTGCTTCCAAAACCTAGATGTGAACCTCTGATCCCTATCCGAGATAATTGACATTGGCAATCCATGCAACCTTACAATTTTCGCCACATTCAATCTTGCCAAAATTTGTAGGAGTAGTCAACCCATACCGAATAAAATGCGGACTTTATCACCGATCCATTATCACCCATACCGAGTCCTTCTTAGTAGGCGTAAGGGAAGCCCACTAACTAAGTCCATGGTAATTCTTTCCCACTTCCATTGGGGAATCAGATTGGTCAAGTAATCCTCGACGAACTTGGTGTTCAAATTTAACTTGTCGACATGTCAAGCACTTCCCTACAAATTCTATCACTTCCGCTTAAGATTAGGCCACCAAAATTGTTCCTTAAATCTTCAGACATTTTACTACCTCCGGATGCATAGCATATAAGGGCTACTATACGATTCCCAAGAATTCTTTGCTTAAGTTCCACATCCTTCTAAGATACGCATCTTACCCTTGAAGCACAATATTCCTTGTCATTAACACCATAATCTTTCAACTCTCCATTCTCGCACTTGTCGCAACTTAACACTTAGATCCTCATCCACCAACCGCCCTTCTTTACTTCATTCAACCACGCCACCTTGACTTGCAACTCGCTAGCAAACTTCCATCACATAGAGACTTAGATGTAGCGAACATCGCCTCGATCTGTCACTACCTTCCGACTTAGGCATCCGCCACTACATTTGCCTTGCTCGGGTGATATTCTATGAAACAATCGAGTCCTTCAATAGTTCCACCTACCTTCATTGCCTCGTGTTCAACTCCTTCGAGTCGCCAGATACTTGAGGCTTTTGTGGTCCGTAGATTACGACTTTTCTCCATAAAGATAGTGCCTCCATACCTTGAGGGCAAAGACCACTTCGCCGCCAATTCCAAGTCGTAAGGCCGGTAGTTAACCTCGTGGCCTTAGTTACCAAGACGCATAAGTGACTACTTTTCTATCTTGCATAAAGACACCTCCTAATCCTGTATGGGAAGCATCACAATACACTACAAAATCCTTCCCCGCCTCCGACTGAATCAAAACCGGAGCTTCAGTCAAGACCTTCTTAAGCTTTTCAAAGCTCTCCTATTGCTTATCTGTCCATATGAAAAGCACTTCCTTCCTTAACAACTTTGTCAGAGGCGCGGCTATCGACGAGAACCCTTCCACAAATCGTCTATAATAGCCGGCCAATCCTAAGAAACTCCAACTTTCGCCACGCACTTGGGGGTTTCTAATCCAAAACCGCCTCAATCTTCCGAGGATCCACCTTATTCCTTCAAAGACATACCACATGTCCTAAAATGTAACTCCTTAAGCCAAAATTCACACTTGTTGAATTTGGCGAAAGCTTCTTCTCCTCAACACTTGCAACACAACTCGGAGGTGCTCATCATGTTCTTCTTCCGTCTTGGAGTACACAAGAATGTCGTCGATGAACACAACGATGAACCTATCCAAATAGGGTTGGAAAACCCAGTTCATCATATCCATGAATGCGGTGGGTATTTGTCAAACCGAACGGCATTACCAAGAACTCATAATGCCTGCACTTGTTCGAAAGTCGCCTTATGGATATCGCCTCCTTCACTTTAAGCTGATGATATCTAGAGCTTAGATCGATCTTTGAGAATACTGCGACCCTTTAAGTCGATCGAACAAGTCATCTATCATTGGCAACGGGTACTTGTTCTTGATGGTCACTTATTCAATCGACGATAATCTATGCACATGTGCATAGTTCCATCCTTCTTCTTCACAAATAAGACCAAGGTTCTCTATGGAGACACACTGGTCAAATGAACCCACGGCCAAGCAATTCCCGGATCTCGAGCCTTAAGCTCCACCAACTCCTTTGGTGCCATTCTCATGGGGGCAATGGACACAAGAGTCAGCATCTGCAGAAGTCAATTCCAACTCTACCTCCCCGTCCGGAGTATTCTTGGTAACTCGTCGAAAAACATCCACAAATTCCCTTACAGTTCTAACTCCACTAACTCCCCTTCTTCGTATCCAAAGTACTCATCAAATCTAAGAACGCTTACACCCCTTCCAACTATCCTATCCGCCTTTAAAGCCAAAACTACGTTAGATAAGTAGTTCTTCTTTCTCCTATCATAACTATCACCCATCCTCTGTGGTCTTTAACTCCATTCGCTTGGTCGCACAATCCAATACGTACCGATACTCCACTAACCAATCCATGCCAAGTATCGCATCAAATTTTCTAAGGGTAATTCTATTAAGCTCAAGAAATACCTCTCCTCAAGTTCCAATGGTACTCTCAAACATCTTATTCACCATTACAGTTTGACCTAGTGGGCTTACTACAGTCATCTCCCTACTAGAAAGTTCAGAGGCTATGCCTAGAGTTTCAACTACTCTACATACAACATAGGAATGGGTCGAGCCCACATCAATCAAAGTAACATAGGGTTTGCCAAAAATAAGAAACGTACCGGTTATGACGTATGGCTCGTCTCCGTCTTCTCTTCGGCAAACCGCATAAACTAGACCCGATTGTCTTGCCTCTGAATTACCACCACCTCAGCCCGGTGTTCCACGTCCTCTTCCGGTACCATTTTCTTTGTTATTCGAACCACGACCCTCACCGAGGTCATTGGCCCACCTCTACGTCTCCGATTAACATTCGAGCATCGTTGACTCCTTTGGTCTCATCGGATGGTCCTTAATCATATGGTCCTTTGACCCATACTTGAAACATCCTCATGTTTTTTTCCAACATTCACCTAAGTGCTTCTTTCCACATTGTTCACATGTAAGGTATCGCCTCCGTAAGTACATTTGTCGACCTTGTGGCCTTTTAACTCTAGGCCTCTTTTGATCATTCCTAGATGGCCTTGACGATCCAAATCCTCTTCTCGCTTATTTTGATCGGAGTTCGCGCTACGGATTCCTTGATACCTCGCCACTTTGGCCTTTTCCACCAACACAAGAAACTCCCTGCCTCGCTATGGGCTATCAATAACCTCGAGTCATCTCTTAGTCCGCCTTCAAATCGCACACACATCATGCTCAGAGACACTATGCCCCGAGCATAGCGCTCAACATTAAGAATTCAATTCATACCCAGCCTACGGACTTGTTCCTTGAACTAGTCCTAGAAAAGTTTTCTTTGGGCATCAATATAACGAGTGCCCATATACTTCTTCCCGTATGCCTTTAGCATACTCCCACGTGAATTCTTCATTGTAGCACCATCTCGCACCGTGAGCCACCATTGATATGACTCATCGCGAGAAGCGACACCAACTTTTCACTTTTCCTTATTAGTTAAGTCGAGCTCATCCATAATCCGCCACCACCTCCAACCAATATTCAATGCAGATTGGGTGCCACACCGACACACCGCTGAACACTTCACTCCATTGGCTCTGAGTCGCCAGTACCGACTTCCGAGCTCCCATGCCTCCACCGCTTCCTCGCCACCCTTTTTTCAGACCCGCAGATCACTTGACACTGCGTCATCCCCGTCCCGTCCCGATATTCCATATCGCCATGGCGTGGTGGTGGCATTTCATTTTAGATCCTTGACCCGATCTAACGGGTTCGTACACTGGCTATTTGGCCTCTTCCATGACCACGCACATTATGATCAAGGCCCCTAGAATTCATACTTCATTGTGTTTATCTCGATTAAAGAATTTTATATATTAGTTTTGTTCCACCGATTTAAGACGTAATAGCTTTTATGTTTAATAGTTTTAAGAAGTAGTTCTTTCGATTCATACACACAGATCTCACATCATTCATTTAGTCACACACATGAACTTATGCTCATTACGTAGAAATGTTGTAATTGTCGTTGTTTGTTATTTTCCACTACCGGGGGTATTTTTGTAATTTTGTCCTCAGGGTATTTTAGTAATTTTTCAAATTAGGGTATTTGAAAATATTGTAAAATAGAGAGTGTTGATATTTTACCGTAATTAAAAACTTGCTTTAAAAATTTCAAGGTAAATGGTAATTTATACACTGGGGTATTTTAGTAATTTCACAAGCTCGTGGTCATTTCGTAATTTTTGCAAAAATATGGTTCCTGGTGACTTTCAAAATAAGTTCATTTTAAAGGTTTCCAATTTGAGGGTACTTCGCTGATTTTCCTTCATGAGGTATTTTGGTCATTTGTATAAAGTTGTGGTAATTCTTCATTTTGCAAATCGGGTAATTTCGTAAAATTTCCAAATCAGGTGTCTTTGATATTTTGTAAAGTGTGCAAAATCAAAATTGTTATTGAAATTGGGGTAGTATGGTAATTTTAGAAAATCAAGGCATTTTAGTAATTTTACCACTAAGGGTATTTAGGTAATTTTGTAAATTGAAAATTTTAGAAAGTTTTTCCAAAATATTAATTTTCAAAATTTCAAAAGGGTAGTTTGTTGACTTTTAAAACTAGGGTTTCCATAAAATATGGCTAGTCCCTTTCAATTTTAATTATCGAGTTTAGCCGTGACTAAGTCCTCTTGGTTAGGGTGAACCGGCTACGCACTGTAGGATTCGAGTGGGTAGGAGGTGAGTCATGCGGCTGCTTAAATACCAAGCTCCCACTCAAACCAATCCTAGACATGCACAATGGTTGCCACACCCTAACTCGGTGACTTAGACACATGTTTGTTTAATTGTGCCTTGAGTGTTATGTATTTGTTGGGGTAAACTAGTCCTAGGTTTAATTCTAATCCACTAGTCTACGCCCCTATATATCCCTACATACAAATCACAAAAGAGGTTAGGAATACTTACCCGTGGATTTTGCCTGAGACTCAAAGCCATGCTAGAAAAAATCTGCTTATTTCTCAATAAAATCCAATTTCTAAAGAAAGAACGTTTTGGGCCCTAAAAGCCCTCAAGGTCGAGTTTTGAACCGGGCTCTGATACCAAACTGAAACACCCCAAACTCGACCCACAAGCCCTGACCGGATCTAGGTACTTCTAAATAAAATCCATTCAAATCTTATTTGAAACTTTACAAAAACTTGAGTATTTTTTAAAACACTTGATTTGGGTTGGGCTCAATTAAGAGCCCGTGTCGATAAGGTGTTAAAAATAATTTGACAATTATACTTAAGAAAAATTTTACTTATATCTTTAATATGACAAAATTATATCATACTAAGAACTTTAATAGCATGCATAATCAATTTAGTAATCGATGGCCTTATTACATCAAATTAAAACCCTAATAATTCAAAACTTGGAAATTTTAAAACTATAAAACAAAATATAACGATCGTCAAATTGAGCATGGCCACCCTCGAAGCTTCTCCCGACCGATCCATTACCGATCATCACCGAAAAATAGTCCCACAAGGTGAGTCAAACAAACTCAATGTGTACAATCAAGACTAAGTCTCAATCGATTTAGGCATGTCAAATCATATATATTCATATAGCATTAAATAAAATGATGCAATCCGGACCCAAGCCTAGTTATCCATCCGCTACACGCCACCCGTACCAACCATCACACCGTGGGGACTACTAAGTCAACCTTCCATCCGCTACACACCATCGGCAGGCGTCATGAGTGGACGTGCTCATCGCCCTTATAAAATCCGTGGCATAGCCACCATATATATATTCGTGACATAAGTCACCACATTCTTATATTGTGACAAAAGTCACCACATTCTTATATTGTGACATAAGTCACCACATTCTTATATTGGGGTACAAAACCACCAATTCACTTCCCCTTTTACATATCACCCCTATGCCCCATGTCATACAATTATGCATTAACCATATCACATTCCTTATTCACATTCTTATAATTTCATGTATATGCCATAGCAAAACTTATCATACTCATAGTAGGAGTAGGAAAACGTACCTGAGTACTTTGTACCATTACATGGTACTTTAACCATAATCTTACACTTTTATATTAACACATATAATAAATTAAAGCCGTAAATCTATCAAGATTTAGTGTGGGGTACACACCTGGTATACTTATTGAATTTACTGAAATCCCGAAAACTCGATCTATCGCTTTAGATCTCTAATTCCTTACTTGCCAATTTGAGCACTTCTCAAATCCCAAAATTTTGTGATCTTGCCCCCTAGCAATCGGCCAACACTTTGTGAATCTAAAATCCCAAAAACTTGTCACTTGGCTTATAAAGATGCCGAAATACCTTAGATCTGAAATCTCGGATGATCTCCCTAGAAATCGGCTACTATGGAAAATCCCAAAATTTACCAATTTAATCAATGTTATTCCTTGAAGTGGAGAAATTCGGTTCGTAGAGGATAGGGGAGTATTCAGCTATGGCCACTAACATGTGAGATTCGACTTTAATCAAGGAAAAGAAAATAGAAGAAAGGTGTATGGGACTTAGAGAGAATCGGCAATGGCTTAGGGGGAACTTGCTTTCGACTTTTTGAAAAGTTTGCAAAAAGAAGAAGATTAAAGTGAAGAAATCGGCAATGGTTACTTGTGTTTTCTGGCTTTATGGAGAATTGAAAAGAAAAGAAGAATAATGGCGAGAGAATTTGGCGAGAGAAAAGGAGAATAAAGAATGTTGAATGGCCTTAGTTTTCCTCCTTTGTCGAAATTACTAAGCCTAGAGTCCCTTCTACTTCATAACATATAAGAGGACCATTTTGAGCTCAACATGTG
Organism: Gossypium rotundifolium; assembly: GCA_025506655.1. Lineage (NCBI taxonomy): Eukaryota > Viridiplantae > Streptophyta > Magnoliopsida > Malvales > Malvaceae > Gossypium > Gossypium rotundifolium. The sequence continues at coordinate 115,003,204 of CP106731.1, read as the reverse complement.
TTTAGGAGATCTAGAGTACTTTGTTCATGCCCCAAGACGTAGCATTTCTCTTTCTTGTTAATTTAGGCATAATAAGACTACCGCATGCCCCATCTTTTGATCAAAAGTTGAATTGCCCTTTACGGGTTTTCAATTAAAAAACCATTTGGTCTCAAGGCATCCTTTGCAAATTTTCACCTTGGCCTCTCCCTTTGTTTTAAGTGAAGTATTTCTTGATTGAATCCGAATTCACTGGATTAGGTAAAGTCTTGCCATCCATTTCAGTTAAGATTAACGCTCCTCCAAAAAGGCCTTCTTTGCCACATAAGGTCCTTCCCAGTTTGGCATCCATTTTCCTTTGAAGTCCTTTTGTATGGGAAGGATATTATTTAATACCAAGTCTCCATCATGGAATTCCCTAGGACAAACCTTTCTATTGTAAGCTCACATCATTCGCTTTTGGTACATCTGACCATGACGGATGCCTTTCAACCTTTTTTCTTCAATCAAGTTTAGCTGATCTTATCGGGATTGGATCCATTCTACTTCATACAACTTCAATTCTGCTAAAACTCAGAGAAAAGGAATCTCAACTTCAATGGGTAAAACCGCCTCCATTCCATAAACCAAAGAGAAAAGCGTTGCCCCGGTTGAGGTCTTGACAGATGTTCAATAAGCATAGAGGGAAATGGTAATTTCTCGTGTCAATCTTTATACGTATCAGTTATTTTCCCCATGATTTCTTAATGTTCTTATTGGCTGCCTCCACTACACCATTCATTTTTGGGCGATATGGTGATGAGTTGTGGTGTTTGATCTTGAACTGACTGTAGACTTCTAATATCGTGCTATTGTTCAAATTTAGTGTATTGTCAGATATGATTTGTTCTGGCATTCCATATCGACACATGATCTCCTTCTTTAAAAACTTGCTGAATGCTGACTTCGTGACATTGGCGTATGAAGTGGCTTCTACCCACTTCGTAAAGTAATTGATGACCACAAAGATAAATCGATGCCTGTTAGAAGTTTTGGGTGAAATTGGCCTAATGACATCCATGCCCAACATAGAGAAAGGCCACGGAGAAGTCATAACATGAAGAGGTGAGGAAGGTATATGAATTTTATTTCCATAAATTTGGCACTTGTGGTGTTTTTTGGCATAACTGATGCAATCACCTTCCATGGTGGACAATAATATCCGAATCTCATGATTTGCCTGGCCATTGTAAAATTATTGGCATGTGTTCCACAGACACCCTCGTGAACTTCTTCCAAGATTTTCTTAGCCTCGACAGCGTCTACACATCTTAGTAACACCTGATCTTTTCTCCTTTTATATATGATCTCCCCATATAAGACATAGTCATTGGCCAGTCTTCTCAGCGTCCTTTTATCATTCTCAATTCCTTGGTTAGGATATTCACGATTCTTCACATATCGCAGTATGTCGTGGTACCAAAGGTGGTCGTTCTCTTCTTCTTCTTCTTCTTCTTCTATGTTGTAACAATGAGTTGGAGTCTTATAAATACTTATCTGGATAGGCTTTACATCCTCTTGTTTGTTTGCTTTGACCATCAAAGCCAAGGTAGCTAGGGCATCAACCATCTAATTTTCATCTCGTGGGAGGTAATAGAAGGTGATGTCATCAAAATCCTCAATTAACTCAAGAACCAACTTTCAATACTTGATTAACTTGGGATCTCTTGTCTCTCATTCTCTCTTGAGTTGAAAGATTACTAGTGTAGAATCCTTATATACCTCTAGCACTTTGATTTCACATTTTATGGCTGCACGGATACCCATGATGCATGCTTCGTATTCTGCCACATTGTTCGTGTAATCAAAATCCAATTTTCTAGTGAAGGGATAATAATCTCCATTTGGAGATACCAGGACGCCCCAATTCCGTTACCCACAACGTTTGAGGCTCCGTCAAAGTTTAGCTTCCAAGGATGACCTTCTTGAGAGTATTCTTCAGTGGTTGCAACATACATCAAATCTTCATTCGGGATATAAAGTTTAAAGGCTCGTAATCCTCTAGAGCTCTACTGGCTAGAAAATCTGCTATTGCACTTCTTTTGATGGCCTTCTAGTTCACATAGACTATGTCAAATTCAAAAGCAGAATTTTCCATCGGGCCATTCTTCCATTTAAAGCAGTCAACTCCATTATGTACTTTAGAGGGTGCATCTTTGAGATGAGCCAAGTTATGCGGTACAGTATGTACTGTCTCAATCTCCGGGTTGTCCAAATCAGGGCGTAACATAACTTCTCGATTGGCAAATATCTTGTCTCACATTCAGTGAATTTCTTACTAAGATAGTATATCGCTCTTTCTTTTCTTCTCGATTCATCATGTTGACCAAGACGCATCCCATGGACTTCCCGAATACTGCCAAGTACAGTATTAGTGGCCTGTCTGAGTTAGGTGGCATCAGTATTGGGGCATTGGACAAGTAATGTTTACCTTATAGAAAGTCTTCTGGCACTCTTCATCCCAAACGCCTGGGTTATGTTTCTTAAGGAAACGAAATATGATGTCGCATTTCTCAGTTAGTTGTGAAATGAACCGGGCAATGTAATTTAGTCTTCCTAGGAAACCTCAAACTTCTTTTTGAGTGCGTAGTGAAAACAATTGCTGTACAACCTTTACTTTGTCTGGGTCGATCTCGATCCCCTTTTCATTGACTATAAATCCTAACAATTTTCCCGACCTAGCCCCAAAAGTACATTTTGTCGGATTGAGTTTTAGTTGGAATTTCCTCAACCTCAAGAATAATTTCTTCAAAACTTGCACATGCTCCTCTTCTGTTCGAGATTTGGTGATCATATCGTCGACATAAACTTCAATTTCTTTGTGCATCATATCATGGAACAGGGTTACCATGGCTCTCTGATATGTCATTCTCGTATTTTTCAGTCCAAATGGCATCACCTTATAGCAAAATGTTCCCTACATGGTTACAAATGTAGTCTTATCCATGTCTTCTGGATGCATCTTTATCTGGTTGTATCCTGAGAAGCCATCCATGAAGGAGAATAATGAGAAACCTGCCGTGTTGTCCACTAAAGTATCAATGCGAGGCAATGGAAAATTATCATTTCGGCTGGCCTTGTTCAAATCCCAGTAGTCTATACACAATCGCACTTTCCCATTTTTTTGAGGGGCGGGGACGATATTGGCTACCCATTCTGAGTATTTAACCACTTGTAAGAAACCAGCATCGAATTGCTTATTGACCTTCTCTTTTATCTTCAACAAAACATCGGGTCTCATTCTTCGGAGCTTCTATTGAATTGGCTTGCACTCTTCCTTTATGGGGAGTCGGTGTACCACGATATCAGTACTTAACCCGAGCATGTCTTGATATGACCATGCGAAGACATCTTTAAATTCTTGGAGTAATTCAATCATGTAATGACCCAAAATTCACGGGCATCAAAAAAGTGTAATTTAGGGCCTTCGTCTTGGTAAACCGAGTGTGTAAATAATTATTAGGAGTAATTATGAGTCTAGTAGTGTGTTTAATTAGGTTTTAATTAGGTAAATTTAGCTTAATTAAGAGTAATTAGGAAAAAGACTAAATTGAATAAAGAGTGAAAGTTGAATTATAGATTAGAAGAATTTATAAAGGGCCAAAATGGAAATTAGGCCATTTGGCATAAGTGAGGCGGCATACATGAACAAAAATTTAGATTTTGTTATATTATAAGTAGTTAAATATAATTAATTAGAAACAAATTAAATTAAATCAATTTAAAAATAATTTTATTGTGAGATTTTTTATAATAAATATAATATGATTTTGACAAATGAATGGTGATAGAAATATACAAATGTAATAATAGTATCTATATATTTGTAATATGATTATTTACTTACTTTGTATTTAAGTTAAAAGATATTTATTAATTAAATAATTATATCATAATATTTTTATGTGACAAATAAATTAAATGGTGACAAGTGTATTGTATTGATAATGTACAAATGTAGTGAAATATACAATTGTGATGTATGTATTTGTTATTAAATAGATATTTTTATAATTATATATTATATTATTATTAAATTAATAAACAAATATAATATAAAGAAAGTAAAAGGACTAAAAGGAGAATTAAACCAAAAGCATAAGTTGAGGCCGTAAAAATCTGAGATTTTTTAGTTTAATATATATTATATTATTAAATAACAAAGATATTTATTATGTTATATATTATATCATTATATATATATATATATATATATAGTAAGTAAAATAAAAGAAAAAGAAACAAAAGAATAATAGAAAAGAAGCAGAGAATGAAACGAAAACAGGGGAAGAAAAATGGGAAAGAAAAGAAAAGGGGAAAATTTGGATTTTAAAGCTTCAAGTTTAATTGGTAAGCTAAATTTAGTCCTTTTCTCTTAATTTTGATGTTTTAGAAGCTTTAAAATAAAGTTTTGTTGAAATTAAGTGGAGGTTATGGAAGTTCATAGGTTTTTGAATATGATTTATGTTGAACAAAAAGAATAATTAGGGATTTAATTGAATGAATTTCAAGTTAGAATTGAAAAAGGGATTAAATTGTAAAAGAAGCTATAAGTTTTGTGTTTTAGGAATTAAATTGAGAAAAAATTAAATTAGAGTTTTACAATGTACATTAGATTGTTAGGGTGAATATGGAAGGAAATTGAGTAGAAATGAAGTATAAATTAAGTTAAACAAATAAAAGAGTTAATTAGGATTAAATTGGATTAGAGAATAAATTGAATAGAAATTTAATTAATTATTATAATTAGTGCTGTAATAAATAATATAAATTATTATTATTTTCGTAGCTAACAAAGAAATCGAGGCATCTGCATCGAAAGGAAAAAAAAGGTTGTTTAGAAGTAAAGCACACTTTTTGAGTTTGTATTACTATAACTCAAACTATTTATTATTAAATGCAATATTGAATCTTTAATGTGGAAAAGTATATGATACGGTAAGTAATTATATTTGAGGTGATGTAAATATATATATATATATATATATATATTTGAGTATTGATATGATTGTAAATAAATATGTAAATTTGTTGAAGTGATTATGTGACAAATTAAATTTAAATTGATATGGGGAATGTGTTAAATAAATAATAATAATAATAATAATAATAATAATAATAATAATAATAGAATATCCTATTAACTTGTCGGACTAGATTGGATACAAATGGCATGCCATAGGGTTTGTGATGTGTTGTGGAGGTTTGAGGCTCGGCCGAGGAGATATTTCTATATTATATTCTTCGTTTATCCGAAGAGGCATTTAATGCCTTACTGGTGTGTTTGGGAGGTTATATTATACTGGTGTGTTTGGGAGGATTTCATTATTCTGGTGTATTTGGGAGGATATATTATACTGGTGTGTTTGGGAGGATTTCATTATTCTGATGTGTTTGGGTTGGATACTCTGGTGTGTTTGGGTGGAATTCACGTATCTGTAAGAGTTCGAGCCTTGTTAATAGGGTAAATAATTGAAATGAAAATTTGAAAATGAGATTGATTGATTTGGCACTATTTAAAAGTACAAGAAATATTGTATGAGTTAAATTATGAATTGAATTAGTATGTGAAAAATGAAATATGAATTTAAGATTTATGAAGTGATATATAATTATGTATAATTAATTTAAATGATTTATAAAGCTTATGGTTGATGTTTGTAATTTATTAATGTTAAATAGTTTGGTTTATGGTATACCACCGAGTATGAAATACTCAAATGATTTGATTGTTTCCGTATGCAGTCATTAGAGTTCAAGGTCTAGTTCAAGATCCGTAAAGTTCCCACTCAACAAAAAAATTTAGTGATGTATTTCTTTCTTTTGTTTAAGTGGCATATACTAGGTGGTTGTACATTTTATATATATATATATATATATATAGGTTAAATGAACTTGGTTATAAGTAAATGGTTATGATATTTTGGATGATAAATAAAGTTTAAAGTTATAAAATTAGTAAACTTGGAATTAAATCTTGAAATGAAATGAAAGATATTAACTAGTTTCTTTATATGTTAACATTATAAAATTTAAGTATTAAATCAATGTATTAAGCATGATTTAGTAGCATTTAATGTGTAAAATCTTTGGTTGAAATAGTGGTATTGGTTTATTTTCGGTTTAAAATTACAAAGGGTTTTATGTAAAAATAAGCAGAGATGTTGTCGAAATTTTAAAAAAAATTATGAATAATTTTCGGAGTACTTGAACAAGTCCTGTTCCACTATTAATACATGTTTTGGGCTTTGAGAGTCCATTATAGGGACTTAATTATTATACTATGAATGTTATTTTATTCGTGAATTATTCATAAGTTGTCTGATATATTCGGTAATGCCTCGTAATCATGTTCCAGCGGGGTTTGAGATTAAGGGGTGTTACAATTGTTGGTATCAGAGCTATCAGGTTTAGTCGATTCTCGACCTTAATCGGGCTTGGAAGTGAGTCTAGTAGTACATGCCACTTTTGAGTTGAAATTGAGTCGGGAATTTTTGGATGCTGACTTATTTGTTTGTTTCTATTTTATAGATTGAATATGTCAGATGAAAGAATAAATGATACTGATGAGGAAATGTATACTAGTGATGAAGAGTCATACGGGTTAGATGAAACCGAGTCGGTAACACCTAGTATAAACCCTGTAAGAAATCAACCTACTAGAGTTGATAGAAGAAATGATAGAGACGATTCTAAAATATTACAAATAATTGCCGATGCCTTTCAAAGAGTAGCGGGAACTGCTCCTACTACGACTTCAGCACCTACTCAAATATGGGCCCTAGTAAAAAAATTGAGGAAATACGGTGCCACCGAATTTTTTGGGTTTGAAGAGAGTTGATCCATCCACTGCAGAGAATTGGATGGAATCAACTAAATGAGTTCTATAGCAATTAGAATGTATCCTCCGAGAATGTTTGAGCTGTGCTGTTTCTCTGTTATAAGGTGAAGCTTATCTATGGTGGGAATCTATAATACGACATCTGCCACAGAACAAGTGACATGAGACTTATTTCAGAAATAATTTCAGAAGAAATATGTTGTGGAGTTGTATATCGAAGACAAAAGGTAAGAATTCGTGATGTTGAAACAAGGTAATCTATCAGTGGTAGACTACGAGCATGAATTTTAAGACTTAGCCGATATGCTTCCGAGTTCATACTGACAGAGGCCGATAGTTGTAAGAGGTTTCTAAGGGGTTTGAGAGATGAGATCAGGGTACAGTTGGTGTCACACCGAATTACGAAATTTGTAGATTTGGTTGAAAGAGCTAAGATGGTGGAACAAGTTTTGGGATTAGATAAAAAGCCTGAAATGACTAAATCAACCGAGAAAAGAGTTGGAACTACTATTTCTAATCCTTTACAAAAAAGATCACGAGAATCCAGAGATGGTTAGAAGCTAAGTTTTAGATCTGACTAAAGTGAAAGAAGCCGAGAAAAATAAATGATAGTATTCACCGGTAGTGTAAGAAATCCATCCCGGGATGTGGAAGTTCCAGAATGTGAACATTGCGGGAAGAAACATTTGGGTGATTGTTGGGAAGTAACTGGAGGTTATTTCCACTGTGGGTCGACAGAGCATTTTGTTAAAGACTATCCGAAGAATAAAAATGTTACCCCTATCACATAAAAAAAAAATCAGTGTCTACTGCTCGAGGTAGAAGGTGGCTAGAGGTGGTTCTTTATCTAGAGGAGGAGGTGTTCGAAGGAGCAGTGATATAGTTACACAACAATTACAGGCCAAAGCATCAGCTAGAACGTACGTAGTTCGAATCCGTGAGGAAGGAGATGCACACGATGTGGTGACAGGTATATTTTTATTGTATTCTGAGCCTATTTATGCTTTAATTGATCCGGGTTCGTCACATTTATATATAAACTTAAAATTAGTCGAGTTGGGGAAGTTAGAATCTGAAATGTCTAGAGTTTTCATAGAGGTGTCTATCCCTTTGGGACAAACAGTGTTAGTAGACAGAGTATGCCGGAGGTGCCCATTAATAATACATGATAAAATGTTTCATGTAGATTTGTTGATCATGCCTTTTGGTGATTTTGCTATCATTTTGGCTATGGACTGGTTATATGAACATGGAGTAGTTTTGGATTGCTATAAAAAGAGGTTCAGTATTCAGATAGAAGATGGAGACAGAATTGAAGTAAATGGTATTCGTACTAGTGGCTTGACACGTATCATTTCAATGATAAAAGCCAATAAATTGCTTCAGCAGGGTTATACAGCATATTTAACTTATGTTATTAATTCTGATTCAGATGAGAGTCTGATGGTCAAGTTAAAAGTTAAACCAGTGATATATGATCTGATCAGGACAGGCCAATTAGAAGATGTCAAATTGATAAAGAAAAGAGAAATGGTACAGAATGGTATAATAGAAAATTTCAGCATTGGTGAACATGATTGTTTGAGGTTTCAGAATCGAATTTGTATCTCAGCTACTTCTAAGTTAAAAGAGTTGATTCTTCGAGAAGCACATGATAGCGCTTTTTCTTTGCACCATGGTGGAACAAAGATGTATCGTGACCTACGAGACTTATATTGGTGCCCAGGGATGAAGAAAGATATAGTTGAATTTGTTAGCAAATGCCTGACTTGTCAGCGGGTAAAAGTAGAACATCAAGTACCGACAGATCTGCTTCAGTCTATTAGTATTTCCAAGTGGAAATGAGATTGTGTTACTATGGATTTGTTATGGATTACCATTATCAGCAAGTAAAAAGAATGCTATATGGGTAATTGTTGATCGACTTACAAAGTCAGCTCATTTCATAACATTTAGAACCGATTAGACATTACAGAAGATTGCTGAGGTGTATATCCGGGAAATTGAAAGATTATATGGTATTCCTATGTCTACAATTTTCGATCGGGATCCACGGTTTACCTTGAGATTTTGGAAGCAGTTACATGATTATCTGAGTACTCGACTTAATTTCGGCACGGCTTTCTATCCGCAAACCGACGGGCAGTAAAAATGAAGTATAAATTAAGTTAAACAAATAAAAGAGTTAATTAGGATTAAATTGAATAGAAATTTAATTAATTATTATAATTAGTGCTATAATAAATAATGTAAATTATTATTATTTTCGTAGCTAACAAAGAAATTGAGGCATCGCATTGAAAGGAAAAGAAAAGGTCGTCGAGGAGTAAACGCGCATTTTGGGTTTGTATTACTATAACTCAAACTATTTATTATTAAATGCAATATTGAATATTTAATGTGGAAAAATATATGATACGGTAAGTAATTATTGTAACACCCCAAACCCGGTCTATACATTAAGATCAGATTTGGTATGTCACGCAAAGCGGACATACATTTAGCCGTCTTATGATTTAAAGAAAACAGATCTTTAAAACTATTTTGGAAATGGAGTTTATTAAAAACCGAGGTTAATTTTTAGAATCTATGATTTAAGATGTATGAGATTATAAATTGAAACTTAGATATTTATTGGTTAAATTTTTACGAAAGTTTAAAAGAGTTTAAAAGAGATTTGAAACAAGATTATTAAAAGAATATTTACGTAAAATTTACGAGATAAAATATTTAAGAAAAACCCTTTTTGCAAGAAAATTTTAAGAAATCATTTATAAAAAATAAAATAGTCCCATTTAAGTATCTAAACATAATTAAAATCCATCCATGAGTAAAAATCCATAAAATAATACAGAGGCCTTATTACATCATAATCAAATAGTAATTAAAAGAAAATACTTTAAAGAAGTTCAAAGTTTATATAAACCATCATTCGTAGTATGGCCTCCATGAAGTCATTCCTGGCCCAAGCCTCCATTATTGATCGTTACCTGAGAAGGGTAAAGAAAATGGGATGAGTTACATAGAACTCAGTGTGTAACCCACTTACCATAGTCCACTAGGCCAAAACCATTTAAGCATTTACTTGGGCTTGAGCCCATTTACAAATGTATCAATATAACAAATATAAAATGCATGTGTTATGCAATTCCCAACCAAGCCTAAATTTCCAACCGCTACACACCACCCGTAGCAACCAGCACACCTGTGGGGAGCTTTAGTCACCCACGCCGCCAACACACCAACTGGGCATTAAGCCATAAATTAAACTGGGCACGAAGCCATTAACTGGGCACGAAGCCATTAACTGGGCACAAAGCCATCTTCTCTTCATCAAATATCCCAACCCATGCAATCATGTATTTAAAATGCATAATTATTCATTCATATGATAATTTCCAACATAAGGCCCATAAAAGAATTATTACAGTCTGGCCTATATTACACTTTGACCCATTTCACAATTTGGCCCATTTTACATTTTGGCCCATATCATCTCATAACACACTTGGCCAATTTTATCAAATAACTCATATGGCCCATTTATCACATGGGGCCCAAAATATCACTTTTTAACATATTAGTCCATTAAGGGTGATTCCGTAATTTTCACGATTTAATATCGATTTCATGCAGTTAACACTAAAGTGTTAATATACCATATTTTTCGATTTCACCAACTTCGCGGTTTTTAGTCTACTGCTTAATTTCGGTATAGTCATCTAACCCATGAGATAAGTGTGAGATTACACACCTGATTACGGTGAGGACTACACTTTCCCGATCGTCGATACCTAAATACATATCACGCTTGATTAGTATACTAAAATTAAATCTATGTTAAAGTAGGCGATCTAGATTTTTACCATCGGAATCTCGAACAATAACTATTTGTCGGTTCTCCCCGGTTGACGGTTCACAACCCAGTGGAAAATCCCGAATAGTTAATGGCTCTGAACTACGAACAACTTCGAATAATTGATTCTCCCCGGATGAGGGTCCACAACCCGGTGGAAAGTCTCGGATTACAAAAAATTTCTTCGCTTGAATCTAGAGGGAATAGCGAATCGGCCCCTCTTCTGAACACTATTTACCACCCTTTTCGACCCTATCTTGTTTGCCTCCATTAATAGAAGAATATTAGTTCAACTAATATTTCGAAATTTTAGTCTATAAGTTTTTAAGGGTGAAAACAGCTTACCACGAAATCTTAAGTTTTACAAAATGAAAATCGAGCTATAATGTCCTTAAGATAAAATCGATTAGTAACCCATCTTTGATGAAATAACGAGTAATATGGGAGTCCTCGATAGAAACCCTTACCTTAACACTTTGAATCGAATCTTAGCGATTCACGATAATTATGAACACTTCCAAGTTTCGGCATTCTCTATATCACTATAAAGGCGAAAAAGATTGTCTAAGAGAAAGATAGAGGATACTGTCGGTCAAAAGACCCTCCCAAATCAAAAGTAGATTCGGTAAAAGAAAAGAAGAAAGAAAAATAAAGAATCGAAGAGGGTTCTTACCGATTAATCAAAACGAGTGAAAAGAAAACGATTGATAAGAAAATATATATGAAGAGGGAGGTTTGGCCAAGAAGAAAAATGGAAGAAAATAATACTAGTAACATTCGGCCATGGAGGAAAAGAGAAGGGAGAAAATGTGTTTGTGAGAATGAGAAAAATGGAGGAAGAAATAAATAGAGGGTGAGAGGTTTGTGTTTCGGTTTTTCAAAGGTGACAAAGGAGCAAAGAGAGAGATTTGGGATAATGGAGCATTCGATAATGGTGAAAAACAGAAAAAGGGAAAAATGGCTTTTGTGCTTTAATGTTTTCGGCACTAGGGAAAAAGAACTTGAGAGGTAAAGCAAATTATGACCAAATGGTTAAAAGAAATGACCAAAAGAAGAAAACAAAATGTTCACTAATGCATAAAAATGCATTCGGCTAGGGAGAGAAAAAGATGAGAAGAAAAGCTTTTGTGAAAAGCACCAAATGATCAAATCAAAGTGACTAAACTTGCTACACATCCTTACAAAAGCTTCCAACAATATTCGGCCACCCCCTAGACCCCAAAATCATCCAAGTTCATGGACAAAGTTTGGCCATTCCAAACTTCCCAAAACACATTCCCTTAAAAGTGCCTTGTGTCCCCCCTACATTCTATAAGTTTATGATTTCTTTCCTTATCTTCAAAGCTTACCTTAACCCATTAACCACCTTGCCATAAAAAAAAATAGTCCAACCTTACCAAAAATAAAGCTTGGTCGACATATGCTAGAAGAGTGCAAAAATTAAAGTCACAAAATGCATACCATGAGATTCGAACCTCTTCCCTCAAGCAACACTTATGGCGCCAACTCCACTTTACTACTAGCTTATCTTATGCTAGCTTTTGCCATTTAATTACCTTAAACATCAAGATCACTTATTCCACTTCAATAAGTACTCCTTACCAAAATTTATTCTAATTTCGAATAAATCCCGAGCCTTCTCAAGACTATATAATAAACACACAAAATAAATCATTCTCTAGCTAAGCACTGAAATTATGCAACATATCGATACTAAATTTTTAGGATGTTACAATTATATTTGAGGTGATATATGTATATATATATGAGTATTGATATGATTGTGAATAAATATGTAAATTTGTTGAAGTGATTATGTGAGAAATTAAATTTAAATTGATATGGGGAATGTGTTAAATAAATAAATAAATAAATAATAGTAATAATAGAATATCCTATTAACTTTTCGGACTAGATTGGATACAAATGGCATGCCATAGGGTTTGCGATGTGTTGTGGAGATTTAAGGCTCGGCCGAGAAGATATTTATGTACTATATTCTTCCGTTTATCCAAAGAGGCATTTAATGCCTTACTGGTGTGTTTGGGAGGTTATAGTATATTGGTGTGTTTGGGAGGATTTCATTATTCTGGTGTGTTTGGGAGGTTATATTATACTGGTGTGTTTGGGAGGATTTCATTATTCTGGTGTGTTTGGGTGGAATTCGCGTATCTGTAAGAGTCCGAGCCTTGTTAATAGGGTAAATAATTGAAATGAAAATTTGAAAATGAGATTGATTGATTTGGCAGTATTTAAAAGTACGAGAAAGATTGCATGAGTTAAATTATGAATTTAATTAGTATGTGAAAAATGAAATATGAATTTAAGATTTATGAAGTGATATATAATTACGTATAATTAGTTTAAATGATTTATAAAGCTTATGGTTGATGTTTGTAATTTATTAATGTTAAATAGTTTGATTTATGGTAATACCAATTGAGTATGAAATACTCAAATAGATTTGTTGTTTTCGTATGCAGTCATTAGAGTTCAAGGTCCAGTTCAGCATCCAGAAAGATCCTGACTCCAACAAGAAAATTTTGTTGATGTATTTCTTTCTTTTGTTTAAGTGGCATGTACTAGGTGGTTGTACACGTGTTATATATATATAGGTTAAATGGTCTTGGTTGTAAGTAAATGGTTATGATATTTTGGATGATAAATAAAGTTTAAAGTTATAAAATTAGTGAACTTGGTATTAAATCTTGAAATGAAATGAAAGATATTAACTAGTTTCTTTATATGTTAACATTATAAAATTTAAGTATTAAATCAATGTATTAAGCATGATTTAGTAGCGTTCTAATGTGTAAAATCTTTGGTTGAAACATTGGTATTGGTTTGTTTTCGGTTTAAAATTACAGGGGGTTTTATGTAAAAATAAGCAGAGATGTTGTCGAAATTTTAAAAAAAAATTACGAATAATTTCTGGAGTACTTGAACAAGTCCTGTTCCACTTTTAATACATGTTTTGGGCTTTGAGAGTCCATTATAGGGACTTAATTATTAAATTATACTATGAATGTTATTTTATTCGTGAATTATTCGTAAGTTGTCTAATATATACAGTAATGCCTCGTAATCATGTTCTGGCGGGGTTTGGGATTAAGGGGTGTAAGCTCAAAGTTTCACTTTTTTTCCTTCTTCCAAGCTCACAATCTCTACTGACTCTTTGTGAGTTAGAATCTATTTCTCCTCTTGTTCTACCATCCTTAACAAATCAGGATATATGTTAAATCTCTGTCATCTTCAAAGTCCTGAGTTTCCTCTAAACCATATCTCGCTCAAAAGGAGATTCTAAGTTAGTAGCAGCGTCACTCATATCATTGATATCTGGAGACCTGTTATAGGAACGAAGGAAAATCCAAAGAATAAAAGAATCTAAGAATAACTATCTGTATGGTATGATTATGAATGAAATGAAAGAATGAAATAATATTTGCTCAAAATGATACGCAAAGATGTATTTTATTGAAATAAAGATATTAGACATATGCCTATTTCACGAAATAATTCTTATTACTCCTAGGCTTAGAGTAACAAGCGTGTTTTGAACATTACTCTGTATTGGCTCTAAACACTACAAGAACCTCTTCCGCAGTCCAGTTGTTCAAAACACTTCCAAGTTCATAGGGGTAGATGTCTGATAAATTTTCTCCCCAAATCCTTTCTTTATATTTGGCGTTGATGCTCAAGTTTACCAACATTTCTTCAGCGGTCTTTTCTCTTGGCATCCCCTTTTCAGGGTGAATAGTTTCTCCTGATACGAAAGTCTTGGATATATGGGGAAAAGTCATTGGTTCCCACTTGACCTCTTCCCCGCTCAATCGCACTCTTCTCCTTTCTTGTTTCTTCTTCATCTACTTCTTCCTTTGCCTCGCATCTGGCTTAAATCGTAAACCAAAGTGGTCTCGTTTGTCATTCAGCATGGGTGCCTCAACTCTTCTTTTTAGGTATCTTTCCAGTTTTCTCCCTGCAAAGCTCCTTTCCCGACCGTCAGTCGCAGGCCCATTCTTGTAGTTTGAGAAATTTTAGGCATCGAGATCTTATTCCCTTCGATAATGAAGGTAGCATTCACAAATTCCAATGATCATAATAAACATTCTATCACTTCATCGTCCGTCCCTACGTATGGCGTGTCACTGGTTACATATGCAATTATGTCTTCTTCTGCGTTTATCGTTACCAGCCGATCCTCGGTTACCAACTTTAACTTCTGATGCAGTGATGGTGGCACTGCCCAACCTTGTAAATCCAAGGCCTCCCCAACAAATAATTATAGAAAGGCTTAATGTCCATCACCAATAAATCTATTTCATACGTGTTTGAACCAATCAAGAGGAGTATCTCAATCCTTCCCATTACCCTTATTTTGATTCTATCAAATGCTCTCACTATGTTTTGACATGTCTTCATATGAGAGCTATCCATAGGTAACTTATTTAGGATGGATATGGGTAAGACATTTAGTGTAGATCCGTTATCAATTAACACCCCTGGCAATGTATACTCTTTGCAACGGGTGGTGATATGCAAAACCTTTGTAGATCCCATACCCAAGGTGGTATCTCATCATCATTGAAGAAGATGAAGTTGTCGGTGCTTATATTGTTAACTAGGAGGTCCAGCTTGTTTACAGAGATATCGTTAGCGACATAATTTTCGTTTAGCACTTTCATTAATGCATCACGATGTGTCTCCGAACTTAAGAGTAAAGCTAGCACTGATATGATAGCTGGTTGCTTATATAGTTGTTCTATGATGCTACACTTTCTGTGTTTTAGAAATTTCAAAAATTCCTTAACTTCTTTCTCAGTTACCCGCTCATTAGCAGGCGATTCAAGTCTGGCCAACTTCTCTTTCTTCTATTCAATTGCCAAGGATTTTCTTTTAACAATTTTGGCTTTTGTATTCGGGGTATCATAGCACCTTCCGCTGCGTGTATAGAAACCCACATCTTGTCCCTCTTCTAAGGTGTTAACTGGGTTCTCCTCCCCCGGGATCGTTACATTGCAATTATAATTTCAAGTAACCCTTTTACTATCTTTATAGGGAAAAGATACGAGTTTCTAGATTATGACCCTTGGTGCAATTTATGCTTCGAATTCATTGATTCTTGGTCGTGAGATGACTCTACTAGATGATTGGCCCTATAGGCCTTCTCTGTCGATTTTTCTTCTAAGGCACACACATCTTCCCCTTTGAGCCTTCGGTATACTCAAAGAATTCTAGCTCCTTATTGTCCATCAGTCTTTGTACTAGGCCCTGAATTCACTGTATCTTTGAATCTCATGACCTTCTTCATCATGGAACTCACAGTAGTTCCTTATTTTTGGGATTTCTTCCCTAAATCCTATGTGATTAATCTAGTTTTTACCATTTTCTTCCAAACCCATTTCAGCGGGGTTTTTACTTCCTCTACATCCATCTTAGTTCTTTTCCCTCCATTCTCGATTATCACATTTACCCCTTTATCAGAATGATTGGGTAACAGATTTGCTGCCACATTAGGTCCTGATGGGTCGTCGAACTTTACAATTCTTATTTTAATGAACCTTTCGATCAACTTTTTAAATGAGATGTAATTTTTGATTGAATGTCATGTGATTCCCGCATGGTACTCGCATTGAGCATTTGTGTCATACCATTTGGGGAATGGAGGTTGCATGGGCTTCAGATAGAAGGAGGATACCACATGTGCATCAAACAGGCTCTGATACAGCTCCCTATACGTCATCGAGATAGGTGTGAACTAAAGTCTTTCTGTATTTGGCCTTTGGTTGGATTCTTGCCTTGGAGGACCTGAAGACTAGTGGTTACTATCCTTGGCGGGTCAACGGTAATTGGTTTTGAGTAACCCTTGTTGTATGTGCCTACATTATTTACCTTATTTTCCTTCTTCTTTGGGGCCTATCTTTTAGAGTTTTCCCCTGCATCTATCTTACCATTTCTCACTGTATTTTCAATCATTTCACCAGACATCACTATATCCAAGAAACTTTTAGTAGCACTCCCCGACATATGGTTGATGAATGGGACTTTCAAAGTGTTGATGAAAAGTATCGTGGTTTCTTTCCCCAGAAGAGGCGGTTGGACTTGCGTTGCCACATCTCTCCATCTTTAGGCATATTGCACCTGAAGCTCTCATTCTGCTTCTTTTTCATATTCTACAATGTAATTCTGTCGGGTGTCATATTCGTGACATGACTATATTACTTCATAAAAGCTTGTGCTAAGTCCTTCCACAAATTGATTTTGGCACGACTCAGTTGATTGTACCATTTAGCTATTGACCCGATCAGACTGTCTCGAAAACGGTGGATCAATAGTTAATCATTATTGATATATCCTGCCATCCTTCAACAGAACATAGTGATGTGAGCTTCAGGGCAACTAGTCCCATTGTACTTTTCAAACTCTAGAGTTTTGAACTTGGGAGGGAGTACTAAATCTGGGACCAAACTCAGGTTCTTGACATCGATTTTGCAATGGTAATCAGCGTTTTCCATTACTCTAAATTTTTCTTCTAGTCATCTGCATCGATCCTCAAGTTGCTTTGGCAACTCCACTCTTGTTTTTTCTATTTCTGCCATATCATCTAAATTAAGAACAACTGGATTTACTGGATTGTCTCCTGGGTTGGAGCCTGAACCTATCGGGAAGCTTGTTGATGTCGAGGTACCTATCTGATATTGGGGTCTGATGTTAACGGACAACCTTTGTGGATATGCGTTTGGTTGTGCTTGGGTTTTATTGGGGTAAAGTCTAGAGGATAAGCAGGGTCCTCATTATCGTCCCCAAAATTGACCATATGGATTTTTCCTTTCTCTAGCCCTCGAGTCAGCAACTGAGTTAATTGGCTCATCATATTCCTTTGTGATTCTAACATCTGATCCTTCATATCTTGTTGAATTTTGGCCAACTATTCTTGCATCTGTATTTGCAGCTGATCTTTCATCTATTTTTGCATTTGTTCTAATCTTTCCAATCTTTGGTCCATTATTTTAGTTCTTTTCATGTACAATAACGATATTTTAAGGTAAATGCCATAATTTTAGGGTCTCTTTGTGAGATTTAATGCATATGATGAATATAATGCTAATGCATGCAACAAAAAGGCATTGATTCTGATTCAATTTCATTAGAGTAACTTTTTAAAAATAAATTTCTTTACATAAAATGGATTACATATGAGGCTTTGCCTTAATACTTAAGAAGCCAAGCTAACTCTTGGCCTCAATCTGACTCTGACTTATATTTCAAACTCAGTATATCAGCCTGGACTGCTAAGGTTTGTAAATGATCAACCACCTCTTGTACTTGAGCCACAGCTTAACCCATGATATAGTCTCTATCCTTGACTTGACCTTGAGAACGGTGAAGTTACTCTTTCCACCGCTCGTTGCTTGCTTCAAGGAGTTCAACTCGAAGTTCACAATTTTGTAATGTGATCTCGAGCTCTTCTATTTTCTTTTTAGCTTTTCAATCTTTTTTATGCTTACTTTCAGCTCGATTGTGGAGTTGCGATTACGATAGTGATGAAGTGACTTCTAGTTCTATTACCCTGGCTTTTAATCTGACATTTTCATTTTGGCATTTCGATAGGTCTCTTTCCAAGGCATTTCCTCAAACTTGGGTATCTTAGCATTCATTTTCCCATTGATTGGCTCTGTTCTTTTCTTCTTTTATCTCTTGTCGCCATTGTTCTGATGTCTTTCCCAGTCTAGCGATTTTCATTGACCTCCACAGCTTCTTGTAGTTTGTTTTCAAACTGCCCAAATCCTCTTCAACTTTATTCTTCCCCTTTCTCAGCTTCTTGGCTTCTAGTTTCTAGATGTCGAGATCCAGTCTCAGCTGCATTTTCTCCTCTTCTAATTACTTTATTATTTTTTCTAGTTCCAAACTCTTTCCTTAAAAATCCTGTTTGATGATCTCTAGCTCAAACGGGATCACCGCAAGTGTTCTTCTATTGATCGGGTGTTTTCTTAGTTTGACGTAAGGATGTTGTCGTTGATTCTCTGACCCACCATCGATCATACTCAGTGGTTTTCATCGGTTTGGCGGCAAACCTTTTCATTTTGCGAGTTCGATTCTAAGCGTTTGATATTTCTTGAACCTTCTTTTTGTAATTATCTCTTTTGTAAACAAACTCGTAATGAACTAACCCTTGCGTTGCTGGCGTAAACTATCTCCATCTGTACTATCTTAACACGAGTAGAATGGCATACCCGATAGCCCCCATATTCCAAGTAGGGGAACCCAATCAAAATCACCTCACCGATATAAAATCTCGTCAGGACCATCCAAGGGGCTCTCCATTCGACGTCTTCTTCTTTCATATTTTAGAGAATCATCATCCATTTCTCTTCGTGATGTCAGCTAGTCTCATCGTAGCCACTAACTCTTTTAGCGGAGAATAATTTTCGGAGAAGATTCGATATGAGACCTTTTCCATTTTCTAAAATGGTTATGGAACCACGCTAGTAAGAGTTGTGCACATTCGATGAATCTCCCTTCGACCACTCTTCGGCATGCATTCAAGGATATGAAAGTTTTGACCAAAATTGCGGGAACGGGTGTGAACCTTTTATCAAATCGATCAAATAAATTGGAGACCGCCTTGTCTATACACCTTAAAGCCTTAGGGAAGATAACCAATCCGTAAATGCTTAATACGAAGACATTAACCTTTTTCTTCACATCAGGATGTGCTAAGATCAAACTCTCAAATTTCTCCAATGAAGGCACTTACTATCACTTTTCTGCTTGATTCGGGTTGCAACCCACTGTTTGCTCATTCCCGTGATGTTCATCAGTTTTTTTAAGAACGTTGGGACATTGACAGCTCTAGAATAAGCTTTATCAATTTGAATCTTCGAGCAACGGAGCAAGGTCGTGTACTCTTCCACAGTAGGTACCAAATCCACCTTTCAAAAGTAAAACAACTATAGGCAGGGTTCCAAAACTGGGCGAGAGCTCGAAATAAATGTTTGTCCACTTTGATATCGAGTAAATAGGGCAAATCACCATAATTACAATAGAATAGTTGTTTGATCTCATCATCCTATTGAATCCATATTTTTTCATCTTTTGAAGATTATTTTGGGTTAAGCTGATACGAGTAAAATTCCATAACTCTGACATATACCTCTCTGTAAGACTATCACACTTCTCTTGCTGCGTTGTCTCGGCCATATCCGGACGGTCGCATTATCCTCCACTTTATCAAGAAACCCCTTTTCCATGACAAGTTATCTATTTAGAAATAGAATGTGAATCAACACCTTTTTTGTAATGAATGTTGTGCAATCACAGTCAAAGATAAACAAAACAAGTCAGTACAATGCTAAAGTAAGCAAGAAATGATAAATAAAGCACCTACTCGGGTAACCACTAGAGTTTGGTATGGTTCTACCTAAGGCGGGCTCTTAAGGCTCGTTATATGCGATTCGGTTTTCAAGTAAAGGTACTTGAAACCGAGCAGATTCCTCGATCCTCACCCATTATAAGCTCATATGGACCGAGTTCAGTTCAGGGGAATACATTTCCCTATGGCTATACGAAGATAAAAATCTTACGAAGACATAAGTACGGATGTATCCCGAAAGCGATCCACCATCCTGTGCGGAGGTGAAGACCTCACAATGGAATAATTTCTCACTCCCACTTAAAAGGGTGAAATCGACCGATTTATGCGATGCAATATGCAGAGATATATCAAAAGCCTCAAACCGATAAAGCAAACATATTATGAAAAAGACCATAAAAAGACGGATGAAATGCAACGAAAGGATCGTAAATTTAAACTAATTTTTCAACTTTCGACAAAAGATAAAAAATAATCAACTCGTGGCTTAACTCTCGTATCCAGTCCCTAGTGGAGTCGCCATGCTGTCGAAACCATTTGTTTTTTAAAGAGGTCGACTTTGATTTTGAAAATGAAAATGAACATAGGAGTCGCCACCAATCCTTTTTATTTAGGTGTGATCAGATCAACTCGTAATTGAATAATTCTAATAAAAGTTTAAATTTATTAATACGATGATTTTTGGTCTACAAAATCCAGAAAACGGGTTCGGGAGTCGATTACGCACGAGGAAGTATTAGCACCCTCGATACACCCAAAAGTGGTACCTAGTTGATTACTTGGTGTCTTTAGTGTCGAAAATTAAAATTTTGAAAAGATTTTAAAAATATGATCCTTTGTAAAAATATTGAAAATTTTTCGAGAAAGGGGCATATTTCACGTTAATTGAGAAAGAGAGTTACGTCCCGTAAGTTAGGACACAATGTCTTAAATTCTCGATATGAGAATAAACGCTGAAAAATTTACTTATTTTGAAAGATGTTTGATTGTCTCGGTTTTAGAAAGAAACCATATTCCGTAAGTTAAAACACGATCTTTTTTGTAATTCTCGAGATTACTTTAAAATTTTAAAGCGTTCGTTTGTTTGGATTTATTGAGAAAGTCGAAAGCCCGTAAGTTAGGGAACGACCTTTCAATTTTTAAAAACACGGGGTATCGCTTATTTTAAAAAAAATTTAATGCATCTCATAAAATGTAACGCAAATTTATTGTGAAAATGTAGAAATAAATCATTGTGCTAATATGCAAAATAAATGCAATAATGATAATAAAAGGACGAGAATAAATAAATGAATGAAATAAATAAACCGATTACAAATAAAAGAAAATAATAAGTAAAACTAAAGTAATAGTAAACAAATATATAAATAAATGGTATGTAATGAAAAAATAATAATGTTAATAATAACAAAAATAATAATGTTTGAAATTTATAAAAGGATATAAGTAAATAAATAATAGAATGATAAAATAGGTGTATTTGAAATATAATAATAGGTAAATAAATACATAAAGGAAATATAATAATAATAGTAATAATATTAAATTAATTAAATTAATAATAAAGTAGCAAAATAACAAAGAAATGACTAAATTAAATTTTAAAACAAAAATTTGGGGCAAATCAGAAGTGAATAGAAAGAAAAAGAACCAAGTTGAACGCGCGAATAACAAGGGGGGACCAAAATGGGAAAAATCCATTCTCTTCCAAAACAGTGTTGTTCAAATATGGACTAAAATGTAATCGAAATAAATCATAGGGTAAAAATTAAAAAAATAAAAAGCTTAATTGCCAAACAATTAAAAAGCCGAAGGACTAAAGGTGCAATTAGCCCTTCCGTTAAAAAAACACTCCGATCCTAGGCTTTGGGTCTGGTCAACACGCGGGTTCGGGGTAAAAGATGTTGTTTTGGTGTCTGAAAGGCCTGCTCAAAACGGCGTCGTTTTGGAGGCCTATTTAAGGCCAAAATTCAAAAAAAAATCATTTTAAGCCACATTCAGAGAAAAAAAAAACCAAAACCCCTCACCCTTTTTTTTGAGAGCTCTCAAAGTCCGACGAGTGCTCCGGTGGGCCACCGCCACACCTCCGTCGCCTCCATCGTGGACGGTGGTGAGCCCCAGGTAAAAATTTTTTCCTTTTATTATACTTTGATATATATATATATATACAAATACATATATATATGTATATAAAATAATTTTTAAAAAGAAAAAGAAAGAATATATATATATATATATATATATATATATATATATAGTTTGAAGAAGGAAAATAAAGAAAAGAAAAAATAAATAAAAAATATAAGGGTGATGACCTTGATGCATTTAGATCTTGATATTTTTCTTCAACTGTCTGTTATATTTTCTTATTATATGCTAAAATCTGTTTGCTGTATTCAATCTCTCTAAAAAAATTACAACGGTTTTTAAATGACTTTTATAGCCATTTTACAAAATTTTAATCTAATTTTTTATTATTTATTGTCACTTTTGCTTTTGATCTTTGCAGGTGGCGGTGGTAAGTGGAGGGTGGTGCTAACATGATGGTGACAGGCTTTGGTAAGGGCTATAGCGGCGCGCTTAGGGTTAGGGGATTAGTTTTTTTTTTCTAATTTTTTTTGGTATTGGGGTTTAAGGTTTATTTTAGTTTGGGTTAATTTTTGTTTAATTTAGGGTTATTAGATTTTAGTTTAGGTTTGAGTTTGGATTTTAATTGGACTCTCTGACTATTTTGTTTTTTTTTTAAATTTATTTGTTTGTTTTGATTTATTTTGGATCTTATTGGATTCGGGCAAAATGGGACTGTTACACTTGTAATTTGCCTTGGTGTGGTTTTATTAGTGAAAATAACAAACCAAGGCAGCTGGAAAACACTTCCAGAAAGATCCATTAATAAGTTGACGAAATTAAACATATATTTGTAATCCAACTCAAAAGTTCAAATAAATACATCTTGCCTTCGAAAAAGCATTTGTCTTTTCTGCTTCAAAAAGGAAAAAATTCGACTAAAACTTGCGTTTCGATCTAATCTTATGAGAGGATCCTTACAATACTAAGAAAGAAAGAAGCAACAATCAGCGGTTGCCTTAGCCAGGACTGAGCACTGCGATGAGAAGCACTCAGATCTGCAGTATCTGGTCCCATCCCCAGTGTTCCTGTCGACTGAGAAATGCTTGCATTGTTCACTGTCTTGCTGTATTACAAAAACATGCATCCACTCAATTGAATTAGTAGGTATTGCTGTTTTAAACTTTCAATCATTGATTGAGAGTTTCGAAATTCAAATTATTAATAAGCAAAAGCATTACCTGGAAGGAAACTTGCAATTTCCATAGCCTGAAACAAAATATATATATAGAATGAGCACTGCATCATCAAATGAAATGAAAGAGTTTATTGGAAACTCTGAAGTCTGAACTCACTAACTGGCCGATATTTAAAAAAGGAAAAAGAACTCACTGGGGTCTAAAGAAGTGAGAGCAGCATTGTTGGAGAAGGAGCAAGCATCGTCAGTCATGCCGTGCTTCAAGTAGTAGTCATTGAAGGCATAAGACGCCGTTTTCTGGACATCAGAGGGGTCGTAACAGGGTCCGCCTTGCTGGATCTGGCTGCAGTCCGTTCCGCCAGGACCGCAAGCCCAGTCCAGCGCTCCCTGCAGCGCCGCGTCCTCGGCGTTGTTCTTTGCGACACACCAAAGCTCCGTGACCACCGTTTCGCCGCCGTGCTGGGCCAAAGAACGCGGCAGCGACACGAAAATGAGAGAGAGAAAGAGAGGAAGGAAGTGATTTTGGGACATGGTAGGAGGGAGAGAGGCGGTTGATGATTTGGAATGTGCGGGGGATTGAATACTAATTAAAAAGGAAAGTGTGGGAAGATCGATGGAAAAGCGACCGTTGGGACACTTAAGGGTATAAGCAGTTGGGAGATCTAAAAACAAAAGGCAAAGGCAAAGCAGAGAGGAAAGATCTGGGCCGGGGATACGAAAAGAGTAAAGTTTTTAAGGCAGGAGGAACCGTTACCTTTCGCCATTCTATCTATACTACTATCTATATGAGAATATGATATTATTCAAGTATAGGTGTAAACATTAATATATTTTAAATAAATTATATTTTATTTTTCTGTTTTTATTAATAATTAATTAAAATATTGCAAATTTTTTATTTGAATTCATGTCAAAAATATTTACTAATTAATATTTATATATTTCAATTTTATTTTACAAATTGATTCCCACATTATTTGTATATTGATAATGTCGTTAATTAAATTGGTGATGAAATCAACTTAACAAGTTGTTTGTATATTGATAATGTCGTTAATTGAATTGATATTATAAATCAACTCGACAAAAACTTGAGATTAATGAAATTTTTAGATTAAGTCACCGCTCTTCCTATAATTCAATTGTGTTATGAATATTTTATAACTTTTTTTATTAATGTTAAATTTTTCTTTCATTGACATGATGACAATTTAATGTGTTATCACTAGTGAATCTTAGCATTAAGATTTTTTCTTGAAAGGTTAACTAATTTTTTTGAAATTTTAAGGGTTTTAATCAAAATTTTCAAAAAAATAAAAATAAAGTATCTAATTGAAATTTTAAAAATTTTGATAAGTTTAATAAGAATTTTTAAAAAATTGAAAGGTTAAATTAAAATTTTCAAAAAAAAAAATAAGTGTATTGAGAAGAGAAAGGCTCCTGAACCTCAATTACCATCCACCTTATTTGTGCTATAGAAAAATAGCAATAATAGTAATAAAAAAAGCAATAAGAATGGACTTAATATTCTTAATCATAATTATTTACCTATTTAAATTTATTTTTGTTCACAATTTAAATTATTTTATTTTCGTAAATATTTTTTATATGTTTTTATTATTAGTTTTAAATCATATGTTTCATTTTAATTGAATGTTATTTGTAAACGTAAATTTGTATTTTAAATACATGATTTCCATATACATACGTGTGTAATAAAATTTCTAGTATTATATTTTTATGAAATTATTTGATTTATTATCAATAATTTTAAGAGTTCACAAAACTCTTATTTTATCTCTATGTGTGCAAGTTGTAAATTTAATTTATATATTTTAATTTAATTATTTCAATCTCTATATTTTCAAATTGATCAATTTTAATATGTGCTTTTGAATTTAAAATTTTAATCCTAACTTTAATGGTAGCAAATAAATTCATTTGGTCAAATTATACAATTAGTCCTATACTATATGTAAAGTTATAGATTTACTCCATGTTCTATAATTTAATTAATCTTAGTTCCTATTTTTTTGAATTTTGAAATTTTAATGTAATGCAAACAAAAATCGATAAATCCATTAGTTATTTTTTAGTAATATATGAAAATAGAAAAATAACATGGCATTATTCATATGCTAATATATTTACACATAAAAATTTGGAAAACCAAACCTTAATGGCTATTGCCTGGTCAATATTGAAATTTTAAATTTTAAAAATAGAAGGGATAAAAATGAATAAAATAAAGTATAAAGATTAATTTAAAACTTATAGATAATATAAAGACTAATAGTATAATTTAATCATCAATTAAATTATCAGTGCGTGAAACAAATTTGAGTTGATTTTATTTCTATAGTTAATATCTATATTATATTTAAGTGCTATATTGAGTTGATGGCACCAACCATTCAAATTCAATTGAAAAATAAATAAAATTTATTCTTTTACAAAGTAACAAATCTATAGTATAGATATTAACTATAGAGTTTGAGTATGTTAAAAGAAAATATTTTTCTCATCCTAAAAAATGCTCTCGTCTTCATCGGTGGATACTGCAGACGGAAATGGAGATGATATCTCTATTCCTGATGACTCCAACACTAAAAAGGTTCGATTTAAGGAATTAGACGCGACTCCTGATGATGTGATGATAGTGGATCCTTTACCAGAGGCTTCGATGTCATGGAATGACATGTTAGTGGGTAAGGAAACCTTAGATCTGAACAACAAGTATGAGGGCCAAAATTCTGCTGATAGTTTCGCCCTTATAGAGCAGGATGTTAAGAAATATTGTATTGATGGGGTTCCTTCAATTGATTTCTCGAAGAGAGTTTATCAACTCTTAACAAAGGAAATGTCAACCTCGATGGTTCTTCAGATACTGGGAAGGAATCTTGAAATCACGACCTTGCAAAACCGGTTATATGGAATATGGAAACCGTCTAAGGCTTTTCAATTAATGGATATTGAAAATGGCTATTTTCTTGGAAAGTTTCAAAATGCTGAAGACTATGACAAGATCCTTTCTCAATGACTGTGGGTTATATTCGGTCACTATCTTACTGTCCAGCCTTGGACGATTGACTTCGACCCCAACTTACTTTATCCGAATTCGGTTCTCACTTGGATTCGCTTTCCCGGGCTACCTAGCCATTTTTACAAAAAACGAATTCTCATGGAGATAAGGGATTTATTGGTAATGTCACTAAGCTAGATTTGAATACGGATAGCAGAGCAAGGGGACGGTACGCATGTATGGCAGTTTTTGTCAATTTGGGGCCGCCGCTAATATCCAAGATCCTTATTAATAGAAACCCTCAAAAGATAGTATGAAAACTTAACGGTGGTATACTTTTAGTGTGGTATTTATGATCATACTAAAGAAACTTGCTCAACGATCACACAAGTTTCGGTGTAGGCTGAGAAGGGCGAGTCGTTGGGGCATGATTCTGCTACTACGGTGGTGGCCGGAGAAGAAGTTTTTGAACCATGGATGCTGGTGCAGAGGAAGTCCAAGCGTGGCAACATGGAGGGTTCTAAAAAAGGCAACAATTCGAAAGGAGAGGAAAACATGGGATCGCGTTTCCAATCTCTAGCAGATTTGGGGGCAGTGTCATCGGTAGAAGAATCAATTAAGGATCCACAAATTGTTTTAAAGAATAAAGGGAAAGCTCCTTTAGTTGGTTCCCAATTTAAGGTTTCAACGGGCAGAAAACCCTCTAATAATGGTTCTAAAAAAGCTAATTCTGTTTTGTCGGTGGAAAAAATTTTAAAGGGCCAGACACGTGCTGCCCAAACCGCTACCCCATCAGCGGCGCACTCCACGGGTCAGACCATGATGGGCCCAAATCAACAGGTGTCCATGGAGGCCGGTGATGGGTCTCCTTCGCTCAACAAGGACCAAGCCGATAATTTTGTTTGTTGTGGGCCACAGCAGCAGACCTAGAACCCAGCAATGGTTGCAGCAGATTTTTCCAAAGCTTCTAATACCACACACGGTCCTTTGACAAATAATGAAGAAAATAACGGGCTTTTATTTCCTGGTAAATCTACTTTGACTTTTCCTTCGGTTTTAAACACACATATTGTTGATGTTCCAGGTCATTTAAAATTAGATTCTCAACTCTCTCTTCACAAGCAAGCGGACCATATAATGAATTTTAATCCTGCCTTAGAAGAGCATTCTTTTGTTAATGTGGAAGTAAAGGAAGGTGTCTTGAAGGCCAATAATCATTCGGCAGTGGTGTTTCCTAATAAAAGGCTCCTAGAGAATTCGTCTGAGCATTCGGGGGTAATCAATTTGCAGGAATAAATTTGACTAAGGAGGTGTCTAAGGGACAAAATACTAAAAGGACTGGTTATAAAGGAGGTTGGAAGCTTCATAAAACTTTAAAAGGACTAGGAAACCGTTTTAAAAATTCTGAAAATATTGGAGTTCCTTTTGCTGATTCCATGAAGAAAGCAGCGGAACTTATTACTTCGAAAATTGATGGAAAATCTATTATGGATTCAACGCGACAACTCAGAGAAGATGTGGAGCTTTCTTCTCCTGACCTTCAATAAGATAAGTTTTTTTTTTCCTTTTATCTTTTAATTTTATTATGAATTTGTCTATTTTCTCTTGGAATGTACAAGGATGCGCGTCTGATAATTTTTTGCGAGCTTTTCGCGAGTATAATAATCAGCATAAACCTGATATTGTTAGCCTACTTGAGCCAAGAATTAGTACAAACAAAGCTGACATAATCATTGCAAAGTTAGGTTGGGATAAGTCTCATCGTGTAGAAACAATTGGATCCTTTGGAGGTATCTGGATTGGATGAAAAAGTTCGGTTGACTTAAAGGTGGTTGGTAACCATCCTCAAATCATTTGGTTCGCATATGTTCTAATTTACTTCCAATGCCAGTTTTCATTTCTTTTGTGTATGGAAGCCCTGATAAAATGAAAAGAAAGGTTTTGTAGAATGATCTAAGCCGTTCAATTCAAATTGAGAATAATCATTGGATGGAAATTGCAGATTTTAACGCCATTCACTCTCCTGATGATAAGAAAGGCGACCATATCAAAGGTCGCAGGTGTCAGTTCTTTGGTGATTTTATGGATAAGGCCTGATGTGTCTCTAACTAACTATGACTACAATAAAGGCAAGCGCACCTATCTTTCAATAGTATAATTATGGTAAGACTGGAAATATCGTATCCACAAGGATTAAGAGTACTAGTAATTACTATCTTCCTATTACCTAGCCTAAGAATTGGAGTGATTTCTTTTAAATTAAAACTAATTAAAAGCACTACAGGAATGAATTGAGAAAATACTTTTAGACAACTTTATAAAAGAGGCAATACCAAGGAAGAATCCACCTAGACTTTTTTATTAATATTAATTCATACGATTTATTCACTTGACTTAATCCGTAAAAATTCCTGATTTATGTTAATATCTCTTTCGAGACTAAAAACAACTGACTCTAGGTTGATTAATTGAAATCTTTTTCTAATTAAAACCCTTATTGTTGCATTAACTCGATCTATGGATTTTCTTATTAGATTTTACTCTAATCCGGTAGATTTATGTCTTCCTATATCTAGGATTGCATTCAACTCCACTTAATTGTGTTGATCTACTCTTAAATAGGGACTTTTGCTCCTCTGAATAAGCACATTCAACTTGAATCAATAATTTGAATTATCAAAACAAGAATAAGAACTCACAATTAAAAATAAGAACAAGTATTTATCTTATAAATCAAATAGTAATAAGATCCGTCTTAGGTTTCACCCTTAGGTATTTAAGGCATTTAGTTCATACCGATAGAGGAAAACATCTTAAAATAAGAAAAACTACAAAACATAAGAAAACCCAAAAACTTCAAGAGAAATTAATAGGAGATCTTCAATCTTGATGGAGATCCTTCTTCCAAGCTGCTCCCAATGGCTGTCTTCGAGTATTTTCTGTCTCCCACTCCGTGTGTCCCTTTTAGTCGTCCCCTAGGGTGTTTATATAGGCTTTGGAACACCTTTCTTGGCCCATAAGTGGTCTTTTCCGAATAGAATTAAATTTAAGTTCAGCAGGACACGCCCATGTTCGATAGCTTAGGCCGTACTCGATTCTGCTCGCCACACACAGTTGTGTAGTCTACAACTTAGGTCGTGCTCGATTCTGCTCGTTACACATGGCCGTGTGATCTTCCCGTGTGCTATAGTCCAGGCCGTGTTGATTTCTGAGGTAGGTCCGTTTTGTCCCTTTTTGGCCCGTTTATCGTTCTTTTCGACTCCCTAAGCTCTCCTAAATGTAAAACATGAAATTAAAGGATTAAAAGAATCGAATTCATCAAATCTAATGAAAATTCATCCAAAAATAAGCCAAGCATGGGGTAAAAATATGTATAAATTATGGTTTATCAAATATCCCCACACTTAAGCGTTTGCTTGTCCTCAAGCAAAATCCTCAACTCACAATTAAAATTAAACTTCCTTAATTCATAATTCTCATCAATAATGTCTTATCATAATTTACAGATAATTCATACACTGATAATTTAACTAAAAGAGTCTTAGAGATTCAAACAATCCAAGTCACAAATTTTTATAGCATGGAAACATAGGTGTTTCCTCTTACCTAAATAATCACTTTTAATTCAAAACCGACAAGAATTGACGTCCTCACTAATGATTCACTCCAATCACTCAAAGTGTTTAAGGTTCAAGATTAAGCACTCAAAAGTCAAACATAAAAAGTTATTACCATAGGCTTGCATGAAAATCAAATCTCTACCACTATAAAATGAGATGATACACCAATCAAAAGGTCTTTAAAAGAGTTGTAATGGGGCTTGGGTTAAAGGTGTGGAAAAGGCTGAAAAAGAAGGTTAAAATCGAGATTGATTTGACAAGTTACCTAACTAGAAAAATAAACTAATACTGAATAATTACATTAATTGAAAACTTATCAATAATAACACGAGCTTCTTCTCAAAATGCGAAATTAACTGCTTAAGCTCAAATAACATAGAACTAATATTTCTACTTTTTTTTTTAAGAATAAGAATAAGTATAACAACTAAAATGAAGAACATAGTTAAGTAACTACTCAAATCAAATCTCGACAAAGAAGAGTTAAAAGAATAGGAAAAATTCTCAATGAATCAAAAAGAATGGGTCTTGGGTTAATAATAAGGGTAAATATTAAACGGTTTATTAGGATCAAAGGGTTCACTAGGGGTTAATTATAAAGGTAGGCTTTTTGGGGTAAGTGAGTTAAAACCTAGGTGTCTTTATCATCTTAGTATATCAAATCAAAAGTGTGGTCTCGACATGCATAATCGAAGCAAGTTCTAGAATAACAAATCAATATTGACACACTCATAACCAATAAAGTGAGCAAGAAAAATATATGCTTTAAAAAGCTCGAAATCTCACAAAATTTATGGTTTTTGATGTCAACCTTGCAAATTTCAAACTTCAAATTAATATTTAAATTTAGGGAAACAACCTAAAAATTTTTAATTCTAAAAATAGACTTATCTTGCTTGATTCTCTAATGTCTTAAAGTTTAAACCATCAATGCACAATTACCTATGACTTAATCCAAAAATATATCAATGAAAATCATAAGTTAATAGAAATTTTATTCTAATAGTAATATGAGAAAATTTACTTAAGAATAAGATATAATTCAGGATTTTCTAATAATACTATAATTAACCTCCTCACACTTAAGGTGTACATTATCCTTAATGTACAAAGATAAATAATGACAATATAGTAAGAATATCATAAGATAGGAAAAGAAGTGAAACTTCCTGAATTTTGGATGGAATCAGTGAAAAGAAGCCTGATGAACTTAGGCTACGGTGAAGGTGGGAGTAGATACTCCGGTAATACCTTGAACCTTTTGAAATTGAGTCAATGAAGCAGACGGCATGAACTTATGAGGAAGTTGTGATATATCTGCTGTAAAGTGGTCGCATAAGAGGAGACCGCGCCGGGATCCTTTCGCTTTTTCAAAGCGGGGATGGTGGCCTGGTCTTGCCTCGAGTATTAGTCATTGTGTTCCTAAAAATAATTTGCAATAAATAATTTAAGAATCACCACAAGTAATATCGAAATAGTCCTAAATAACAGGTTATTCCTAACATAGTGAATTTAAAAGTTAAGCAAAAAGCAATATTTAAATTAACGATACTGACATATGGTACCCTAAACTAAATCTAAATGGGATGAATAATTAGAACAAAATAATAAAGAAAGTAAATAAAGGGGAAAAAGAGGGACCAAGGATGGCAGGATAGTGGCTGAT
This sequence comes from Gossypium rotundifolium, assembly GCA_025506655.1. Lineage (NCBI taxonomy): Eukaryota > Viridiplantae > Streptophyta > Magnoliopsida > Malvales > Malvaceae > Gossypium > Gossypium rotundifolium. The sequence continues at coordinate 114,971,546 of CP106731.1, read as the reverse complement.
GTGGTGGCGGTGTAAAGAAAGAATAAGAGAAAAGTGAAAGGGAAGGGAGAGAGAAAGAAGGAAAGAAGAGGGAAGGGGAAGGGTTTCGAGTTGAGGCAGAAAGAAAAAAGAGGAAGGAGGGAGGAGGTTGGTCAGTGGTGGCTGGAGGTGGGAAGAGGGGAAAGCTGCAGTGGCTAGGGTTGGGGGGAAATTTGGGGGAGAAGGTGAACAGTAGAAGGGGTTAAATAGGGATTGGGGCACACGTCGTGGCCCACGCCGTGTTTCTTAGGTGTGTTGGCTCACACTGCTGAGTCGCCTGGCCGTGTGATGCTTTGTTCATTTCTCTTATGCCCGTGTAGAGGTTTTCACGCCCATATTAATTAATCAGTATCGACCACGGCCTATAGGCACGGGCGTGTCGCACACCTGTGTCATTTACTCAATGTCTCCCACGGTCTTACGCCACGCCCGTATGGATTTCTCTCATCCCGTGGTTTTTGGTCAGTTTCAACCACGATCGCATCGCACGGTCGTGGCAGTTTATCACAGCCCGTGTTTTGAGGAAAATTTTCGTTCTATTTCCACACGGTCTCCGCCACGCCAATGTACCTACTCGTGGTGTCCACACTACCATGGCCACACCCGTGTGCAAGGCCGTGTGGGTAGGAAAACCTGCGCCTATTAATTTGGTTAGTTTTTAGTTAGGTGCTAAAAATAGAAAATATAAAAATTAATGAGGTTAGTTCTCGGGTTGCCTCCCGAGAAGTGCTTATTTAGAGTCTAAGCTCGACTCACCTTTCATTTGCATAATCATAGTGGTTCGAGGAGTTGAAACTCCTTCTTTCTTCTAATCAATTTTATTAAAATAAGGTTTTAGACAAGTATTATTTACCTTGAAGGTGCCAAATTTGGGATGAGTTACCTCAACTGTACCGTATGGGAAAACATTGAGTACCGTGAAAAGGGTTGTTCTATTAGGTTCAAAAATGGCAATACGAGGGTCTGCATTATCCATTAAAACTCGGTCTCCAACCTTAATTTGGCTTGTTTTATTTTTAGGCTCGTCATGGAGTCGCTTTGGTTCATCGTGTACTTTCAATTTCTCCTTAAATTGTCTTTTCCATTCATCTAGTTCCTTGATCTGGACTCTTCGTTCCTCATTAACAGTTCTGTTCTCAGTATAAAGCTAGACCATGGCTCTATCATCTTTTCCCGAAGGATTTTCTGCAAAGAAGATTGAACATTAAGTTTACTTACATTAACAGGACTTGTATAATTTTGATCACTAGATATTCTGTCAGAATCACGTGCTTATAGTTTAATCATGTCATCACCTACGTGAAGTATTAATTCCCCTGTATCAACATCAATAATGGTCCTAGCAGTTGCTAAAAAGGGTCGTCCTAAAATTAAGGGAATGTCACTATCCTTATCCATGTCTAAAACAACAAAGTCTACTGGAAATATAAATTTATCAATTTTGACTAGCACATCTTCAATTATACCCCTAGGAAATCTAATGGTTTTATTAGCCAATTGAATGCACATCCTAGTTTGTTTGGGTTTCCCAAGACCTAGCTATTTAAACATTTTATAAGGCATAACATTGATACTTGCCCCTAAATCAGTTAAAGTATTATTAACAGATAAACCACCAATTAAGCAAGGAATCGTAAAACTCCCTGGATCTTTTAATTTGCAGGGTAGTTTATTCTGTAAAATTGCTGAGTAAACTGCATTTAAATCCACATGCGACACATCGTCTAACTTCATTTGTTTGTCAAAAGCTCTTTAAAAAATTTTACTGAATTGGGCAACCGCGAAAAAGCTTCAATAAATGGTAAGTTAATATGTAATTTCTTTAAAATTTTAAGAAATTTACCGAATTGTTCATCTGTGCGGTCTTTCTTCGTTGCATTGGGGTATGGCACACGAGGTTTGTACACTGTACTTACCGATTTTGGTTTATTATGGTTTACCTCAACCTTACCTTTATCTAGTACGTTTTCTTGTCTCGGGTTTGGTTCGTCTAACCCTTCACTATCGTGAGCAGTAATAGCATGAAGTTTCTTTTTTGGGTTAGTTTTAGTGTTACTTGGTAAGCTACCTTGTGGTCATTCTGAGATCAACTTGGCAAGTTGTCCTATTTGGTTCTCGAGCCCTTGAATTGATGCTTGCTGATTTTTTAGTGTTGTTTCGGTGTTTTGAAAATAAGTTTTGACACCGAGATGAATGTTGTTAACATCTCATCAAGGTTCGGCTTCTTTTCCTGTGGGTAGGGTTGTTGTTGAAAGCCTGGAGGGGGTTGTCTCTGATTTTCTTGACCACCCCATGAGAAGTTTGGGTGATTCCTTCAACCTGGATGTAAGTTTTACTATAGAGATTATTCTGAGGTCTAGAATTATTACCCATATAGTTCATCTGTTCACTTTCTATGCCAAGGTTGTAGGGTAAATATTCTGTATTATTCATTCCTCCTCTATTCGTATCGCACTGCATCACTGGATGTACCTGCGAAGAACCATACAAACCATCAATCTTTTTATTTAAGAGTTCTACTTGGTTTGATAATATGGTGACTGCGTCGAGGTTGAAAACACTAACGGCTTTTATTGGCTTTGTTCTCATGACTTGCCACTGATAGTTATTCAGTGGCATCTCCTCTATAAACTCATAAGCCGTTTCAGGGGTTTTGTTATTTAGGGTTCCACCGGCAACTGCATCAATCAATTGCCTAGTTGAGGGGTTCACACCATTGTAAAAGGTTTGAACTTGTAGCCATAATGGTAACTCATGATGAGGGCATCTTCTCAGTAAATCATTGTATCTTTCCCATGCATCGTAAAGTGTTTCTAATCCATCTGCACAAAAGAAGAGATATCATTCCTCAAATTAGCCATTTTAGTGGTGAAAAATATTTAAGTAAAAAATTTTCAATCATTTGTTCCCATGTAGTGATTGATCCTCGTGGTAATGAGTTTAACACTGTTTAGCTTTGTTCCTTGACAAGAAGGGAAACAACCGAAGGCGAATGGCATCATCAGAAATGCCATTAATTTTGAAAGTATCGCACAACTCTAAAAAGTTGGCTAAATAAGTATTTGAGTCCTCATCTTGCAAACCATCAAACTGAACAAACTGCTGAATCATCTGAATAGTGTTAAGTTTCAGTTCAAAATTATTAGCAGTAATAGCATGTCCAACAATACTTGATTCAGTTCTTGTTAAAGTAGGCTTAGCATAATCATACATAGTATGAAGAGCAAGATTTTGATTCACCGAATTTGCGGCAACCATAAAAGGTAGCGGATTATTGTCAGCCATCTCATCGGTAATATGGGTTCGTCCTCTTGCTCTTCTTTTATGTATTGTAGACTTCGCCTTATCTCCCTACGATTTCTACGAGCGGTATGTTCTATCTCACTGTAAAAAATCAAGGGTCCTGACGAGTTTCTTCTAGTCATAAACTAAAATCACCTACCAGAAGCAAATAAAAGAAAAATTAGCAAGTTAAAATAAAAAAAATTGCAAATAAAAATAAGAATGGCTAAAGTAATAAAAATTAAGTGTTTCTAATATCTTAGTCCCCGGCAGCGGCGCCAAAAACTTGATGTGTCTCTAACTAACTATGACCACAACAAAGGTAAGCACACCTATTATTTAATAGTATAGTTATGGTAAGACCGAAAATGTCATATCCACAAGGACCAATAGTACTATTAAATACTATCTTTCTATTATCTAGCCTAAGAATTGGAGAATTTCTTTTAAACTAAAACTAATTAAAAGCACGATAGAGAATGAATTGGGAAAATACTTTTAGACAACTTTATGAAAGAGGCAATACCCAAAGAAGAATCCACCTAGACTTCACTTATTACTTTTGATTCATACGATTTATTCATTTGACTTAATCCGTAGAAATCCCTGATTTATGTTAATATCTCTTTCAAGACTAAAAACAATTGACTCTAGGTTGATTAATTGAAATCTCTTTCTAATTAAAACTCTTATTATCGCATTAACTCGATCTATGGATTCCCTTATTAGATTTGACTCTAATCCGATAGATTTACGCCGTCCTATATCTAGGATTGCATTCAACTCCGCTTAATTGTGTTGATATACTCTTGAACAGAGACTTTTGCTCCTCTAAATAAGCACATTCGACTTGAATCAATAACCTGAATTATCAAAACAAGAATAAGAACTCACAATTAAGAATAAGAACAAGTATTTATCTTATAAATCAAATAGTAATAAGATCTATCTTAGATTTCATCCCCTTAGGTATTTAAGGGATTTAGTTCATACTGATAGAGGAAAATATCTTAAAATAAGGAAAACTACAAAAATAAGAAAACCCAAAAACTTCAAGAGAAACTGATAGGAGATCTTCAGTCTTGATGGGGATCCTTCTTCCAAGCTACTCTAATGGCTATTTTCGAGTACTTTCTACCTCCTACTCCGTGTGTCCCTTTTAAGTCATCCCCTAGGTTGTTTATATAGGCTTTGGAACACCTTTATTAGCTCACAAGTGGTCTTTTCTAAATAGAATTAGACTTAGGTTTGGCAGGGACACGCCGGTGACACACCAGTGTTCGATAGCTTAGGCCGTGCTCGATTCTGCTTACCGCACACGGCCGTGTGGTTTACAACTTAGGCCGTGCTCGATTCAGCTCGTCATACACGGTCGTGTGATCTTTCCATGTGCTATAGTCCAAGCCGTGTTGATTTTTGAAGTAGGCACATTTTGTCCCTTTTTGGCCCATTTATCATTCTTTTCGACTCTCTAAGCTGTCCTAAGTGTAAAACATGAAATTAAAGGATTATGAGCATCGAATTCATCAAATCTAATAAAATTCATCCAAAAATAAGCCAAGCATGGGGTAAAAATATGTATAAATTATGGCTTATCAAGGCCCAATTACATTATCTGGGTTTCTAGGGACCCTCTTTCACGTAGCATCGTGGAAATCTCTCTAAAAGACTTGATAGGGTTGTGGCTAACGATCTTTGGATGGATCTCTTTCCTAATTGTTCGGTCTCCCATTTACCTAGAATCAAGTCTGATCATCGACCTTTTCTTTTTAATCTTTATCATGAAGATAAACATGTTTCTAATCGTCCCTTTAGATTTCTAGCTGGCTAGATATATCATCAAAATTTCTTTAATTTTTTCAAGGAAAATTGGAGCTTTGATGGTAAGATGCTTAGTGTAATTGCTGGTTTTACGGATAAGCTTAAAAGCTGGAACAAATGTGTTTATGGACACATTAATCAGAGGAAGAGACAATTAATGCATAAGCTTTTTAAAATTCAAACTGTTTTGGACCTTTTAGGATCTAAAACTCTTTTTCACCAGGAAATTTTGATTCATGAAGAGTTGGAAAATATTCTTCATCATTTGGAAATGCTGTGGAAACAAAAATCAAAATGCGAATGGCTAAATTTGAGGGATCATAACACGAGCTATTTCCATAGGCGCCCGGTTCAGAGAAGGAATTTTAATAAAATTACTACTTTACGTGACTCTGACAAGGATTGGATTTTTTATCCTGAGACTCTTAAGACTGAAGCGGTTAAGTTTTTCCAGAATCTCTATAGGGAGAATCCAAGCTCACTAGGAACTTTGCCTCTTAGCTCTTTTCCTAGTCTTAACACTAAAGATGCTGATTTTCTCAGAAAGAATGTTACGAACGAAGAAATAAGGGCTGCTCTTTTTGATATGGCACCATTAAAAGCCCCAGGTAGCGATGGTTTCCAAGCTGCTTTCTTCCAAAATCAATGGGACAATATTGAAGATGCCATCTGTGAATGGGTCAAGAAAGTTTTTGAATGAGGTATCATCGAGCCGGAATTTAATAACACTCTTATTGTGTTAATTCCTAAAGTCTAAAATCTAAAAAATTTCTCTCAGTTCTGGCATATCAGCCTTTGCTCGGTTTTGTACAAGTTGGTCATGAAGGTGATTGCTAATAGATTTAAGAGTATTTTTTCGAAGATCATAGGCCAGGAATAAGTAGGCTTCATTGCTGGAAGATGTATTACTGATAACATCATTATTACTTAGAAAGTTTTACATTCTATGCGGTCTAAGAAGAGACTTTAGTGGATGGCAGTCAAGATTGATTTGGAAAAGGCATATGATCGAGTTAGATGAGACTTTGTTGAAGCCTCTCTTAATGCAGTAGGTATTCCTTCTCATTTGGTTAAAGTTATTATGAATGCTATCTCTTTATCCCCTATGCAGGTACTATGGAATGATGAGCCAACTCAAAAGTTTATACCAGTAAGGGGTATTCGACAAGGATACCCACTATCACCATACCTTTTTGTTCTCTGTATGGAATGGCTGGGTCATAGATTTCACGGAAGCATCTCTGCAGGGGAGTGGAATCCCATTCGATTATCACGCACATGTACGTATCTTTCGTATCTTTTCTTTGTAGATAATTTGGTGATTTTTAGCCAAGCTGATTTGGTTTATAGTGGCCTCCTTAAGGTTTTTCTGAACAACTTTTGTGAGCTATCTGGTCATAAGGTTAATGCTAGGAAAACGAATGTGTTCTTTCCTGCGAGAGTTAATGAACCTTTAAGGAATACCATCAATGGCATCATTGGATTTCAAGAAGTTAATGAGTTGGGCCACTATCTTGGGGTTCCACTTTTTCACAGGAGAGTTACTAACATCATCTTAGATTTCTTGGTAGATAGAGTTTGGAATCAACTTTTTAGTTGGGATGCCAAGGGACTTTCCTTTGCTGGAAGTGTCACCTTGGCACAATCGGTTCTGTTGTCTATCCCGAGTTATCTCATGCAATCAACCTTTGTCCCTAAAGAAATCTGACTCTATTGAAGAATTAGCGAGAGAATTCATTTGGGGAGCTGCAGAAGGTAAAAAAAAGATGGCTTTAGTAGGATGGGATGATATCTGCTAATCTAAGGTTCATGGAGGACTCGGTATTTGTTGCTTGAGAGATCAGAATAAAGCCTTCATGCTGAAAATTGGCTACAATCTTATTACTAAATCCGAAGCTCTATGGGTTCAGGTCCTTAGAGCTAAGTATAGATTGTGTGAAAGCATGTTGTAATCTATTATGAGGAATAGCTGCTCCTATATGTAGAAAGTAGTTACCAAAGCTTGGCCTCTGTTACGCAGCAATATGATCTGGACCATTAGAGATGAGAAGATTGTAAGGTGTTAGAAAGACAATTGGGTTCCTAATATGGGACCACTCAATTAGTATGTTCCAGGTCATGGCAACATTATTCTTGAGACTAAAATTAATGAGATAGTTTTGAGCAATTGTGATTGGAATCTCGATCTCTTTAGATTGTGATTACCAGAAGAAGTGGTTAAGCCCATCATCAGCGTTCCCCTCCTTTAGACCAGGCTGATCCAGATATTCTTTCTTGTTCTAAAATAATGACAGGGGTTTTTTTGGTAAAGAGTGTGTACTTTTTATTGAAGGAGGAGTCTTGAAATCCGAAAGAGGTGAACTGGAGCATGCTTTGGAAAATTCCAAGACCCCAACGTGTGAAATATTTCATCTGGTTAATTCTCAAACAGAGACTTTTAACTAATTCTGAAAAAGTTAAAAAGGGTATTGCGCAAGACGATCATGTCTTTTTTGTGGCCATATTAAGGTCATATCCTTAGAGACTGTCCTTTTGCGAATGAGATTTGACATAATATCATCCCTGCTAATCATCTTGGAAGTTTCTTTTCTGGCAATATTTCGGAGTGACTTTTTTCGAATATACAATTTCTCTCTATAAACAAGTTGAGCGATTCTTCTTGGGCTTGCCTCTTCGGAATCATCTTGTGGCGCATCTAGAAAAATAGTAATTTTTCATATTTCAAAGAAATGCTATGAATTCAAAGGATGTTATCAGTATCTCTTACAGTTGGGTGAAACATTTTCTCTCCACCCACAATGAAGAGTTGGCCTCTCAACCGAAGCAGTCCCCAGTCTGCCAAAACTTAGAATGCGTCGTTTTCTTTATCTTGATGGTCTTTTTCACCACGTATGCAGTCTCTCTGCTACAGGTGGTGTGATACGCAACAGCAAAAGGGAGTGGATCCTAGGCTATAATTACTCTTTGGGAGAATGTTCAGTTACGACTGCAGAATTATGGGGCTTATTGGACGGATTACATATTCTTCAGAAGCGAGGATATGATGAGGTCATTATTCAATCAGACAATCTTGAGAATATGATCTCCATCAGTGACAGAAAGTCTGGTGATCCAAAAAACTCTCTGATAAGGAGGATTCAACAAATTCTAGCCTTTGAAGAGAATTGGTCACTGAATTATGCTCCCAGAGATACTAATCGGGTAGCTGATGCTTTGGCGAAAATGGCTTTGTCGAGTGCTGAATCTTTAAACATATCCCCATTGGAGATTAAAAAGACTTTGGAGGATGATAATTCTTTTGTTAATTTGCTCATGACCTACTCTATGTAATTTTCTTTGTTTATTTTACCAAAAAAAAAAAAAAACTATAGAGTTTGAGTCATGTTGGTTTGTGTTGAAAATAATTACACAAAATTATTATTACACAAAAATAACATGACTCAAACTCAATTAAAAAAATTAACAGTTATCTTTAAGAATGGTATACATGTTGAAAATAATTACACAAAATTATTATTATTTTCATTAAAACATTTAATTAGCCTGTGTGTCGGACGGGTTAAAAAACTAATTAATAATATATATCTAAGAAGTTTTCACCCACGTAATGGATGACACGTAATTTAATTTAATTTAATTAATTGAATTGATGCCTGATTAAATCGTGACAATGACTCAATTAGACCTCAAATTAATAATAGAATATTGATTCCAATTTCTAACCCATTTTATTGCACTCCACGTCTTGTTTTAGTTGCCAAATGCCTTTAAATAGATTTAGGTGTTGTTTAATAAATTGAAAAATTAGTGCTAATAAAATAAGTGTTGAAGAAAATTAAGTATTATATTTAAGTTTTAAAATATATTTGATATAAATTTTTTTGGTGAATTACAATGTTAGGATAAAGTTCGAATAACAAACTCGATTAGCGCAATTTAAATCCAGGCCACATATGAGGCAATAAACACCCTTGACTATCAGACCATTACATGGGGTAAAATATTTGATATATTACTTACAATGAAATAAGAAATATAATTAAATTATTTGAAAAATATAAAATTTAAATTATAAAAAAGTTATTCTTCATATTATCTTTAATTTTAAAATATTTCACTGTATTATAAACAAAATCAAACTTTAAATGTAAAATCTTTATATGATATTATAATGTTAAAATAAAACTAAATTAATTATATGTATTCTCAGTTAAGTGATAAATAATTCTTATTTACTTATTATTTTCGACATCTTATATATATAAAATTTATCGTGTTGTTTTATATAAAAATATGAAAAGGACAAAAACAATCTCAATTGAAAAATAAGTAAAATTTAATCGATTCACAACTTCTAATGATTTAATTTAATTGGAGCTATAGATATATTTATCTTAACCTAAAAAGGAGAGGGTAATGAATTTCCTTAAAAGAGCTATCTTTTCGAGGGTGGTAATTTTCTAAAAAATAGGATTTTTTTTTATAAAGTGGACAATTTTTTATAAAAATATAATAGATTATTTTAATATATATATATATATATATTCATGATCATGGTATTAAAAAAAAAACCTTTTCAGGAATAGTATTTTTAGAAGAGTGATTTCTTTTATAGAAAATGGATAATTTTTTATGTTTAAATTAAATTACATAATTACCTTTTTATTTTACTATTATTTGACTAAGTTTTTAGTTGATGAATGTTTTATAAATTTAATTATCAAATTAATATCACTTAATTCGTGACATCAAGTTTAATCAAACATTTATAATAAATTTATTTTTAGTATATAATATTTAGATGAATTTAAGGATACGAAAATAGTTTATTGTTTAAAAATTATTTAAACCTTGTAAGTTTTTTAAATAAAAAAAAAAAGAAGAAACCATTATCTAACTATAAAAACATCTTAATATTTTAGAATTTCACATCACTTGTGCACACATATCATGTTGAATAGAGAGTCACCCTTACATTAAGCTTTTAATTGCTTCGTTGTGCGACTTGAATTCGAGAAAAAATTTTATGAGTGAACATCCTTGACCACCAAATAATTATTAGGAGTCCAATGTGCCATAATCTATTGCCTATTAAAGTTTTATTTACACAAAGCGATATCTTTATTGTTATAAAACTCTTGATTAAATTGATATTTAATTAACTCAAAGAATTACTAAAATATTATATCATATTAAATATTACAATAAACGTTTATAGGCTGTAGAAACAAAATCGATAAGGTTGGGTTTTGGGCACTTGATTGATATCTGAAAATTTTGGCTCTCAAACAAAATTCAAACTTCAAATATTCTATCTCTTTATAATTTGTATTTAGTGTTAACCTGTTCTCAATGAACCTAATCCCAACCGATTTTTCTCTCGCAAGATTTGAGAAAATTTTGGATGGGAAGAAGGGAGGAACAAATGGTTTTTGGACGCTCATGGGCATCCACTTCCACCCTTTTTATTTCTCCTATTGTATTAACGGGTAAATAAATACATAAGTCAAATTTAATCTTAACTCTTTATTTATTTTGTAGGATTTTTTTTTCTAATATGCATGTCACATATATTTATGATAATTTAATATCATCGTGAATTCAAGACTTATGAATATCAAGGTAGTTAAAAAAATGCATCCTCAGAAATAACATATATTGATAAATAATAGATATAAAGATAAATTTAGTCCTTAACATTTACATTTTTGTCAATTTGACTATTATTCTTTTTAGCTAAATTTGACCTTCAACTTTTAAAATATGTCAAATTTAACCATCAAACTTTTAAAATAAGTTGAATTGATTTTTTTAAATATAATAACTTATTTGGCCTCTAACTTTACAAAAAAAAAAAAAGAAAAGAAAAGAAAAAAAGAAGACATTTTAGCTCTTCATTTAATTTGTATTATTTGTCAATTTATTTCAAAATGGTTGGAAAAGTTAACGTCTGTTAACTTTGCTAACATGGCACACATATGGAGGCATCCATGTTGCAATCCACGTATATGCCACATTAGTAATTATTTACTTTAAAAAATAAAAAATAAAGAATATTTTTATATTTATTAATTTTGTTATGATTTTTAAAAAATTTAAAAATAATTAATTGTTGATGTGACATCTACATGTATGTTACATTAGCAAAGTTAGCATATATTAAAATTTCCATTCATTTTTGGTGATTTGACAAATAGTGTGAGTTTAAGAGGTAAAAGAGACAAAATTAAATAAATGACTAAAATAATTTTTTTGTAAAGTTGGAGGCCAAATAAGTCATTATGCATTTTAATAGAAATACTAACTAAAACGTTAAATTTTAAACATAAAAGTTTAAATGACAATTCACGCATTATATATAAGATAAATTATGTCATATTAACATTATTAACATAAAATACATGTGAATAGATATGCGAGTTACCACACTAATATCGTTAATAAATATTAATATTTAGTCAAATTTAACTTAAAAACAATAAAGATTAAATTAAGTAAACGTTATTCCTAAACAATATGAAAAAATAAAAAAATAATAATATAGAAAAAATATTAGAATTTGGTACAGGAACATTATAGCAATTATTTTTCTATTTTTTTTCTAAAAAAAATATAAATTATGGGTTTCAAATGACTGCAGTTTTATTTATTGCATCTTAACTAACACGGGATAATATTTGTTTGTATCAAGGTTGGGGCGTGAAAGGTTTAAGGAAGAAGTCGTAAATCGTCGCTTCAGTCTCGTGTAATGCCAGTTCCTATTCCCCCAAGTCTCAACCCAACCTAACCTTGTGTCTCTGATCTCATCTCCCAAGTCCACCTTCATCCCCATGGCCTACCCCAGTGACTGTCCAGATCAATCCCAACCAGACCCCATCGAAAACCCTAACCCTACCCAGGAATCGCTCCCTGAAACCCTTCCTTCCCAAGACAAGCTCGATGATCAAGAAGATCTACTCGAAGATGAACCCAACGCTGACTACCCGGATCTGTCTGTTCCTTCTTCTCCACCCAACACCGACCTCCATGTCACCACCCCCACTGGCTCTCGCCGTGGCGGGGGTCCTAAACGGAAGAAGGCCGCAACCAAGAGACGCGCTCAAGAGAAGAAGGCCCAGAAGAAGCTCGAGATGCTGACTGAAGTCTTCAACCCCATTCCCTTTCTCCCCAACAAAACCCTAGATTTTTCTTCGCACGAAAACCTCCTCAAGCGACTTGGTTTGTGGGATTTTGTTCATTTGGATTTCGATGGAAACCTTCGAGCCGATCTGATCGCGCAGTTAATCGCTACGTACAACCCGCAATCGCGCGGTAGCTACGTTAATGGCTATCGCATTGGGGTCAACCGGGCCGACTTAGCCCGTGCTTTGAATTTATCTGTGAAGAAGGATAAGGATAAGGATAGCATCCTTGATATTGAAGAGTCAAAGGAATCGGTAGGCTTTCTTGAGGAATTTGTGTCAAATTGGGTGCTTTTGCACGAGGATACGTGGATGATGCCAGCGGAGGTGTTGAACTGGACTAAAATGATTAAAGAAGGCCATTTCGAGAAGATAGATTGGGCTGGTTTGATTTGGTTTATGGTGGAGAAAGAGCTCACGTCTGCCCCTAAATTAGGGAATTGTTACTATGCCTCGCACATGCAGTGTTTGATAAAATACCAGAAAGAAGAGCTGCTGCTGGAAAAACCAGAAAAGGATGCTTATGAGGCCAAGGAGGAAGAGGAAGAGCGTAATGTTCCTGAGGATTCCAAGACGTCTGTTGATTTGGTTGATGAATCTCACGGGGGATCACAGTTGGAGGAGCATAATATTGAGTTGAGTCTTGGTGGGCAGGATAGTTTGATGAATAAAGATGATGCTGAAAAGGAGGCTGCTGTGGGGGATGAGGATGCTATGGATTGTGAGGAAAGTAAGGGGGATGGGCCTCAAGACGTGCAGTGGAATTTGGATGGAGACAGCTATATGGATGTGGGTGGGGAGAATTTCTTAAGACCGTGTAATCTTGGTGATGTTGATATGGTGGAAGAAAGGAAACAAGAAAAAGGAGAGGAAGGAGAGATGGAAGAGGGAGAAGGAGGAAATGTAGAGGATCACGAGGAACAGGAGGTACAAGATGAACAAGAGGAGCAGCATGAAGAAGGCTTTACTATTTCCCCAAAAGGTGACAATTTGGAGGCTGTGCACTCGGCAAATCTTCTTGAAGGAATGGAAACTGCCGATGTCCCTTTTACAACTGGCTTGCACATTCGTGATAACTCATCAGGGGAATTCCTTGTCTCCAGGGTCGATGCTCGGACAGTTCCTACTGTCTCATCATTTCTAAGTAATGGTAACAAGAGAGAGATTGGTCATGAGAATGATATATCTCATAATTCCTTGAATCTTAGCAATAAGAGGTTGAGAACTGATGAGCAATGGGATAAGTCATCTGATTTTGATACGTGCATGGAACAAATGCAGCATTGGATGGACAAAGCAAGAATGTTGTATGCTGCGAAAGACCAGGCTTGTGGAGATTCGAATATGCACCAACAAGTGTTGCTCCATGAGTTGCAACGGAGGGATACCCTAATTGAGCATTTGCAGAAGGCCAAGTTTGAAGAGCAGCAGAAGAGACAGATGGAGGTTTATAGGCTTGAGCGCGAGCTCTATTTGATGGAAAACCTTTTTGATGGATACAGAAAGGCTTTGAAGGAAACAAACAGAACTTTTGCTGAGTATAGAGCACGTTGTCCCCTGCCTGATGAACCACTTTACAAAGATGTCACTGGGTCTGGGGGCTTAGTTCTGAGCACCAGGGAAATAGAAAAGCTGCGTCTGAAACAAGAAGAAGAAGACAGGCTTAATAGACTGTTAATTGAGAATAAGATAAAGGATTTTGAAGCTGGGTGGATAAGGAAATTCGATGCACACAAGGATGCAGTTTCTCTTTTGAGTGACAAATTGACTAACGCAGAGAATGAAGTTAAACTTCTCAAAGAGCTTTGCAACCGAAAGGTTTCAGCAGGTACTCCAGAATGTGTTCCAAATGAATCTGGAATGTCTAGTCAGTAAGGTATGTCTAGTAAGTTTTTATGTAGTGCAGAACTACTCTTATTTATATGTTAAACAATATGCATCATGCGCGGCATCTACGAATGGAGGCTTTTGTTCTAGTTGGCTCACTATATGGCAAATTTGATTTGCAAAGTTAGTAGCAGCAGATAGTTTAGGTTCTCAAAATTTTTTGTGTTTCATATTCAGAGGTCCATACTTCATTCTGATTTACCTGTTTTACTTAAGGACTTAACTGGAAAATGCTGAGAACCGAAATGGATGCTTAAATCTATCTCTTCAGTGGATAAGTTAGATGAGGACTCCGCTGGATTATATGTCTTGTTATGAACTGGTTATTGTGCTATAGCAAGTCTGTCAACAATGGGGATTTGGGCAGACATGGTTTGAAAGGTTTCTTTTTCGATTAGTCGGTTTCTAATAAATATGGAAATATGATTCAATTTTAGTCTTCTATTAGGGGGGAACTTAGTCTAGCAGAAATTTGAGTTGATCGAGGAAACTACTGAAACCAAAGTTATAATATATTCATAAATTGTAATCCAATGAAATGAGACAAAAATTGTTCTTAAAAATACTTTGTACCTGAACAGAGATTTAAACCCAAAGCTTGATTTAAAAGTTTTAGGGATACATGGGGTTCACTTGATGAGAATAGATGTTTATTCACTAAATCTCATGCACGATACTGGTTAAAATATGTGCAGAAAATCCTGTTCAAGCCTGGTCCGTTTTATTAACACCCTACCCAAGTCTAAAATAAATTGGTTAAATTTACCCAAGGCTATAAATTGGTACATCTTTCTTCAGAAATTTACATAGTATCCATCCCATTGATTCTCTTAAAAGATTTGTTGTATTGTATTGTCGTGGGTCTAAGAAAAAAACCTTGGTTTTTATTCCTGGTTTAAATTCCAGTAATATGAATGCTCGTATTTAAGAGAGCAGATTACATTTTATTTAAAAAATAGATAAATTAATCTTTATATGTTAAAAAAAAAAGTGTAAATTGTCCTCGGGTTAAAAATTTTATCCATATTAGCTGTTAAGTGATGATTTGTTTTTTTTTTTTTTAATTTTCTTATGTAAGTGATGTGGAATTAAAAGATGGGTAGGATTGGTCAAAAGTAACATGGAGGCCCAGTATTAGGAGTAGGGTTGTTTTTTATCTCTTCTACTAAGAAAAGAGGCAAATTAATATCTATAGGTTATATTAAAGAGCAAAATAGTTCTTTTGTTAAAAGATCCATCAATTTTTAATATTAAGTGATGACATGGATGGTGGAGCAATCAAAAATATAAGATGTGTCACTTGTACTTTATACTGAGTGGTGTTTTGTTATGTCAGTAAATATTTAAATTATTTTAAAAATCACGATCAATATGAACTTGACAAAATTATAAAAATTATAAAATATATTGAATTATTAAAACGTTCATAATGAACTTAGACAAAATAATTATACAAAATTATTTATTTAAGAATTATAGTAAATTATAAATTATTATTAAACTTTTAAAATTAATTAAAAATTATTATGCAATGTTACTATTATATGTGTATTTAATTATAAAAATAATAATAAAATAGTACTCATCAACTTGATTAACTAAAATATTAATTTAATTAAGAATATATATATACACATGTATATATAAATTCTTTAAACATATTACGTGTATATATAATTTTTACATTTTAAAACAATTTTCTATATACTTTTAGATTTTATAATTATTCAAAAATCATTTGTCCAGTTTATCCTAAATATGATTTTTTTAAATAATTATAATTTCTTTATTTTTTAGGATTTTTTTTATTTTTAAGTATTGCCACGTCAACATGAGGTACACGTGACATGTCACGTATCAATGTCTGATTGGTCTTCCAGCCACCAGTACTTAACAATAGAAATAGATGAATCTTTAATAGGACTACTTTGTTCTTTAATTTAACGTATAGGGACTAATTTACCTATTTGTTTGAGTAGAGGGGGCAAAAATGCAATCCAATTCCTAATACAAGGGCTTACATAGTACTTTTACTTAATCCTACCCATCATTTATTTCTAAGTCACTTGTATAATTATTTTTAAAAAAGTTAATTCATCACTTAACAACACATATAGATGGATCTTATAGCACAAGGATCAATTTACACTTTTTCTAATGAATAGGGTTAATTTACCCATTTGTTTAATAGAGGGATAAAATTATATAAACTAATCATTAACTTGTAATTATTTAAATATAAAATAAAAATATGAGAAACTATGAATTGTGAACTCTAATATCTCATCGTATTGTTTCACAATGATATATTATTTTGTTTAATTACACAACGATATTCTGTCTTAATATTATGGCTAAATTAGCCTTAAAAAAAGCCATTTTTTAACAAATATTTGAGTGAATAGGTTGATTTCTAGAATATTTACTAGAATATGCTAATTTTGGAGGACGCATTTTCACTCTCTTTTTCCTCGATAGGGTTTAAGGTTTTTAAAGGCTTTAAGGTTTGTTTAGGGTTTTATTTGTTTAAGGTTTTAGGGTAGTAAATGTATTTTAGGGTTTGTTAGGGTTTTTAAAGGTTTAGGATTTATTTTTGGGTTGTAGGTTTTAAGGTTGGAAATAATGGAGGCTAATTTATTTGTGTTTGTATTGGAGGTAGACATTGGAAATAATGGGAGGCCAATTTATTTGTGTTTGTAGGTTTTAGAGTTGCAATATGATAAGCATCTAATGCAATGGTTCCGTCTCGACATTACAAATAAAATTTGGGTCTCGGAGCGCAACTGCATCATCGTGAACTCAAATACACTTTAAAATTAGCACACTCTCTCCCTTAAACAGAAAAATTATCAGTGGAAAAAGTGAAACACTTGAAAGTAAAATATAAACAATGGTGTAGAGAAGATTTTAGGGGTGAGGGGAGGTAGCCAAGAAAGTTGATGGAGTAAGGGGAGTAAACCCCTTTTATATAGGCAACCGGGTGGGCAATGAGTGAAAAAGAAAACAACATTGTGCCTTGGTTAATCTGAAAATATCTCGGGATTCCTAGGATATCTAAAAAATGAGGACCGAAATTCTCGAGTTCTAGAAACATTTTAGGGGGTTGAAAATGGGAGAGGGAAAACACGCTGCCTAGGCGCGTTAGCTGAAAATGCATCCAACAAGGTGCGCTTTCAGTGTATCTCTCTGCCACATCATTAAAAGTGCGCGCCTAACGGGGTGTTTTCCCCTCCGTTTTTAGCCTCCCCTTAAAAAGTTTCTAGAACCCGAGAATCCTAATCCTCATTTTTTAGATATCTCGAGAATCTCGAGGTATTATTTTCAAACATCCCAAGCTACATCTATTGTTTTTGTTTTTAAAACGCTTCTAACAACACGCATTTTTAAAAAAAACTCTTAGAACTGTAATGTTTAAATTGTTTTACCGATGTCAAGTTAGATTTGATATTTGGGGTAGTATTTTCCATAATGAAAGTGGACATTCTATTAGAGACGTTCCAAATAGGTTATTTGGTTGAAAATGAGTGGACGAGTTAATGCTGTTGTTTATTATGACGGTGAAATTCGTGACACCGAGATCGGGGTCATTTTTTCGTTAGCCTATGCAACGCAATTGGCTTTCAACCCAAACATTCAATTGTCGGAGCCCCGATCAAGAATTAGGCGGAAAGTGGGCAATCCTAGCTGCAGAATATCATCGTTGAAGTATAGATATTTAGTGTCAGAGGACCCCGTGAAATATGAAATATTTAACATTAGAGGCCCAATGGCGATCAATGTGATGGCCCAAACAAATCATGCTACTGGATCACCTATACTTCAGTTATATGTCGAGTTTGTCGATGTCAATGAAAGTGGTCGGAGGTCGACAACTGTTCTGGTTCATGTCAGAATGGAACAAGAATCTGGAAGTCCAACTACACGTTTGTGTGGTAGGTTCTCAGCTTTGTTAGAAAGATCCCATTATGAAATCTTTGAATCACCAATGGGAAAACATTCATCGGTTTCAGCCCAAGATTTCAACTTTGGCACACAGTTCATCCACCAGCCGGGGTTTGCTGGTAATCGAAACTTTGACACCTCGGCACGACATTCTGTTAGTTCTTTTGATTTCAACTTACAAATGCCGATGTTCTATGCTAGAAACACTTATACGGACTATGTCATCATGTTACATCGGTTGACAACCTGTAAGTGATTTTGGTTGTAACGAAAGGTATACAAGGCGGGATGATGTGCTCTCTACAATTGCATCGGCGAAGGGACATCTAACCTTGGAAATGCAGCTAAGGTTGACATCAAATTAATTTTAACTTGTTACAAGTGAGAAAGTATAAGGGTAGTCCGCTCGATAACGTAAAAATGGTAGCCGGAACCATGCCCATGACTGCAGAAGGAGTGCGCAACCACCAATTTTTATTTTTTATGGTTGCGTCGCTCGACACATTTCTCGGTACAACATTGCCAACACGGCTAATCCCAACTGAGTCAGCCCACTTCTTTCAAGTCGACGAGTTGTAGTAGCCACCTTAAATGTCCGTTTGGTGTGTTGTTCTCTTTCAAGGAGACTCGAACTCTCGTGGAGAGAATCAAAATTTTCTTGCAATCGTTTTATCTCTATCAAGCTACCGAAAAGCTTGTTCGACACATTGCCTAATAGTTGCTCGAAAACGCTGATTCAATCACCAACGACCACTAATCTCGTAACAATTGGCCTATCCACTGGTAAATCGAGATGTAATTGAACGTCCTCAAGTGTGATTGTACACTCACCACATGGAATGTGTGTTGTCTTAGGCTTCCATCTTTCGACCAACGTGCTGATAACTGTGGGGGTCCAATTTATACCTCTGAGCATATGGGACACATGCAAAAATCTCACATCTTCCAAATAGGGTTCAATCATAGACAATGGCCTCAAAGATAGATTGTATATATATGTCTCCAAAATTCGATCTCCGACCTGATTATAAAAATAAAAATTAATCTTTTTAACAACTTAATAATGAATTTAAATAAAATTATAAAAATTAAAAATATTTTCTTACCATTTGTAATTGGAAAGCGGAAATGTGGTTGTCATCCAAAAGAATAAGAGTATTTGCCATTACAAAATTCAATTAAAAGGAATAAAAATCGAAACACAGAATTAAATCAAGACGAACTTGAGAGAATTTTAATTAAAATTTTAAAACTAAAATCTTGAGAGACTTGATAGAATTGGATCTGAATAAAAAAAATGAGGAAAATGGTTGGGTTTATAGACAAATAAAACTAGTTGTTTTATGGTCGTTGGGAATTTAACCGCTGGAGAATTTGACCGTTAGGGATATTATCATTGGGAAAAACGCAACTAGCTGGGCAAGTTTTCACCTTCTCTCTCCAAAATTAGTCTTTTTTATTTAAAATTTTTTTAACACAGACTTTTTTTGGGCTAATTTAGCCTAATATTACATATGCATATATAAAAGTGTAAATATAACTATGTAGTATATAATAATATATAAAGTTTATAGTAAATATAAGGTTAAAATATGTCGTGAGTTCTGTCCTTTTGAAAATTTAGAATATAGTCCTTGTACTTTTATTTTCAAGATTTTAGTCTTTTTATTTTTCAAAATTTAAAATTTAAATCTAATTATTAACACTGTTAATATCTTTTGTTAAACTCATATTCATTACATCTTTTTTATTTACATTGTTATTAAGTGAAGGTTTTTTTTAATTTCAAAATGTCACATCAATAAATTTAACAAAAATTCTTAACAGCTGAACTTGATTTTGAAATTTGAAAAGTAAAAGACTAAATTTTTAAAATAAAAATACATGGACTAAATTTTAAATTTCTAAAATATTGAGACTTGTAACATAAAGTTGCTGTAACTATGCTTAACACTAGATATCATATAATAGAACAGAAAAAAAAATGCAGTTTAAAAAAAATATTAACCATGGCTTTTAATAAATTTTTATTTATTAAGTTGATAGTAAAGAAACGAAACAAGCATCTAATACATGATGACTTGTAAGCAGTTGTTTGAGGACTGGCGGGGCCTTTTACAAAATAATTAAACTTGGATGAGTTGTTACTGCTAACTTAGCAAGGCCGTCATTGAAATCCCTACTCACCTGCAGCTCCCGAACAAAGTGGCTGGATGATACGCAAAAATGAAGCTACCCCTATCAATAAATCATGTATTGAAGTTAAATAGTAGATTACGCAATAAAACTGTAAATAGTACGTATTATTTATTTGTACATATTATATATATAACCTTATATTAAAGTTATCCCATTCAGTGAGAAACAAGAAGTAGGATTTTGATGGCTTCAATTTTAACACAACTAAGCGATGGAATTTTTTGAGTATGTAAGAGAATATTTCTTTCACTCTTTATGCAATTGAAATAGGTAACAATAGGTAAAAATTAAAAATAATAACAACAAACAAAATTTTGTTGACGTGAAAACCCAAAATGGGAAAAACCCATGGGACTCTAGTCGAGTGCAAATTTTGTTGGGAAATGTACTCATATTATAGTAAACATGTAACTGTTTTCTATTTATTTGAACGATAAATGAGTCCGTAATTTCGTAAAGAATCAAAGTGAGCATTTGATTCAAATACTGAGAATAATTATTATGTCGTCTACAATTTCAATCGGGGTGATGGTTAGTCTTGGCTATCGAAGCAGTTGACTCTACTAGTAGAGATATAGATGTATTCATTGGTAGAATGATACATTGGATTGGACCCAAGATAAATTAATTCTGAATCCGTTTGTGAACTAATTCACTTGTAATATTCACGGTGTGATTTACCTAAATCCTGAGCTAGTTACTGACCATGCATATACAACTCATGTGTTTTGATATAAGTGGAGGCTTATACTCTAAAGATGATCGAGCCCATAGTCGGTATGTTGGGTACATGACTTGTGTATGGCATGACTTTACTAGCAACAGTGGAATTCATAGCTCAATTAAAGAGTTAATGATATCCTTTTATTGGCATTGTGTGGATTGATAAATATGGAACGTGGATACGGGTTGCTCGTTCTCGAACGAGCAATTTATCACAATCATTTGTTGACAGTGATCATATTAATTATTAAGAAGACACAATGGTGACAATGAGATAAAATAGGATTGTATAGAGTGAACAGATTTAACTCAAAGTAATCAATGATATCATATGAGGGTAACACACACATGACGAGGTCATTGGACAAAGTAGTTGGATGAATTGTTTTCGTAAATAGTATACATTAAGGATTTTTCAATCATGGTACTTCTTGTGGACTAACTTCATGATTAAGTAATTGCGAACGATATCTGGACATAATTGCAATCACTAGAGCCTAATTGTATATGTCTGATTGGTCTCTCCGCTAGCTCAACAAAAGCTCGATCGGATTGCATTTGAATCAAAAGAAAATTCTATGACTTTGGGAATAATTTAATTGAACCGATTTATTCGATGCTGAATTAAATTAGGTGGTCGTGAAAATTGTTCAACTAAAGAATTTGATTAGATTAAAGAATTTTCTTGAAAAATTAATTTGAAAAATCTAAGTGATTTTTGGAAAAATTAATTTTGATCAAGTAAAATTAAATTAATCAAATCAATTAAAATTAATATGATATTTTTAGAAGTTAATTTTCAAGTTAGACAATTGGCCCAATGGGTAATTTAACTTGAAAATTAGACCTGAGATCGTAAATTGGGCTAGGAGCCCAAAACAGAGACCAAGACCCAAAAACTGGTCGAATCGGGCTAGGTATGTGAAACAGGGCTGAGGGTTCAACCGATAGCTAGATCGAACCAATCGAGTCATCATTAACCTAAACTGAACCGACTCGGGGTGCAGTAAGGGTGTCGCACCTGCATCACCGAAGACGACGATGCCGGTGGCTATGACGGTGGCCAGTAGCGGTTGATCGTCGGTGGTTAAACAATGGAAGAGTTACACTCCTATTGAGACTCTACTAGGAAATTTGATTTCAGATTAATTATTCCAAAAATAATATTATTTTAATAATTTAGTATGAAATTTAATTTAATACTTATTTTAATAGTATTTTATTAATTTAATATTAAATTAATTAAGTTTAATCATAGTTGAACTCTTTAAACTCTCCATTAGTTTATTATTTACACACACTTGAATTCAAGAGAAAGTTGTAGAGAGAAAATTCTCTAAAGAGGTTATTCTAAAAAATTTCTAGAGATATTTTTTCAATTTACAACTTGACCCAAAAGTTTAGAAAAATTATAAAATTACCCCTCAAGAAAAATTTTCTAATTCGAAGCGAGCCTACACTCTGCAGACGTGAGCTTGAGGATAGCGGAGAAGACTACTCGGTCGAAGCGCTTACCGTAGACGAATCGAAAAGGTACAATTTTGATTAAATGTTTATTAATTTAGATATCACAACCAAAAACTTGTTTTGGAAAAATTTTTAAAACTCTTGTTTTTTTGTAAATTTATTTTCAGCTGCGTTTTCAAAACCCGTTTTTCCAACATCTTCTAGTTAGGATAGTTTACAATTCTCACACAATGGTGACTCTCTCTCTCTCTCTCTCTCTCTTGTGAAACTCACTTGTGATTGTACTTGATGCTTCTCCCAACCTAAACCTTCCCAAAGCCTCATATTTATAGTAGAGCAATGGGGTTCCCAAAAATGTCATTCATAGCACAATAAGCCACTTACATGACTCTCCTTACCAACCACCAAACACACTGCAAATCAACCATCACATCGAACAAAACATGCTTAATCAAGTAATTTTAAACATACAAGCCTAAAACATGTTTTACCTACCATAATACAATAAATTATAAACAAGAGTAAAATAATCATTTTGCATAGTGTAAGCAAAAAACACGTAAATTGCATTCACTGTTTGTCGGATACCTCATGGACCAACCTATTTCGCATAAACCAGATAGCTTAGAAAGTAATTGCCAATAATTTTCTAGTTCTATTGTCTGCATTATGAAATGTCTCGACTAAACATGTTTTGTAATTTGAGTATTTCGAAACATGGAGCACCACAACCTTTAGGACGTTCAAGATTTGGCATGTAACTGAATAGAACTGCAACAAATGGTCCACTGTTTCCCCTTCCCCCTGACACAGAGGGAAAATATTTATAATATGCATGTTGTGTTTGTTTAAATTACCAAGCGTAGGAAGAAAATCATTGTACATTTTCTACAGAGCTATCTTTATTTTTCCTGGTATTTGTAATGACCACATAGCTGTATGGAACATTGCAATAGCTTTTGTTAGATGGGTGGGATAAGCTTCCAACGTTTGTAACTTTTCACGAAGGAGCAACTTGTACTCACTTTTAACGATGTAAACCCATGTCCCTTCATGCCTCCAAACCATAGTGTCTGGTGGTTTCGACTTAGAAATCGGGATAGCCAAAATTCATTCAACTTGATCAACATCAGCAATGTCTCGACTCATGTCTTCCCACAAGATACATGTATCAAACTTGATTAAATAAGCCACCTTAGAATACCTTATATCAATGGTTTGACAATTAATTCTTCCATCACTAGGTCTAGGAATCCAACAGTCATTCCAGATATTCACTGATTCATCAATAAAAAGTCACCCACCTAACCCATTTTCAAGTAACCCCTTGTGCTCAGAATGCTTCTCAAAGAAAGAAAAGGGTAAGTACCCAATCTAGCTGATTGAAACTCTGTATGTGGGTAATATCTTGCTTCTAATACCTTAGCTAACAAGCAGTCTGACTGAGTCAATATGCGCTAGCATTGTTTTGCTAACAAAGACACGTTAAACGTCGCTAAATCACAGAAACCTAAACTCCTATCAGATTTCAGGAAACATAAGCGTTGTCAAGTACTTCAATGAATTCCTTTAAGTGATTTATTATTCCTCCACCAAAAATTATTAAGGACGCTTTCTAACTTATTACACAATGTTTTTGGCAAAAGGAAACACTATATAGCATAAACTGGAATTAATTGTAAGACAACTTTGACAAAAACCTCTTTCCTTCCCATTGATAAGAACCATATGTTCCAACTCTCAAATTTATTTTGAGATCTATCCACATAATGCATAAAGGCCCGTTTTTTATTATTGCCCACCATCATAGGCAAACCCAGATACTTTTTCGGGTTCATCGACACACGAACCCCAAGAATGTTTCCTACCAAATATTTCTCACCATCACTTGCATTTACATCAAAGTATATAAGTGACTTATCGAAATTCACTTTTGTCTAGAAGCTTTCTCATACTCAGAAACTATTGGCGGACACTTTTAGCTTCTTCTTTCGATGCAACGCCAAAGAGGATACTATCATCAACAAAAAATAAATGGTTAATTGCCAGTCTTCCTTTACCAATCTGAACCCCCTTATTAAATTCGACTCCCTAACCTCATCTAAAAATAGTGGAAAAGCTTTCTGCATACAATAAGAACATGTAAGGACTTAGTGGATCACCTTGACATAAGCTTCTTGTCGGAACGAAACTTGCACTACTCCCCCTACTGATTCCGATCGTGTAAGAAACCGATGCAACGTACCTCATGATTAATGTCTCCCAATCAACATGGAGGCCCAAACATATCATCATCCCAGCCAAAAAATCACATTCTACCCTGTCGTATGCTTTGCTCATATCAAGTTTGAGAGCAAAATTCTCATTCTTACCCCATCTTCTAACTTTTAGTGAATGCAAAATCTCATAAGCAACTAATACATTGTAAAAAATCTGCCTTCCTAGTATGAAAGCCCCTTGAGCCTTATTAATATAACAATTCAAAAACCACTCATTTTGTTCACTATCACCTTGACAATAATTTTATATAAAACAATGCATAAACTAATATGTCTAAATTGCATAATAGTCCTCGGTTTACTAACCTTTGGAATCAAGACGATATGTGTCATGTTGATATCTTCCATTGCTATCTCATTGCTTTTTTATAAAACTAACCCTCAAAAAATAATTAATTACTTAAATAACCAATTTTTTTTATAAAATACAAAAATAACCTAAAATCTATAGTAAAAGTTGGTGGAGCCAAAGTGTTTGGCTCCACCAACATGCCACATCAACAATCTACATACAAAACTTTTTTTAGTAGAGCCATATAGAATGGCGCCAGTTGTATAAATATTAAGAAAATACTGTGATTTTTGAAAAAATAGAGGGCTTTAAGTAATTTTACCTATTTCTGGTGGAGCCAAATTATTTGGCGCCACCAGATTCCAAGACCCTAGCCTATTTTGTTGCCTATTCCAACAGCCTGAATTTTTTTTTTTCATTTGTTCCTTTTTCTAATTCTTTCTTTCATTTCTTTGTCCTTTTCGTTTTTTTATTTTGTTTTTCTTTATTTACTTTTTCGATTTTTTATTTGTCCTTTATTTGTTTTATTTATTTGTTTATTATTGATTTTATAATATTTTAAATGTTTTATAATATTATTTTTAAAATTTTAAATATAATTTTTTAATATTATAAAAATTTAAAATATATTATTTTTAAATATATAACCCTTCAAATTTATTATTTCATTTATAATATATTTAATGTATATTTTAAAATATTTTAAAATTATTTTTAAAATTTGAAATATTATTTTTAAAATTATTTTAAATATATTCAAACTTTTAAATTATATTTAAAATTTAAAAATAATATTTTATTTATTTTTCCTTTATTTGTTTATTCTGCTTATTATTATTTTTAATTTGTTTTATAATATTTTATTTATATTTGTATATTTACTGTAGATTTTATGTTATTTATGTATTTTATCAAAAAAGATAATTTAATTAATTAATTAATTTTTGGGTTAGTTTTATAAAAAAAGGCCTGTAAATAATTTATGTAATGTGAAATCAAGAAAATTAAAGGGACATTTTTAATAGAAATAAAAAAAGGAGGACCAAAAATAACAAATGAGAAAAATGAAAATTGAATTGATTGGAAAAAAGATTTATTTGTTAAAAAACCTATAGCTTTTTTAAAAATATATATATTAAAAATTAAAATATATATTATGAGTGGTCACATTGTGTCGGTGACATTAGCTATGTGACTAGTTATTAACTTAATAAGTATTAGTTTAAACAAAAAAAAGAAAAGAAAACAAGAACGTTCTATTTAAGAAAATGGGGTTTTGGTCCCCCTTCAAATATTTTGTGGAAGGAAGAAAAGAGAAAAAAAACTAGTAAGTTATTTATAGTTTGTATTTTGTATTTTATAGTTATTATAATATAATAATTAATTATATTTAATTTATGTAATTTTTAAAATTATGCATATATCAAAATGTTTTCGGAGTAAATATGGATCAGATTTCATCGAGGATCAATGAAACAGTAAAATTAATTATAAATTAAATAAAAAATTTGTTTAGTTTCTCGTTTTTTCTTTCTAAACGCTACTTTGCTCAATGTGTTTTGATTGCAAGAAATTGATCTTTATTTGGTTGTTATTATCCCTTTTTAACTCATTTTTGCATGAGATTGATCTCTAAGTGTTAGTTATAATTTTTTTTTTAAAATTTATGACACATTCATAAATTTATATATTAATTTTTTTAATATGACGACCTTTCTGCTTAATTTTGCATTGTTACTGTGCTTTGTTCAATTTGAGGGTACAAAAAGTTACATTAGTCTTTAACGAGTGAATATATATATTTTATAAAAGTTCTTGTATGTAAGATAAATTTTCGAGTTTGAATATGCATAGTTTATATTTTATGTAAAACTCTATGTATTTATAGATATAGATGTAATAAAAATAAGTTTTTTATTTTATATTTACTCATACCACCTATGTTTTTAAGACATTATTGTCTTTTTTTATATACTTTTGTAGTTATATGGTTGCATTTTGTTTTAATGCTTAACTATGATTAGGACATAATAATCAAATTTGATCTCCACGTGTTATTATTAATATTTTATGACAAATTTTCATTCTATTATTAATATTTTATTACTCATTTAATTTAACTTAAATAAAAATACTTAGAATGGCTATGTTGGTATAGTATAAGTGTGATGTTTTTGTTTTCTCAACCTTTTAGTTTTACTCTTCAATATTTAATTTTATGTTTAAATTATATAGATAATTGAATTATCATATTTTTATAAAAATTTTACCATACAGGATGAGTATCGAGTTTTGAGGTCGCGGTTTCATTTTCCCAATTATTATTCGAACAAGCGGATCATATCATACTTACAGTTGGCGGATTTGGGGATGTCGCATTGATCCGAAGATTTGACCTGAGGGCGAACTTAATATCCGCTTTGGTTGAGTGGTGGTGAACAGAGACTTACACCTTCATTATGCTGTGCGGGGAGTGCACTATTGTAACACCCCATACCCAAGTCCAATGCTAAGACTGGATACGAGACATTACTATGCTTGAACTCACTAAAACATGTACTTACGAGCTATAAAATTTCGCTCCAACTTAAAAACTTCATTTTCTTAGTCAACACATATAACAAGGGCCACGAGGCCTTTAACTCATGTCAGAAAACTTTCGGAATTAAAATCAAATAACTCATTTTTGAAGCAGGGTTCACACGCCTGTGTGACTTGGAACACCCCCGTGTACCCTTAAGCACGTCTATGCCCTCAAACAGTGTAGAGCTCCTGACTATTTCCACACGGCTTAGACACGCCCATGTCTACCAACCGTGGGAGGTTACTGACTAATTTCACACGGCCATGACACGCCCGTGGGCTTAGACCGTGTGCTAATCCTTGATATACTGACTAAATTAACATTGTCTGGGCACACGCCCATGTCCAAACCGTGTGTCTTACACGGCATACACACACGGCCGTGGGAGTTGCTCGTGGCCTATTATGATTAATAATACTAAGGTTCAGGGTTAACACGGCCTTGACACACGCCCGTGTGTCCAACCTTGCCGGCACTTAAAGGCTATTTACCAAGCCATTTGCCACCCTGAAAAGAAGATCATACATAAACTCAAATCAACAATGTAATAACAACCCATCTTTCATGAATAATACTACATGCTTCATTGATCTCAATAAACATAAGTATTTAGTCAAATACAAAAGAATAATGAACTTGATGGCCTATACAATGGCCTTTCCTAAAGCATGTACACAAAATGAATGCTTTCTATACATGCCATACTTAGTAAAGTAACATGGCTATACCAAAATAAGAGTTGATAGTGTGCTGTGAGCTCCGACTTTAATGATCCACTAGTTATCTTGGCGGGACTGCATAGTAAGAAAGAGTCATAATGTAAGCATATAGCTTAGTAAGTTTGTATGTACAACACATGTCAATATACTTGCTTAACATAAACCATCTAGCTTACAATGGTATCATAATTTCAGCTATAAAACTTACTTACTCATACTTGATTCTTACATGTCTTATGATACTTAACATTCTCATACTTGTAAGGTAAACATGGTACATGTATCACTTGATCACATTGATCAGTATACTTTAATAATAATAATCATAATCTTTACTTCCTCATTCATAACATGAATAATACTCAAGTTCATCTTGATACTAACTTTGCTTTCTTAGCTTTCTTGATATCTTCTTTTTGACTTACTCGTTTGCCCGATGAATTTCTGCGAATAACCGATGATACTAAATCTCGACCCACATAACTTAATACCAAAGCCATATCTTCGGTATGGTCTTACATGGAATATCTCATTTTAGTTTCAAGGCCATGTCTTGACATGGACTTATATGAAGTCTTGCTTTTGATAACATACTCAATGCGAAGCTTACCTTGGACTTACGTAATAACTTGCTTGCTAACTTGATCAATGCCAAGCTTGTCTTGGACTTACATGATAACTTGCTTGCTAACTTGATCAATGCCAAGCTTGCCTTGGACTTACATGATATCTTGATCAATGCCAAGCTTGCCTTGGGCTTACATGATAACTTGCTTGCTAACTTGATCAATGCCAAGCTTGCCTTGGACTTACATGATATCTTGATCAATGCCAAGCTTGCCTTGGACTTACATGATAACTTGCTTGCTAACTTGATCAATGCTAAGCTTGCCTTGGACTTACATGATATCTTGATTAATGCCAAGCTTGCCTTGGACATACATGATAACTTGCTTGCTAACTTGATCAATGCCAAGCTTGCCTTGGACTTACATGATATCTTGATCAATGCCAAGCTTGCCTTGGACTTACATGATAACTTGTATGGTAGATCGAGTATCCCAGAGAAATTTATCTTCAATCGGAACTTGCTTGTACATATTATCGTGATTTCTTGCTTGAACATAACATGATAATTTCATACAATTATTGTACATTATACTAAGCAAATTAATGATAAAAATCATAAAACTTAGAAATCATACAAACTTACCTCAATATATAAAATGTATGCAGATATACAATTTAGTCCACAACTTTGTTCTTGTCTCGGTTTCGATTCGGGCTTCATTTTTCTTGATCTATAATCATAAATAGATCATTTAATAATCATATTGACTAAATTAACACATAACTCATATTTTGGCAAAATTACTAATTTGCCCTTATATTATCTAATATTTGCACTTTTGCCCCAATTCTCGTAAACTGATTTTCATGCAACTTTCTTAAATTTCATGCTTAGCTGAATCATTTTATCTTCTATAACAATCATCAATTCTCACTATTTCTAGTAGGTATGACCAATTTTATAACTATTACAAAATAGTCCCTACTACTATTTTTCATGAAACTCATTAAGGAAAAGATGTTTATCTAACATCAAACTCTCTTAAACTTCCATAAAACATCATTTAACAAGCATATCATTCAAGGGTAAATTTTTGAACATGCATCTTAGCTCATTTCATAGCTAAAATTAGCTAATTCATAATACGAGAACTTCAAAAATACGAAGAACATTAAAAATGGGGCTAAGATGAACTTACTATGAGCTTGAAAAAAATGAAGAACCCTAGCTATGGTGTCTTCCAATTTTCGGTAGCACAAGGAAGAAGATGAGTGAATTTTTCTCATCTTTTTCCCACTTAAAACACTTAATAGGCAAATGACCAAAGTACCCTTCCTCACAAAAATTCTATTTAACACCATCACAAGGTCAATTTTGTCCAAAATTTTATTTTTGGGTAAATTCTATTTAAGGGCTCATAATTATTATTCTAAAGCTATTTCATGCAAAAATCTTCTAGAAACTCATATATTGCAACTTTTGCAATTTAGTCCTTTTTGGACCAATTGACCTCAACTTAATAAAATTGTTTTACAAAACTTTCATACTAACGTGCAAACATGACATAAACTTGAAAAACTCATAAATTCACTTCGGGTTCGTGGCTTCACACCACTATCCCTACTAGGCCCTAAATCGGGCTGTTACAACTATCACATTGGAAGACGTCGCTATGCAACTTGGGTTACAAGTTGACAATGCTGTGGCCACGGGCCGAAGCAAAGTGTTGGAACCTTCAGTACTATGCCACAGATTGCTTGGACGGTCCCCTAGTGATGGGGAATAGAATTTCACATGCTTGACATTGGCATTGTTGAAAGTAAATTTTAAAGAGTTATCGAGCACCGCCATTGAGCACGAGGTGATGTGTGTTGTTCGAGCCTATATTATGTAGATAATCGGGGCACTTATGCCAGACAACATGTCTAATAGGGTCCACTTAAAGTACTTGTCTCTATTGGAGGATTTCTCTAGTGTCGGTACTTATAGTTGGGGATCAACAGTGTTGGCTATATTGTACCGTGAACTTTGCTGAGCAACAAAACATGGGGGTAGTAACATGGCTGGTTGTGTGAGTCTGTTGTAGTCTTGGGCCATATACAAGATGCCATTTCTAGCGACTGTTAGGCACCAACCATATTCGTAGCCACTTGTAAATAGGTAAAAACAAAATTATACTTAACATTTAATTACTCATAAGTGTGGATAATATTTTCCCAAGTTTAACTGCTAACGTGTTTGTTTCGATTTTAGATAGGCCACATCTCTAGGAATTGGTGCAAGCCAAACATTAATCATTTATCATAAATGATAGAGGCATCCATCGGAGAAAAAATAATATATATTAATATGGTTTAAGTAATATATATTTAACTTATCCACTTGCAGTATGTGATGTGACTTGACTCATTATGTTATATTGTGCAGTTATTGTGGATGTCGTATTCTACACCAAACATTGCAACCCTTATTCTTCAGTGGGTTCACGTTGAAGCCCATGTGTGGTGCATCAACACGCCGGTGCTTAACTTCTCAACCGTTGAGTGGTACAACGACTATCGAGTTGTGCAACAATTTCAGTGTAGATAATTTATGCCGGTTGAGGCACAACAATTTGCTGATGTCCATGGTAAGACCATAAGGGAAAACATATAACCAATTAGAGCGTGGAACATCAATGTTATATAGCACTATGGAATGCCCGGTACAACAGGCGGCATGAAATGCACTCCTACATGTTTGACTTTAGTCCCTCGACTGAATACATGTAGTGGTACATGACTTCGATGGCACGTTTATTTATATGGTAAGCAATTATGATAGTATCGATCAAGGCTACAGACGTGGAAGTCAACCTATATGGGAGCTAGAGGATCAAAATATGGCGGATAACGACTCGGAGGACCAACCTTTGAACACATCGGACCAATGGGTTGACGCTTTTTGTGATGGGTAGCAGAGCAGTTCATATCACCCGGACATAGGCGGTTCGAGTTCATATCACCCGAACATGGGCGGTTTGAGTTCATATCACCCAAAGCAACCACCGATATCATTTGATATGTTGGTAATAACATGTACTACACCCCACCTCAGGTCAAGTTCGATCCAGTTATCGATCCTCCGATGTGTACACTACACCCCAATGTCCACCTAATCAACAAAGGCCCATAAACCACTTGTAACACCCCTAACCCGAAAACCGTCACCGAATAGGGTTAAGAGGCATTACCGAACAATAAGATCATTTCACATCACATTCACAACACAAAGTCAATCATCATCAATCTCATTTGAATTCAATCAAAGAGTCCCTTAAATGAGTCATCGAGACCCTAAGCATGCTTACAAATTGAGTCGGGACTAAACCGAAACACATAAATATTTTCATAAAAATTTGAAACTATTCTAACATACAGGGGACACACGGCCGTGGGGGTAGGCCGTGCCTCACCCACGGCTACTTGACACTCCCGTGTGTCCTCCCCTTGGTAGTATACTGCCAAAATCAACACGGTTACCAAGCACGCCCTTGTGCTAAAGCCGTAATCGATAGATCACATATCGCCATTTCTCACACGGCCAACAAGCACACCGTGTCGAGGCCGTGTACAATTTAAACCACATTCTCTAATTTACCCACGGTCTTAGGCACTTGTGTGCCTCAACCGTAACATTATAGGCTATTCTAAAAGGCCAATATGCCACCCACTTAGGGTCTTCCTACAAGTAATATATACCAAAACATAATATGCATATATGGCAACCAAAACATATCAAATGGTTCACTTCATCCATACATTCAATACCAATTCCATTCATACCAAATTACAAACTAAATCCTACATCATTTCAAACATGTATCATCCATTTGCTTAACCAAAACTTAACCATTTCATTTGCATCAAAACATACTAAACATATGCTTCATAACTCATTCATTCAAACATTTATCAACTCAAAAACTTGCCAATACACATGACCATGCTCACTTCATAATCATATACACCTATCTAGCCTATACATGCCATAATTAGCCATATATATTTTCAAAAGGGTACCAAAATAAGTTTAGTAGTGTGATGACGATCCTTGACAATCCCGAGCCTTCAGTAGCTTCGACGACCTATAAAACAGAGAAAACACATACACAGAGTAAGCTTTTCAAAGCTTAATAAGTCATATACAAATAAACTTGGTATGGAAAGCATATATCAATCACTTGGCAAACTTTCACATATTTGTTTTGATTCATACACTTTTAACCATATTAGCCATTTTCACCTTTCAGAATCATATGAACACATAGCTCATCTAGCCAAAACAATTCTTATCATATCACAAATTCCATGTACTTATCACCATAGTAAGATCACTTAGATACTTACCTTACATACACAAATAGTGTATAGACAACGTACCTGAATCGAACTTAATATCACATAATTGTTCATAGCTCAGATTTGACATTCATATCATAGTCTTGCCCGTTGAACCCATAGGAATCTAGTAGGACGATCAGAAAGCTCGAAATAGTCGTACAATGCCAACGTCCCAAACGAGGTCTTACATGTATTTAGATATCGATGCCTCTGTCCCAGACAGGGTCTTATCCAAATTAATACGATGCCGATGTCCCAGACATGGTCTTACTTGTAAAGCTTCTATTGATGCCTCACGTCCCTGCATTTGGGTCTTTTACATATAATTCATATCGATGCCTATGTCCCTGGACGAGGTCTTACACGAAATTTCAAATCAACGCCAACGTCCGGACGTGGTCTTACATGATAAAATGTAATGTATACCTATGTCATGACATAGCTAATCCTATCTATTCTTAGGTTCGTGCGGACTTCTCGCTTTATCACTATATCGAATTTATTTTAGAATTCACGCACTTAGCATCTTATACTCATTCATTTTCATCGATAGACATATGAATACATATATTCAATTCAATACAGATAAGTTTATTTGCATAGTGACTTACCTCGAATTTGGTTTATCGAACGGAAACGGCTATTCGATTATTTTCACTTTCCTGCGATCTAAGTCCGATTTCCTCGGTTCTTAATCTAAACATATTCAGAATTTATCCTTTTATTCACTATTTCATTCAATTAAATCCTAACACATATATTTAGGGTTATTTACAATTTAACCCTCATATTTGTACACTTTATCAATTTAGTCTATTTTTCACAAAACATCAAATTCACAAAATCTACACACACACATGCTTGGCCGAACCTCCCTAGGGACTATATAAGCCCAAATATTTCATCAAATTTGTAATTTAGTCCTCAAATTACTATTTTCTCAATTTAGCCCTATTTAGCTAAATTCATCAAAATTTCAAGAACAAAGTATGTTCATCAAATACATATCTTTCATCTAACATCATAAATCATCAAAAATCACATGAGTCCATCAAAAGCTCATCTCAAAAACATCATCAATACTCAAAATTAAAACATGGGCTGGATAATGGATGAAGCAACGATTATAAAAACGTAGAAATTATCAAAAACCGACTAAAACATACATTGAATTTGTGCCTCAATCTAGCCAAAATTACAAAGCTTCAAAGCTTTCTTTTTCTTTTTGTTTTTCGGTGGAAGAATGGATGACCTAAGTCTATTTTCATATTTTATTTTATCATATAATCATTTTATACATAAAAGACATTTTTAACCTTTAATCAAATATATTAAAACATATAATTCAAGGTCATTTATGACCTTAGCCATCCACTAATCACTTAATGGCATATTTGTCTATG
The DNA here is from genome assembly GCA_025506655.1 of Gossypium rotundifolium. Taxonomy (NCBI): domain Eukaryota; kingdom Viridiplantae; phylum Streptophyta; class Magnoliopsida; order Malvales; family Malvaceae; genus Gossypium; species Gossypium rotundifolium. The sequence continues at coordinate 114,936,796 of CP106731.1, read as the reverse complement.
AAGGCCACAACATTCAAAAGCCACATCACTTAAGTACTTTAGCAAATAGCAAGCAACTTTTACATTTCATGCAATTTAATCCTTTTGTCAAATTAACCACACAGACAATCAAATTAACTTACGAAAATTTAGTACATTCTTAAACACATATCAATCAGTATAGAAAATAATATTAAAATATTATTCAGACTTGGATTTGTGGTCCCAAAACCACTGTTCGACTAGGTATAAACCGGATCATTATAATTCTCCCCTTAGGGATTTTCATCCCCGAAAATCTTACCGTTAAACAGAGTTGGATATTATTGTCTCATTGAATCTTCAGGCTCTCACGTAGCCTCTTCTAATCCGTGTCGATTCCATAATACTTTCACTAATGGAATTTTCTTGTTTCTTAACTCTTTCACTTCACGAACTAAGATACGAATAGATTCCTCTTCGTATGTCATATCAGATCGGATTTCAATTTCAGATGGGGCAATCACATGTGACGGATCGATCGATATCTACGAGCATCAAACGTGAAATACATTGTGAATCTTTTCTAGTTCGTAGGGTAACTTCAATCCATATGCAATGTGCCCAACACGCTCAATGATCTCATACGGTCCGATAAATCTCGAACTTAACTTGCATTTATGTCCTAATCGAGTACTTTCTTCCACGAGACACTTTCGTAAATACTTTGTCGCCGATCTCAAATTCTACATCCTTTCGCTTTAAGTCCAGATAGGACTTCGATGATCGATGTCGCTTTCAAACAATCTCAGATTAGTTTCACTTTCTGTTTGGTATCTTTTATCAAATCGACCCTGTGTAACTTATTCTCACTGAGTTCAATCCAATATAGAGGTGTACGACATTTACGTCCGTACAAAGCTTCATATGGTGCCATTTTGATGCTCGACTGAAAACTATTGTTATACGCAAATTCAATCAACGACAGGTATTATTCCCACGAACCATTAAACTCAATTACACAGCATCTTAACATATCTTCGAGAATCTGAATAATTCGCTTGAATTGACCATCCGTTTGCAGATGAAAAGCTGTACTGAAATGCAATTTCGTACCCAAAGTATCTTGCAATTTCTTCCAGAATCGCGATGTGAATCTCGGATCCCTATCTGACACAATAAATAGTGGTACCCCGTGCAATCTCATAATCTCAGAAATATAAAGCTCAGTTAATCTTTCAAGTGAGTACTCAGATCTTACCGGAATAAAATGGGTTGATTTAGTTAATCGGTTAACTACGACCCATATCGCGTCTTTCTTTCTCAAAGTCAGAGGCAAACCAGAAACAAAGTCCATTGTTACTCTATCCCATTTCCACTCAGGAATCAGAATCGGTTGCAGCAATCCCGACAGAACTTGATGTTCGGCTTTCACTTGCTGACAAACTATGCATTTTAAAACAAATTCAGAAATGTCCCATTTCATACCAGACTACCTGTAGTGTTGCTTCAAATCATGGTACATTTTAGTACTTTTAGGATGAATAGATAAATGACTATTATGGGCTTCATTCAAAATCAACTGAATCAACTCCGGATTTCTCGGAACACAAATACGATCTCGAAATCTCAAACAATCATTAACAATTCAAAATTCAGATTTAGAACTCGATTCACATTGAGTTCGTTTCGCTAGCAAATCATTTGAGATTTCTGAGTATCACATATCTGTTGTAAGAACAATGGCTTTGTTTTTAATTTAGCTATCACAGAACTATCATCAGACAAGTCTAACTGAGCATTTAAAGCATGTAGTGTAAATAATGACTTTCTACTCAATGCATCAGCAACAACGTTTGCTTTACCCGGATGATAATTTATCACAAGCTCATAATCTTTTAACAATTCAAGCCATCTTCTCTGACGCAGGTTCAAATCTTTCTAGGTCATTAGATATTTCAGACTTTTATGATCTGAAAACACATGACATTTCTCACCGTACAAATAATGACGCCAAATTTTAAGTGCAAACACAATCACAGCGAGCTCAAGGTCATGTGTCGGATAATTCTTTTCATGAGGCTTTAATTGTCTCGAAGCATAAGCTACCACTTTGCCCTCTTGCATCAAAACACATTCTAGACCTTTTAACGAAGTATCACTGTAAACAACAAATTCTTTACCCTATTCTGGCTGTACTAACACTGGAGCTTCTATTAACAGAGTTTTCAATTGGTTAAAACTTTTTTGACATTTATCCGACCATTCAAATCTGACATCTTTATGAAGTAATCTAGTCAACGGAGTAGCTATAGTTGAGAAGCCTTTAACAAATCTACGGTAATAACAAGTTAAACCCATAAATTACGAACTTCGAACACGTTCTTCGGAGGTTTCCAATTCAGAATAGCAGAAATCTTGCTCAGATCAACATGAATCCCAAAAGCTGACATAATATGCCCTAGAAAACTAACCTCATTCAACCAGAATTCACATTTACTGAATTTTACGTACAATTGCTTTTCTCTCAAAGTTTGCAACACAATTTTCAAATGTTCTGCATGCTCATTCTCATCACGTGAGTAAATCAAAATGTCGTCAATGAATATAACAACAAATTGATCTAGATACGGTCTGAAAATTCAGTTCATCAAGTCCATAAAAATAGCAGGAGCATTGGTTAATCCGAATGGCATAACTAAAAACTTATAATGCTCGTACCTCACTCTAAAAGCAATTTTCGGAATGTCTGAATCTTTAACTCTCAATTGGTAGTATCCCGATCTCAAATCAATCTTGGAAAACACAGTAGCTCCTTTTAACTGATCAAACAAATCATCAATTCTGGGCAATAGATATTTGTTCTTTATAGTCATCTTATTCAACTGACGGTAATCGATACATCTCATCGTGCTATCTTTCTTTTTCACAAATAGAACAGGAGCACCCCAAGGCAAAAAACTCGGTCTAGCAAACCCTCTATCAGTTAATTCTTGTAGCTGTGACTTTAACTCTTTCAACTCTATTGGTGCCATTCTATACGGAGCTATCGAAATAGGTGTCGTACCAGGCAACAATTCAATACCAAATTCAACTTCACGAATTGGAGGTAAGCCCGGTAACTCTTCAGGGAACACATCAAAAACTCACAGACAATGGGCACTGATTCAACTTTCTTCTCGGTTACTTTTGAATCAATTACATAAGCAAAATATGCCTCGTAACCCTTTTTCACATAATTCTGAGCTTTCAAAACAGATATCACAACAGGCAATCCATTCAAATCATCAGACTCAATCCATACAATCTCATCATTCGGACTTTTAAATTAATAGATTTTCTTTTACGATTCAACAAAGATCATGCATAAACAACCAATCCATTCCTGAATAATATCAAACTCATCAAATGGCAAAAGCATCGATCAAGAGGAAATAGATATCTCAAACATTAACTGACGTGTCTTGCATACTTTGTCAACAAGGACACTTTAACCTAAGGGGTTCGATACTTTTATAGTAAACTCAGTAGACTCTACATGCAAAGTCTTACTGAATACTAAATTTATGCATATATATGAATGCGTAGAACCAGGGTCTATCAAAGTAATCACAGTAGTATCGTAAAGAGTAAAAGTGCCAGTCATCACATCAGGTGATGAAGCTTCCTCACGAGCTCGGATAGCATACGCTCTGACAGGCGCTCTAGCTTCAGATTTGACATATTATCTCTCGTAGTTCTCTGACTACCACGACATTTCTTACATTCTTTGAAGATCTACCTCTCACAGATGCACTATCAGATCTCGATTCTGAACAGTTTCTGGATCAACAGTCTCAGGACAATCTCGGATAAAATGATCAAGCGATCCATATTTGAAGCAAGCTCTGTCATTTAATCTACAGCTTCCGGATGTTTTTTCCACAATGTTTACATTCGGGTCTCTCGGATCGAACATTTTCAATGCTGGCCACTGAAGTTGCTGGAGTTTTGGAACTCAATTGCAATCTAACTCGATTTCTGTTCAAATGTCCCACATTATCTCTAGAATGAATTTGATCATCTCGAAATCTTTTCAGAGTAGACTGATATGATTTACTTTGAGATCTCTTTTTCATATCACGAGCTTCAGACTCAGCTTTTCTTTTATCCTTCCCGAGTGCCTCAGCTTTGCAAGCTCGGTCAACGAGTACAACGAACTCTTTTATTTCTAAAATCCCAATTAGCAAACGAATGTCTTCATTAAGACCATCTTTAAATCTTTTGCACATTATAGCTTCAGAAGATATACATTCTTGAGCATATTGACTCAATCTCACGAACTCTCGTTCATACTGTAAACAATTATTCTACTGCTTTTAGTTTTAAAATTCCTTCGCTTCGATCGACAAATCTCTCACTGATATACTTCTTCCGAAATTCAATATGAAAGAAGTCCCATGTGACTCGCTCTTTTGGAATGACAGAAATCAGAGTTTTCCACCATTGATAAGCTGCATCTCGAAGTAACGATACAACACACTTTATGCATTCTTCGAAGTTAGAGACATTTTATCAAATACCGGATAGTATTTTCAATCCAGAACTCGGCCTTTTCAGCATCATCATCCTTAGTAGCTCGAATTCTTCTGCCCCATACTTACAAATCTTGTCAACCGGAGGCTTACTCAACAGATTCAGATTTGCAGTCGGAGGTATATTGGATGTCTGAGAGGGATTAACCGGGGCCAAAGATTGCGAAACAGTCAGGTTATTTTTTACGAACTGAGTGAACCACTCACTCATCATTTGGAAGAAAGCTTGTTTATCTTCTCCCTCTTGACCGCTTGTAGCCGGTCTCAAATCAGAAGGCTCTGTCCCTTGCGCGAGAGCAGGCACATTACTTTCTATGTCATCAGCTACGGCTCTTTTGGGATCAATTGCTATACAGAAATCACATTTTACATGTCAGGATTCATCACACTATCACAGTTCAAATATATGACATGTATAGCTAGACTTTGACAAGCTACGTTAGTCAGAGAATCGACTAAACCGTGCTCTGATACCAATCAAATGTAACACCCCTAACCCGAAAATCATCACCGAAATAGGGTTAAGAGGCATTACCAAACAATAGGATCATTTCACATCACATTCACAACATAAAGTCAATCATCATCAATCTCATTTGAATTCAATTAAAGAGTCCTTTAAATAAGTCATCGAGGCCCTAAGCATGCTTACAAATCGAGTCGGGACTAAACCGAAACACATAAGTATTTTCATAAAAATTTGAAACTTTTCTAACATACAAGGGACACACGGCCGTGGGGTAGGCCGTGCTTCACCCACGGCTACTTGACACTCCCGTATGTCCTCCCATGGTAGTATATCGCCAAAATCAACATGGTCACCAAGCACGCCTGCAAAGCTAAAGCCGTACTAATAGATCACATATCGCTTGTCATTTCTCACACTACCACCAAGCACACCCGTGTCGAGGCCGTATACAATTTAAGCCACATTCTGCCAATTTACCCACGGTCTTAGGCACGCCCGTGTGCCTCAACCGTGTGACATTATAGACCATTCTACAAGGCCAATATGCCACCCACTTAGGGTCTTCCTACAAGCAATATATACCAAAACATAATATGTATATATGGCAACCAAAACATATCAAATGGTTCACTTCATCCATACATTCAATACCAATTTCATTCATACCAAATTACAAACTAAATCCTACATCATTTCAAACATGTATCATCCATTTGCTTAACCAAAACTTAACCATTTCATTTGCATCAAAACATACTAAATATATGCTTCATAACTCATTCATTCAAACATTTATCAACTCAAAAACTTGCCAATACACATGGCCATGCTCACTTCATAATCATATACACCTATCTAGCCTATACATGCCATAATTAGCCATATACATTTTCAAAAGGGTACCAAAATAAGTTTACTAGTGTGATGATGATCCTTGACAATCCCGAGCCTTCAGTAGCTTTGATGACCTATAAAATAGAGAAAACACACACAGAGTAAGCTTTCCGAAAGCTTAGTAAGTCATATACAAATAAACTTGGTATGGAAAGCATATATCAATCACTTGGCAAACTTTCACATATTTGTTTTGGTTCATACACTTTTAACCACATTAGCCATTTTCACCTTTCAGAATCATATGAACACATAGCTCATCTAGCAGAAACAATTCTTATCATATCACAAATTCCATGTACTTATCACCATAGTAAGATCACTTAGATACTTACCTTACATACACAAATAGTGTATAGACAACGTACCTGAATCGAACTTAATATCACATAATTGTTCATAGCTTGGATTTGACATTCATATCATAGTCTTGCCCGTTGAACCCATAGGAATCTAGTAGGATGATTTGAAAGCTCAGAATAGTCGTACAATGCCAACGTCCCAAATGAGGTCTTACATGTATTTAGATATCGATGCCTCTATCCCAGATAGCATCTTATACGAATTAATACGATCCCGATGTCCCAAACATGGTCTTACTCGTAAAGCTCCTATTGATGCCTACGTCCCAGACGAGGTCTTTTACATATAATTCATATCGATGCCTACGTCCCAGATGAGGTCTTACACAAAATTTCAAATCAACGCCAACGTCCCGGACGTGGTCTCACATGATAAAACAGAACAGATACCTATGTCATGACATAGCTAATCCTATCTATTACTAGGTTCGTACGGGACTTCTCGGCTTTATCACTATATCGAACTTATTTCGGAATTCATGCACTTAGCATCTTATAGTCATTCATTTTCATCGATAGACATATGAATACATATATTCAATTCAATACAGATAAGTTTATTTGCATAGCGACTTACCTCGGATTTGGTTTATCGAATGGAAGCAGCTACTCGGCTATTTTCGCTTTCCCGTGATCTAAGTCCGATTTCCTCGGTTCTTAATCTAAACATATTCAAAATTTATCCTTTTATTCACTATTTCATTGAATTAAATCCTAACATATATATTTAAGGCTATTTACAATTTAACCCTCATATTTACACACTTTATCAATTTAGTCCATTTTTCACAAAACATCAAATTCACAAAATCCACACACACACATGCTTGGCTGAACCTCCCTAGGGACTATATAAGCCCAAATATTTCATCAAATTTGTAATTTAGTCCCTCAAATTACTATTTTCTCAATTTAGCCCTATTTAGCTAAATTCATCAAAATTTCAAGAACAAAGTATGTTCATCAAATACATATCTTTCATCTAACATCATAAATCATCAAAAATCACATGAGTCCATCAAAAGCTCATCTCAAAAACATCATCAGTACTCAAAATTAAAACATGGGCTGGATAGTAGACGAAGCAATGATTACAAAAACGTAGAAATTATCAAAAACTAACTAAAACATACCTTGAATTTGTGCCTCAATCTAGCCGAAATTACAAAGCTTCAAAGCTTTCTTTTTCTTTTTTTTTTGGTGGAAGAATGGATGACCTAAGTCCATTTTCATATTTTATTTTATCATATAATCATTTTATACATAAAAGATATTTTTAACCTTTAATCAAATATATTAAAACATATAATTCAAGGTCATTTATGACCTTAGCCATCCACTAATCACTTAATGGCATATTTTCCTATTAAGGCCACAACATTCAAAAGCCACATCACTTAAGTACTTTAGCAAATAGCAAGCAACTTTCACGTTTCATGCAATTTAATCCTTTTGTCAAATTAACCACACAGACAATCAAATTAACTTACGAAAATTTAGTACATGCTTAAACACATATCAACGGCACAAAAAATAATATTAAAATATTATTTAGACTTAGATTTGTGGTCCCAAAACCACTGTTTTGGTGAGGGTATAAACCGGACTGTTACACCACTATACCCCAATCGACGATACCACTCCCAATTCTTTCCAATTTTGAAAATTTCAAGTGTTTTGTAATATTTGTTGTATTAGTTTATAATTCCACAACTTCTGTATTAGTCTTTTTTGTATAATTTATAATATATTTTAAAGTACTAAAAGTTGCAACAATTAATTTCAAATAAAAACAATACGAACTTTATTTCCAAAAGACCAAAAAAAGCAAACATCGGGTACAACATTTAATTTCCTTTAGACCGTGAAGATTGACCAATATATATAGACGTTTCCATGGGGACACTTGCTCCGATTGTGGCCAACTGTTCTACATATGGTGCAACGCTTTGGGTCGACTTGTTCTATGATATCTATGTCATTCCAAATCCTCGTTGTTGTCAGTCGACCTTTAACTTTCCTACGTAGTGACTGATCTGGCAACATCTCGAACGCAGGCGGTTGCACTTCCCATGTCGATACATTCCTTAATACGGGAACTCGTTACCCCAAATACGCAATGTACATTTAAGTGTGTACACATCATCGATATATTGTTCAACATTCAAACTGTAGGTAGCATACCCTGTAATCACATGCGCACACAGGTACTGTAGTGTTTGGAGCATCTCGCACTCACACCGCCTATTTTGGAGGTCACCTCTGTAGGACCATTGTGGGATCCCCGAACGACGACTGATGTATCTCTCACTCGAAAAGTTTCTAGGTTTCAAGAATATAGTTTTGCATTCATCGACCTAGCTTTTTGAGCATTCTTTTTCATGGTGTCTTTGATATTTTCGACGTGCACGTATCCGCCTCTAACTATTTTGCTTGTTTTAACCCCATTTTTGGCATGAAGGTTGCTAGCCTATAAAATGTGGCTAAAAACCCGTTGAAATTGGCAAGTGACGCGTACACCTCAAGACGGAGTTAACGGCATCAATGAGGTTGGTCATCATATGACCGTATCGGTACCTCTCGTCAAAACATTGAGCCCATTACCATGGCTCCATGCTACCCAACCACTATCTGAGAGAAGGTTTGAACCTTGCCATATCAGTCTCTAACCTCACCAACTTATGTCTGAATCGGTGTGCTTTTAGCTCGTATCCTACGTATGTATTCCGATAAAACACGTTACCATCCCAATTAGGAAATAGACTCGAAATATTTACAAATATGAATTTAAATATGATATTTTTACCTATATTCACGATTTGTTTATGCTAATCTTTATTCTTGTACTCATTGTGGAAGTTGACAATGATGTGACGAATAAAATAGACGGATCTTTATGGAACCTTAGATTTCTGAATCGCAGCAATAAGGCCCTTTAATCTGTCAGAGATAATGCAAATGTTGTCTTGCTTGACAACATGCCTTCTCAAGTTTCGAATGAAATATGCCCACGATTCAGAGTTCTTTAACTCCACGATGGCGAAAGTGATCGGTAGTACATTTCTGTTACCATCTTATGCAATCACAATCAAAAGTATCTGCATGTATTTTCCATAAAGCTATGTTCCATCAACTTCCACTAGCGGTTTGCAGTGGGAGAAAGCCCTAACACATGGATTGAAAGTCCAGAATAGCCGACGGAAAACTCTTCTCTCCAGTTCCAATTGTTCATTCAGGCTTCTATAAGGTAAGGTTTGCAAGTCCACGACAATTCCTGGGACGTACTCCACCATCGCTCAAATCCAACCTTGAAGTTCATTGTATGACTCATCCCAGTCACCATACAGTTATTGCATGACCATTTGTTTCGCCCACTACACTTTCCTGTACGACACTCTGTACTAAAATCGGGTTTGCATGTTTTCAATCAATGCCAACATAGGAATGATTAAGCTATCTTTCACTAGTGGCATGATGCAGTTACAAATACTTTTGGCATGCAATTTTCGGTGGTCTTGAGACATATGTTCGATAGTGCATGTATGACATCCTTCTAATTTTCGTATTTTTTATTGTTAAGTTATCTGTATAAATGTAGCCCGAACCGTCCAACCACACCCATCACCGGCTCTCTAACATTCCGCAACATATAATGTCGGTGTAGACTTGGCAACCTTGTAATGAATCGACAACTTCATGATGTACTGTTTGATGGCAAACACATAGTTTGCCTTGTTCTCAAACCGTTGCCCAACGAACAACTCCTCCAACTGTGAATTTGACGCCAATCTATGAGCAGGTACTATATCGGCATACTTAAGGAACTCGGATGCATGCCTTGCATCTTAGATCTACGTTTAACATGTCGCCCCCATGTTCATTTCGTAAAAAATTCCATGACTTGGGTTATTGAATGAAGGGTCGTGAACATCTTCAACCTCCTCCAGGCCTTTATCATCAATATCGTTCAGAACCTCATCAACATCGAGCTCACAAAAATCTTCAATGTCCTGATCAAAATCTTCACCATTATTGGTCCTTTCTTCGATGGTTGCCTCTATGCTTATTATCACCTCCGGATGTATTAGTAGACGGGGACCAGGGGTAAGGTTATTATATGAACTCCCACAATAATTTGAATTTTTAGGTATCTCCGCATTCTAATTGGTTTGTCTATTTGACATTAAGATCAAAGTCAAATTTTCGATGTTGGCTTATTGGACTAACATTCTCAATAGGCTCTAAGTCCGCTAACTCAATAAATAACTCAACTGGTTGAGGGTTCTTGCTCCCATTCGACCACCATATTTCCATCATAGTGCCTAAGTCATCATCATCTATCAATTGCATCTCACAAAATTTCAACGGAGTTGTAGAGATTGGAAACTTGTAAAATAATCTAGACATTGCTCTTCCACAACGAATATATATTTTCGCACTGATCTTCCTTTTCATTTCTACCAGCTTCATTTTTTTTTTCAATCGCAACCCTACTCTTTGCCGACCTTGAAATACACAACCAACATCACTTTCTATAATTTCACCATAAAAAGAACGTACACCAAAAACACCTTGTGATTCATCTTCAACAGAATTTTGAACTCTCCTACTAAACATAACAATTTCACCATTCTATATATGCTAGAGAACCAAGAGGAGGAGAAGAATGGCTCCACCAAAATAAAATATTAAAATTTTAATCTTTATATTAAAAAAACATATTTTAAAAAAATTATACTTATAATAAAGTGAATGGCTCCACCAAATGAAATATTATTTTTTAAAATTTAAATATAATTTAAAAAATGTTGAATATCTTTAAAAGTAATTTTAAAAATAAAATTTTATAAAATAGAATTTTAAAATATACATTTAAAATATTATAAGCCAAATAATAAATTTGAAAGGTCATATCTTTAAAAATAATATATTTTAAATGTTTTATAATATGAAAAATTATATTTAAAATTTTAAAAATAATATTTAAATTTAATTTTTTAAAATATATTTAAAATTTTAAATATAATATTATAAAACATTTAAAATATACACTTAAACTATTATAAAACCAATAATAAACAAATAAATAAAACAAATAAAGGACAAATAAATAAACTAAAAAAGTAAATAAAGAAAGACAAAATAAAAAAAAACAAAAAGGACAAAGAAATGAAAGAAAGAATCAAAAAAAGGAACAAATGAAAAAAAAATTCAGCCTGTTTGCATAGGCAGTAGAATAGGCTAGGGTCTTGGAATCTGATGGCGCCAAATTATTTGGCTCCACTAGAAAAAGGTAAACTTACTTAAAACCCTCCCATTTTTTCAAAAATTGCAGTATTTATACAAGTGGCGCCATTCTACATGATTCCACCAAAAAATTGATTTTTTAAGCAGATTGTTGACGTGGCATGTTGGTGGCACCAAACACTTTGGCTCCACCAACTTTTACTGTAGATTTTAGGCTATTTTCGTATTTTATAAAAAATAGGTTATTTATGTAATTAATTAATTTTTTGGGGTTAGTTTTATAAAAAAAACCCTATCTCAACTTTAAGCACAACAAGGCAATACGTGAAATCCATTCCAAAAATATGCCAATATTTTTTTATAAAACTAAGTCGAAACCATCAATTCCTTGAGCCTTAAGAGGAGCCATATCCTTGAAAGCAACTCAGATTTCCTCCTCTCTAAATGGGTGCAGTATATTGTCACTCATCTCATATGAAATCCTTTTTTAATAGTACCATATATTCTCGATGCATCCCCTGCTTCTGAAGTCGTGAATAAGTTGCGGAAATAACATATGGGCATTCTCATGATCTCATTTTCTTCAGAAATCCAACGCCCTACATCATCCTCAAGGCCCTTAATGGCATTACGCTATTTCCTCCTTGTAGCCATCTTATGAAAAAAAGGTAATATTTCGATCACCATTAGTAAGCTAATTGATGTGTGATCTTTGTTCGCAAAAGATTTCCTCATTGTCCGTCTTTAGATTCAAACCAAGTTGAATTTTTGTCAATTCAACAAGAATATGTTCATCCAAAATTTTCGTATATAACTCTTTCATTCTATCCTCTAACCTTCTTTTACGGGCCTCTCGTTCTCCTTTAATTGTACGACTCTAAATTTGTAGTTTCTTTCCCAACCCCTTAAACTTTGCCGGCAAGTTTTCTGTTACTGATACCTAATAATCCCGAATTTCATTCTCACATGACTCCTCTAGACACAAGCCTACATCGAATCTAAATTTCACTTTTCCTTTCCCATGCCTTGTTTTACTTCGGCCTCTCATATCCATCAAAACCAGGCAATGGTCAGAAAAAGAATGGCTTAAATGTCCAATAGAAAATTTTGGAAACTTACTCCATCATGATGAGTTTGCAACCCCCTATCAAGTCTTTCTCGAATATTGTTTGCAGCAAATTAGCCTCTCTCCCAAGTGAATCATCTTCCATAAAACCTAAATCACTAAGATCATAATCAAGTAAAGCAGTGCGAAAAGCTTCCATATTTTTCTCCGCACAGTACAATCACCTTTTTTCTCAAAAAAGAAAGCAATCTCATTGAAATCCCCAACAACTAACCACATGAGAGTTTGATCTAGACCCAACTGACGAAGAAGCTCCTAAGTGTTACTCCTGAATCTTTCATCTAGATGCCCATAAAAATCGGTAAAATGCCACATCAAACTGTCTTGTTCTTCATAAACCACTACATGTATATGGTGCTGCGAATAACTCTATAAAATAACCATATCATGTTTCCTCCAACCTAATGATAAACCGCCTTTAGATCCCTCAGCTCCTACATCGATACCATTTGGAAAACTACATTTCATCCTAACACTTTCCATCATTTTTGCACTAATTTTGTGTTCTATCAGAAACAAAAGTTGGGGAAAAGCTTCTCTCAGTTTATTGTTGAGATGATGAAAAGTCCGTGGCTTCCCCAACCCACGAACGTTCCAACTAAAAGTTTTCATTGTGGCTACCCTGTCCTGCCTAGCAGAGCCAGTCGATGCCTCTTTATTGTCGTTTGGCACTCGATTTCTCTTGGAAGCAAAACTTTGGATGTGCTTCCTAACGTCCGTTGTCTTTTCTTCCCATCTTCTGCTTGGATAAGACTATTTTTATCATCTAATCATATCTCCATAAGCCCAACAACAGATGGCTCAAAACCATTATGCCCAAATCCCTTCGTAGTAATGCCATGGATTCCCAACAAAATCCCTTCATTAGTGGAGCCTGATTGATTATGATTGAGATTAGGATAAAAATTCCTTAGAAAATCCCTAAAATTGCACAAGATAGGTTCCCTTTCCTTATCCAGACTTTGACTCCTCGTTCCATCTGATTTGTACAACCAACGGCTAACTCCCATCGGACCCTTTATTGTTGGAGCTCACAAAGTAATGCCACATCTGAAAACAATCTGTGATGAATCCACCCTTGCCCTCACCAGATAGAAACTTTCACTGTGACCAAGTTTTCCACAGATGAAACGAAACAGGCTAAGTTTTTCATATTGAAACCTAGCATAAAACATTTAGTCACCCAACATAACCTTCTTTTTCTATTTAAAGGCCAATCGCACATCTAAGCAAACCTTTAGCCTCATGTACCGCTTCATCCCTAGAGAAGGAACCCTTGCATCATAGACAAAAAATCCCCAAGAAAGATCTAAACCGTCGTGCCATTGTTTCTGACATAAGGGCCGATGAAAAGTCATGGATTTGGACCAAAACTAAACATGGTTGAGAGGCAATGTTAGCGAATCCTCTCCTGTCTGTAACTTGTGCATCATCAATAAATGGTTATTAAAAAACTATGGTATTCCTTCTATAACCCTATTCAGATAAACTTCATAAAAGAACTTAAACAAATAACGCTTCTCACCTAGATCAGTAATAGTAATGCCCCCAATAGGGTGCCATAAATCAGCCATGGTGTTTCTCAAGGTGAAAAATGGACCACACTATTTGTCAAGCAACTGCCAACCAAACAAAAGTGAAATTCTTCTTTAGACTCAGTCGTTTCCTCCTGAAAAGCATTTTCCTTCTCGTCGTCAAGATTCAAATTTGCCATCATATTCTCTATTGATGCATTATCTCGATTTGAAAAATCCAGCAAAAACTAAAAAACTGTGTCAACAAAGACAGACGAAAAAACGTGCCAAAAAATTGTAGATAAATTTAACGGTTGTTTAGAAAATATCACTTTTATAAACTTTATTGTTGTTTAATCACACTATCCATATTTTTAATCCTTTAAATAATAGCAAATATTTATTCTATAAAAATTTCCATTAATTTTATAATTATTTTGGGTATTATATATTTGTAGAGCCCAATTTTTTGCCCGGGCCCATACCAAAAAAATCCCAAAGATAAACAGTCCAATATCCATTTACATTAAAACCCAAACTTAAGCCCAATACATTGCAAGGCCCAAATGGCCCAAATTTCTTAAACCAACAGAAACCCTAAGCTAGCAACCTAAACCCAAAAGGAAAAGGAAACCCTAGGTTCATCGCTTGAGCCCTCACACACTTTTACCGTGCCAACAAGGCTACTCCCGCTGCCAATACTACCATTTTCGCGTTGTCTTGTTATCAGCCACCACCCACCTCCGTGATCTTCGCCCGAATCTGCAAACACACGAATAGAATAAACGGTTGTATTTTTGGCTATATGAAGCCATTCAAAACTGTGTCATGGGGGGACTTTTTTTTCTTTACGAATACACATACAAGATCAGTACAGAAATCAACCAAGGTCTTTATGCATTCCTTTTTTTATTTTTTATTCCTTGTTTCGAAACTATCTTACATGCCTAAAGATTTTTGTTATTTTTTTAGATTATATATACGTATATAAATACACTATAAAAAAGGAAAAACTACCTTTTTTCGAGTTCTACTGTCACAAGAATGCGACGCCGACGAAGGGACTGGTCGAAATCTTGCAAGACCAAGGCCTAGGGCGAAGAAGCAGAGAGCAAGCAAGGGCTCTCTCTCAGATTTTTTTTAAAGAAGCTGAAAAAATGAAATTTTTCTAAAAAATGTGGCTTTTATAAGTGATTAAAATGGCGCTGTTTTAGGCCCTGGCCAAACATGCCAAAACGACGTCGTTTCGAGGCCAGGATCCGCGCGTTGACTCGACCCGGGGAGGATCCGCGCGTTTCCTAAATTGGTATAATTACTAGTCTGGCCCTCTCGCATTTTCGGTTGGCTCTAATTTGGTCCTTTTACTTATTTTTTTGATTTTTCAATTTGAACACATAATTTTCGGCGCATCTTGATTTGGTCCTTGATCCACTGATGCGCTGGGATGGACACGTGCCCAGAAATTGGGATTTTTCCCTTTTGGCCCTCGGCTTGTTCGCTTCTTTTAATTTTAATCCTTTTTAATTATTTATTATAATTTAGCCCCATAATTTTGCTTCAATCCCAATTTGGCCCTCATTGTTTTAAATTCGGTTATTTTTTTTATTTATTATTATCTTCTTTTGGGTTTTTATTCAATATTTTTATTTTGTACATATTTTATTACTATTAGCAATTATTCTTATTATTTAATACTTTTATTATTATTAATTATCATTGTTGTTTAATATTTATATTATAATTGTTTTATAACTAACTTTATTATTATTATTATTATTATTATTATATTATTATTATTTATTATTTTTATTATCAACATTATTATCATTATTTCATTATTATTATTATTATTATTATTATTATTATTATTATTATTATTTTACTATTATTTGCTCATTCCATTTTATTTTATTATTGTTCTCGTTATTATTGTCTTATTATATATTATCCATATTATGAATCTATCCATTTATTTACGTCTTTATATGCTTGCAAGGTTATGTTGCTCGTTATTATTATCGTGTTTACATTATCACTATTCGCTAAGTATGACCATTTTTACGTTTTAACCGATTTTCTATTTTAAAGGTTACATTGACTTTGTCTTTTATTTTTTTTCCACTTTTTTACCCAAACTCATAAAAAGGGTTTTCACAAAGGTAATATTTTGTGTTTGAAAGTTCAAGAAATCGTGCCATAACGTGCTGGGTTTCGATTTTCCATTCGTCCAAATGACTAATTATTCTTTTAAGATTTTGACCGTGTTTTCTTAACTTAAAAAATAAGGTAATATTTCATGTTTGGAAATTCGAGGAATCGTGCCTTAACGTGCTGGGTTTTGATTTTTTCGTTTAGCCAAATAACGGAATACCCTTTTAAAATTGCAATGCATGAATTTTGGAAATCATAAAATGATCTTGGTGTCAAGGGTTTGAAACATCGTATCCTAACGTGCTGGATGTAATATTTCATTCTTTCGGAACAAGAGAATTTCGATATCCAATTCAAATTATCCAAATATTTTCTAAAGGATTCGTATTTTAAAATCTCTTTCAATTTTCGATATTAGGGCATTAATCAATCAATAAGGTACTAATTTTGGGCGTTACGAGTGTGCTAATTTTTTCTCGTGCGTAACCGACTCCCGGACCTGTTTTCTTAAAATTCGTAGACCAACGTATTTTATAAGATGACCCAATCACACTTCAAAAAAAATTGATAGAGACTCCATATTTTAAAGTTAATTCTTTTTTTTTAAAAAATTAAAAAAATAATTTCGACAATATTTATATTTTTTCAAATTTAAGATCAGAAGTGATTGAAAACGACTAGTAATTAAATCATCTTAATTGATTACTAACACTAGGAGAGTCTAAAAACAGATGTAACAGCCCAACAGTGTAGAAGGAAGCCCAAATGAGAGACCGTCGGTTCCCTTCAGATCAAGGGACGTCTGAGAACGATAATCCGTATTTCAAGAAAGCTTCCCCCAAAGTTTCTGCCTTGATGTTGACCCAGTTCCGGTCCAATTAAACTAAACCAGAAAGTCCAAAGCACCACTTGTATCTCAAAACATCCTTATAAAATGTGAAGCATTGCTTCTCTTATCATTCTTTTTTAAGTTTTGAACTCTAGGCTTATTTTGGCGAATGGAGAGGGAGCTGGTGGACTTGTTCGAAGCTGCCAAGAAAGCGGCTGCTTTAGCCGCTGCCTCCGACGCCGTTTCCGAGGTTTCCCGATGCGTCGATGCCTTGAAGCAGCTCATGGCTTTCCCTGTCTCTTACGATATTCTTGTTTCTACTCAGGTTTTTTTTTTTCTCTCTTTCACCCGCATTCCATTAATATAGATTTCTTTATTTATTTGAATTCTCATGAATCAACATTCTTATAGCTGGGCTTTTCTTTGCTTTCATTTTGTGACAGTGGATTAGGAGAGAAATTTAATTCCTTTATCTGCTTGGTTGAGAAATTAGCTTTTTCTTTTCTCTTGAAATGGTAGCAAACAAGCAGTGCAGTTTATAATATTTTGATTTCGGCTTTTAGATTGTGGGACAGATGAATGGCGCTGCTTCATTTGCTAAATGTAGGAGCATTAAAGATGTACATGGTTATTCCCAGAGGAAGTTTCCTCTTTTATGGTAGAGAAGTGTAGGGGATAGGGTTTTCTCAATTAGTCAAATATATATTATTTTTATCAAAATTAGGTAGGTCATAGTGGGAGGATTGATAGTTAAGTATAAAATAACCAATGAAATCAATCCTGGCTTGGTGGGCAAATTACACGCCATTACATTTCGTTTCTTCTCACTTTTCTCCCTCGGGGCGGAACCTCATGCCCCCAAATTTCCCAAAATTTTTATTGTACACTTTAAAATTTTCAAATATTTTAATTAAGCTTTCTCAAATTTTTTATAAATTTTAGTTCGATCTTTCAAAAGTTTTAAAAAATTTAATTAGAGCTTCCAAAATTTTTGAAAATTTTCATTCATCTTTAAAAAAATTTAATTAAACCCCTAAAATTTATAAAAATTCTTATTAAGCCCCTAATTTTTTTTGAAAATTTTAGGTAGTCCCTCAAACTTAATGGCACGTTCTGCCACAAGTAAGTTAGTAAAGTGTTTCTTTCCTTTATTCTCCATCCACCTTTTTAGCATCCTATTTTGTTAACTATTGAGCCTGTTACAAGCTATTCTGTCTTGTAATTTTAGAATTTTAATGAATGAAAAACAGGTTGTTTGATAGCTTTACGATCATGGTTTCGATATAACCTTCTTCTCCGTGTTGTTACGTATCCTGTTATGTGTATGTCGTTGAATCTGTAAACTTAAGAAAAATTGATCCCCTGTATATATTACAGGTTGGGAAAAGGCTTCGACCTCTCACTAAGCATCCCAGGGAGAAGATTCAAACTGTGGCTTCTGACTTGCTTGAACTGTGGAAAAAGGTTGTTATCGAGGAGACTACCAAGAGCAAGAAAAATGGTATCAGTAGTGCCATTAAGTCGGAGAAACTTCCAAAGCCAAGTGCCGTGAAGTCTGAAAAGCTCTCCAATACAGAAAATGTAAAGGCTGAGAAAGTATCTAAAGATAATTCAGTAAAATCTGTCAAAGTTGAGAAGAGGGAAGCAAATGGAGATGTTGCAATGGCCAAGAAGACAGATCGGGGAGAGATGGGTAAGGTTGAAAAGATTTGTAAGAATGACAGACAATCACCGAATGTAAAGAAATCATCGCAACCACCTGCTGGTCCACCAAAGCTGACATCAATGGTCAAATGTAACGATCTTGTGCGTGACAAATTTAGGGAGATTCTTGTAGAGGCCTTGTCTAAAGTCCCGAGTGAGGTTGATGGGGACATGCTTGATCAAGTGAATGCTTGCGATCCAATCAGAGTTGCTGTGTCTGTAGAATCTGTGATGCTTGAGAAGATGGGTAAATCAAATGGGGCCCAGAAATTTAAGTACAGATCTATAATGTTCAACATTAAGGATCCAAACAACCCAGATTTAAGGAGGAAGGTTCTTCTCGGAGAAGTGAAACCAGAAAGGCTTATTACAATGACCCCAGAGGAAATGGCAAGTGAACAAAGGCAACGTGAAATTAATGAAATTAAAGAAAAAGCTTTATTTGATTGCGAGCGAGGTGTTGCGCCAAAGGCCACGACAGATCAATTTAAGTGCGGTCGTTGTGGTCAACGCAAGACCACTTACTATCAAATGCAGACAAGGAGTGCAGATGAACCTATGACAACCTATGTTACGTGTGTCAACTGCAACAACCATTGGAAATTCTGTTAGTGAAATCCAGAGATGTAGTGTTGATCATCTTGGTTGTGTCACTTTGTTTGAGGAGTTTGTGGGACTTTAGAATTCATCTTTCATTCATATTTTTCTGCTATTGGGACTTTGATAGGGATAACTTTGAGGGATGATTGTGCAAAAACCACAGCTGTTCCACAACTTAGGTGCTTCCATATCTCCCACTCATCTCAAAAACCGAGCTCAACTGGTGGAAAGATGAGCTTGGATGGCATGAGGCATTCATTTCATGTTAAGTAGCTAATGCTTGTTCTTTTTCTTTTATCAAAACAACTCCTGTAGTTTTTATTTGTTTCTAAAGGGTAGGGAGAATGGTAGTTGTAGAATTAGGCCTACTTAATTTCTTATCGTACCAACAACAATGTTGTAAATGGAGGCTCTTCTTTGTGGTTGTTTTTATACCCCAAAGGGTTTTGGTATCATTTTCTTCCGCTTTGGCAAGTTGTTTGTTTATGTGGCTTTATTACCAGGGAAGGCTGTGGATTGTGGAGCCCTAACCAAAAGAAAAAAGGCTAAAAAGAACAATCTTTAAGTCAAACTCAAAGAGGAGCGCCTCTGAATTTGAATTCCCATCAATAATATTAGTTTACATTATAGTATTTCCTTTCAAAATGACAAATAAAAAGAAATGATGAAAAGCAAAAAGCAAAACCATACGGCTGAGATAACTTTGATTTGGTTTGGAAAGACATGATTAATCATTATTATTCTCTCCAACAAACTCAGATGAATCTGATGGAGTTGGGCTCTGCAATGTGTTTTCATCCATGGATCCTTCCTCCCATTCTGCAGCAGCTTTTATATCCTGAAAAAGAAGATTGAAAGAAATCACATTCTGGGTTTCATGTTTATCGTTTACTCTGTTCAATTGCTAGTTTTAATCAAATTCAAAACAACTTACCAGTGATTGCACTTCATTGTTCTTCCTGCCACATTGTTGTCTCTCCCTCAGTGACTTTATTGGAGATATCCTCTGTTTCAAAATCAAACCATGAATTTGCAAGGAAAAGAAAAAAAGTGAACTACTTGTTTTTTTAATTTCTTTAAGGCTGCCTTGGTTTAACTAGTTACCATGCAATAAGATTTGAGCTCCTTTAATCTGAACAATCTATCAACCTCGATTTCGAGCTGTTTCTGAAATTGACCTCTGTCCTCCATCTCCTTCAGTTGTGAATCCAAGAAAGCTTCCCTCTCTTTCAACATCTTCTCCGTCTTCTCCTTATCCAACCTCAACCGCTCCAGCCTCTTCCTCATGGCGCTGAGCTCCTCCGCCAAAGATGAATCTAAATCCAACGCCGCCTCCACCTTCTTCTTCTTCGTGGGTGTAGCGTAAACGGTCACGGGATGATGATGGTGGTTCAGGTTCTCCTTGTTTGAAACATCGTCCAGGCGGTGCTCTTGCTTGGGCTTTGACTTTACTTGCTTAGTCTTTGAGCCTTCCTTCATCACCACCACGAAATTGACATCGGCGGCAGCTGTATTCTTTGGCTGGAGAGGTTTACGTGCGCTGACATGAATCTCTGGCGTCGCCATTCTTAGAGATTAGGGATTTTGTTTTACCAAAAAATGAAAGCAGCAAATGGGAGTGGTGAGAAAAGGAAAGGGAGAGGAGACAGATGTAAAAACAAGGAGGGTTTGAATTTGAATAGAAGCAGGCGCTAACGGCTATCACTTTATTTACATATATAATTAATTGGTAAACTTTACAAACGGTATACAAATTATGTCTGGGTGACTTAACTTTAAAAATTTTTAATTTAAGTACTAACATTTGATTTCATTTTTATTTTGGTTACTCATCGTTAAATTGATAATGAAAATTATTTTTTAACTGGTATAATAACACATTTAACCCTTAATACTTACATATTTTATTTGATCCTAGTTCTAAATAATTCAATAATCTTAACCTTCTAGATTTATAAATTCTATTAATTTGATCTTTAAACTTCTTAACTAAAGTTTTTAGCTTTTAAAACAGTGACATCCACATTTATAAATTTGTAAACCCCCTCGCCCCAAAAAAAAAAAATCTCCAATTAAACAAATGGTAAGAGGCTCGATATTGGTATCAAAGTAACCTAATAAACCTTTTTTTCTTCTAATTTACAATACTTGAACTTAAAATTTTATATATTAATTGTTTTATCACTTAACCCAGTAATTATATGGTTGATAAGCAATATAAGGGA
The DNA here is from genome assembly GCA_025506655.1 of Gossypium rotundifolium. Lineage (NCBI taxonomy): Eukaryota > Viridiplantae > Streptophyta > Magnoliopsida > Malvales > Malvaceae > Gossypium > Gossypium rotundifolium. The sequence goes on along the minus strand of CP106731.1, from coordinate 114,915,143 downwards.
CATTCCAGGAAAACAAAGACACCCTTTTATATCTTGTACAATAAAATCTACTTTTATTTTTATTATTTTAGTATTTTTATAGAGTAAATTGTAAAATAAGTTATTTGAAGGGTGAAATTAGACAGAACCCATGCCTTGATTTGAAATTATTTTCATATTCACCTCTAATTTGAATTTGTTTTTGAAATGAAATCTGAATTTTAAATAAATTGCTGCCCAACAATAAAAAACAAAGAGCGCCTAATTAGATGTATTTGCCTGCCTCTGCCCAACAGAGGTAATGGAATAATAATAGGATCTGATAACGACAAGCATTTATTCTGTTATATAAAGTAATTTGAGAAGCCCAAGCAATTGGCCTATTAGCTCAGCTGGTTAGAGCGTCGTGCTAATAACGCGAAGGTCGCAGGTTCGATCCCTGCATGGGCCAATAATTCTGTTTTTTCCTTTTTTCAGAAATCAGAACGTGGATGCACAAATGCATTGAACACCAAACAGCATTAGGCGTTTGCCACGATGCCTACAACTTAGGAGTAGTTATTTCTAAAGGTCTCAAAAAGAAGAACAAGTAACAACCAACGCATGGATCAAAACACAGTCATCATATGGATATGGGATTTTTATACTCTACATATATCGACAACCCGATTCAGTTAGTCAAAGACAACAGAAGCTACATTGTCCCAGCAGTAGAAAAGTTTTACGGCTATAATAAGCTTTTTAGGCTGATATTACTGTATCAGCCATAACTTCCAGCACATCCTCAACAAGCAATGCCTAAGTGCTCACCAGGAAACGTATCTGATTATGACAGTGAAATTACAAAAGTGGAATGAATGATCGAAAGTGTAGGGCCCAATTTTGAAACTCGGGGCCCAAACTAGAAGAAATAAAAGCCCATAGTTAAAAGCAGTCCAAGTACGCAACAGACTCGTTGAGCCAAAAAATATAAATCAAAAAACCTAAGTCGGTGGCTAGAGTCCTCGTGCTGCACGCCCTGCGCCAACAAGACCCACCCTCCGAACTGCCGCGCCCACAAATAGCGTCACCACGGTGCCACGATAGAGATCGGATCTACCACGAACCTACAAAACAGGAAGCAACAGTTGTAGTTGGGATGGGATTCCTTGTTTTATGGGCTATAAAAGGGGATAAACAAATGTAAAATGGACTTTTTTTTTTTACACGATTCACATAAGAAAGAAGGCAATAGAGCATACTTTTGCAAAGAAACAGAGATCAATATCGAGGAGAAAGTTTTTTATTATTTGTTTTTCTTTTTTTTCTTCTTTCTTCATTTTGAAACGACCATCTTGTTATTTTGCTTTGATTATTATTTTTTTTCCTTTTAAACTACACGATATATAATATACAAAGATCAGATCTTTGTTGTGAAAAAACATACCTTGTTTTAAAATACCAGCCACCGCGTGTGGGAAGACCGAAGGTCAGCTGGGGAAAACCTGCAGAGAGAACAGAGAAAGTTCTCTGTTGGTTTCGTTTTTGAAGGGAAATGAAAGGACTTTGTTTCTTTCTAAAGGCAATTGCTGCAAAGGAAAAGGTTTTAACCCTTATAAAAAACGGTGCCATTAAAGGGAGGGGAAAGGCCCCACGTGACCACTTACTTATGCTGGTGGATTTGTGCATTCTCACCTTTAATGGGCAAATTTCGTTTCGAGCCCTCTATGTTGCTGCTGCTTATGATTTAGCCCTTTGCCTTCATTTGTTTTTAAATGTGGCCCAAATTTTTTGTTGTGATCCAAGTTGATCCTTTCCAATTATTTTACTATTTCACCCTTTAAAGTAATCATTTTGAATATTTTATTATCCCTATTTTATATATTATTAATAATTATATTTATTATTCTCATTCTTATTAATACTATTTTTATTTTATTATTAATATATCGTTATTTTTATGTACTATACTTGGTATTATCATATCTATTGTTATACTATTGTATTACTAACATTTTTATTTATTACTTTTATTGTTTTATATTTTATTATATACTATTATATCATTATTTTTATTATCACTACTATATTATATATTACTATTATATTTCTATTATATTTACTATTATATATATTTTATTTTTTATTTTTTATTATTATCAAATGTTTTATTTTCTTTTATTTCTACTGTTTTATTAGTACTATTATTTTATTGTTTTCTTATTATGTTTATTTTGGATTATTATTATTATTCTTTTATCTAGTACTATTATTGCTATACTATACTTATTATTATTATTTATCATTATATTACTTTATTACTAATATCTTTCTTTATTATTTTTATTTTCTTTTACATACTATTATATCTATTATCACATATATCATGGTTTGCTTTAATTGTTTATTTATATATTATTTTTTTATATCTACTATTTTATTACTATCAGTATACCTTTATTTCTTTTACTATTATTCTTTATTAAGGTTAATATTATCACCATGACTTTTATATTCATTATTAATTATTTATTATTAGTGTTATATTACATTAGCGATATTATTATTATTTATTTTTCCTTTTGGGTGCATTATTGTTATTTCCTATTAATCGTGTCTACATTTCCACGTATTTATTTTTGGTTTCTTTTAAAAACTTAAAAAAAATGTTTCACAAAGGTAGTTTTGTGTGTTTGGAAGTTCGGGAAATCGTGCTCAATCGTGCTGGGCTTCGATTTTTTCGTTCGTCTAGATCACTAAATATCCTTTAAAGATTTCAATCGTATTTTTTGAAAATAAGGCAATGTTTTGTGTTTGGAAGTTCAAGAAATTCGTGCCCAATCGTGCTGGGTTTCGATTTTCTGTTCATCTAAACAACTAGATATCCTTCACAGATTTTTTATCGTATTTCTTAAATAAAGGCAATATTTCATGATTGGAAATCCAAGGAATCGTACCCAATCGTGCTGGGTTTCGGTTTTTAGTTTAGCCAAATAGTGAAATACCCTTTTCAAATTGCAATACATGTATTTTGGAAATCATGAAATGATCTTGGTATCGAGGGTTTGAAGCATCGTGTCCTATCGTGCTGGATGTGGTATTTCAACTTTTCGGAACAAGAGAGTTTCGATATCCAATGCGAGTCATCCAAACATTTTTTCCATATTTTAAAATATTTTCTAATTTTCGATATTAAGGACATTAATCAATCAATACGGTACCAATTTTGGGCGTTATGAGGTGCTAATCCTTCCTCCTGCGAATCGACTCCGAGCCCGTTTTCTTAAAATTAAATGACCAAAATATTTTCTAAAGTGACCCAATCACACTTTAAAAAAAGATTGGTGGCGACTTCATCTTTTTAAAGTCGGCCCGTTTTTCCAAACAAAAAAATAGTTTCGACAGATTGGAGACTCCACTGGGGACAAATAAGAGAGTCAAGCCGTAAAATTGGTTGATTAATGTCCTTTTTATCGAAAATAATTTTTTTGATTTCGTTTTTCATTTTTCATGAGTCTGTGGTGCGTCATATATCTGCTTTGGTTTGAGACACATAGAATATTTTTGCATTTATATTGCATGACCATTGTGGTCACACCCTTAAGTGGGAGCAAAAATCTATGCCTTCGTGAGGTTTTCACCTCCGCATGGGCTAGGGGACTGCTTTCGGGATACATCCGTACCTATGGTTCCGTGAGGTTTTCACCTCCGCATGGCCATAGGGAAATGTATTCCCCTGAACTGAACTCAATCAATATGAGCCTATAATGGGTGAGGATTGAGGAATCATTGTTCAGTACCCTTTTTAGAACTAAACCACATATAGTGAACCTTAAGAGCCCACCTTAGGTAAGGCCATGCTAAACCTTAGTGGCTACCTATATAGTGGTTTGACATTTTTCATTTGCTTTGGTTACTTTTATGTGATACTAACTTGTTTTATTTTGGTCATATTTGCATGTCATTTCATACTTAAAAGGCATCGATTCCTGTTTTAATTACTAAGTTAGAATGCTTGTTATGGAGAACAGATTTCTTGATAAAGTAGAGGATAATGCGGCCGTGCGTATATGGTCAGAGAAGACATAGCTTGAGAAGGGGGATAGCCTAACCTAAGGGTACACATCAGAATTATTGGACTTCACTCGAATCAGCGTGACATAGAATGAGCTCCAAGAACTAAAAAATATATGGGCTTGTTGCGATGAAGCAACTAGGCAACTTTTCTACCTTAATTATGGTTATCTACCCTACTTACTCGACATCAGAGTGGACAAACACTTGTTTCGAGCTATGACTCAATATTGAAATCCCGCTTATAGCTGTTTTACGTTTGGGAAAGTGGACTTGGTGCCTACCGTGGAAGAATTTACGACTTTGCTTCGCAGTCAAAGGGCTCGGGTTGACAAAATTTACTTCAGGGCCGCTAATGCACCGACTTTTGTAAAGAAGCTAATGGGTATCACTGGGATGAGCGAACAGTAGGTCATGGCATGAATTCAGTAGAAGGGTGAAGGGAAATGCATTTCTTGCGTAAGCTTGAGAGACCTGATGGTGGCACACCCATATGTTAAGAGGAAAGTTGACATTTTCGCCCTAAGTATCTATGGCTTGGTAATTTTTCCCAAGGCTTTGAGACATGTAGATGAAGCAGTTATTGATTTGTTCGATCGTCTTGACAAAGGGATTACACCGGTACCAGCGATTCTTGCCGAAACGTTTAGATCTTTGAACTCGTGCCGGAGAACAGGTGAGGGAAGATTCATGGGATGCGCACAACTATTGTTGGGCTGGTTCCATAGCCATTTCTAGAAAGTAGATAGAACTTCTTGTCGGGTTTTTTTGCGAAGTACTCCCTGTTAAAGGAGTTGGCAGCCACGCCGAGGAGATATGACATATCAGAAGAGAACTGGATCGCACTTCTTTAGAATCTTCAGGAAAAGGATGTGGAATGGAGAGATCCTTGGTTCGTTCCTAATGAAATCCTCTACTGGTGTGAGAGTTATGATTGGGTTCCTCTGTTAGGGATCTGGGAAGCCGTTGGGTATGCTCCTTTGCTCGTGCTAAGGCAATACCAATCGAGACAGTTTATACCGGTAACGCATGGGTTAGCTCAGTTTAAATTCTCATATAGTGGGAATAATTATAAGAAAAGAGTTTGAGAAGTTTCTGATGCGTGGAAGTAGATTCACCGAATGAAAAGAGTTGACATAGGTCCAATGGCAACCCTCGAATATAATACATGGTGGAGCAGGAGAGTAAGCGATAATATCCCCGGGCCGACACAGGATGCTGCTCGATCGATAGAGAAATACCTGCAAGTAGTCCCTTCTGAGTTGGAGATCATGAAGCAGGACTTTGAAAGTAAAAATTCAGAGTTAGGGAAAACGATAGAACAATTGGAAGAGGAAAAAATGAATTTGATGTTAGTTATTGATATCTAGAAATCAGAGGCCGAGAAGTTGAGGAAAGGAAAAAAGAAGGCCGAAGAAGATTTGGATAGCTTGAAGACCGATTACAAGAAGTTACATTTATCGATGAGGACTACTGGGCTGGGTAAAACCTCAGAACAATGGCCTCAAGAAGTTCAGGAAGAGAAGACCAAGGTCGACCAGTGGAAGAAGAGATTCCATGGGGCTCAAGCACAAAAGGATGCCCTGAAAAAGACTATGGGTGAGACTCAAAGCGAAAATAAGATGCTAAAAACTCGAGTAGTAGAATTAGAAAAGGCATTCTGTCAAAGTCACAACTCTACGGTGAAGTTGGAATCAAGCCTAAGCCAGATTGAAGGGTTGAAGGGAAAGGTGGTAGAACTCGAAACAGTGCTGCAAAATAGTGAGCTCCGGATCCAACTATTAGAGGCAGACAACCAGTGAGGGAAAGAACAACTTCAACGATCTCAGAACCAAGTCAGAGAAAGAGACTACCTTATGGGCGAAGCTGTGGCACAGATACGAGAAGTGGCCGATCATTTACAAACTTTAGCGGTTTAGGCTGATGTGTTAAGTATATTTTATGAGTCAAAGTCAGACCAGGGTCGAAAGTTAGCTTCACTTCTTGAGAAAGTTAAAACTTTGGGCATAAAGGCTATGTCGTATATGTGACTCTGTTTTATGTAAAGGATTTTATTTTTTTCAATAAGTATTCCAAAAGAAATTGAATCAAAATCGACTCCTCTTATTTTTACATTCATTCATTTGCATTGCATTTCATGCATTTGCATTGCATCACATCATTTACATTAAATATCATAAGACAACCCTTTTAATTAGAGGTTATATTATAGTTATCCCGAACACCGCTATTACACTCGAAAAAAACGAAAGCAATGGATCAAAGGATGGAAAAGTTAGAAGCGATGCGAGATGAAATGCAAGACCAATGCAGAGCAGTTGGCTAAGATCCAACGAGACATGAGGGATTAGATACTGAGTCCTAGAGGAGTATGATGAGCCGCTTAACGCATTTGTTGACTCGAGGGCAAGATAAAGGAAAGGGCCCCATGGGCGTCTTTGAGATGAAAATAGAAATTCTACTTGTCTTCCAAGCTTAGCCCGAAAATTCTCAAGGACAACCACCGGAGTGTCATCAATATCGGACCAAAGCACTAATCGACACCCCAGTAGCCAAGAATTTCCTCAGTAGGCTCGAGCTCTAACCTGGGGGTAACCCGACAAAGCCGATGGTCCCTGATTTCGATGATGTAGCAAAAGAGGAAAAGACGAGGGTAGAACTCCCAAAAGAGTTTGAGGATCACTACAAATGGTTTGGAGGAGAAGTTTAAAGCATTGGAAAGTACTCGATTATCAATGTGAGGTAGATGCTAGGAAGTGAGTCTAGTTTCAAATGGTACTTCTCAAGTTCAAGATGCCGGAGTTTGAAAAGTACAATGGGACTAGTCATCCGAGGCTCATATTACCATGTTTTGTCGAGAATGACGGATATGTCAATAACGACCAGCTTGTTGATTCACTGCTTCGTGATAGTCCGACCGAGGTCAGACAAAATGGTACAACCAGCTGAGTTGTACGCAAATCAAATCGTGGAAGGACTTAGCACAGGTCTTCATGAAGCATTATGGCCACATAACTGATATAGCGCCTGATAGAATCACGCTGCAAAATATGGAAAAGAAGTCGGGCGAGAGTTTTAGGAAATATGCCCAGAGGTGGAGAGAAGTTGCTACACAGGTCCAACCACCGCTGCTGGAGAAGGAAATGACCATGCTGTTTGTTAATACCCTAAGAGCACCTTTTATCAATCATATATTGGGGAGCGCGTCCAAGAGTTTGGCGGATATAGTGATGTCTGGCGAAATGATAGAGAATGCGATAAGGTGTGGGAAAATAGAAGTTGGGAAGATTATGAAAAGATCAGCTCCCAGAAAAAGGGAGAATAAAGTAAGTAATGTAAGCTCGGGTTATCCCAGACCCATCACTGTTAATCAACCAAGAGTAACCATGGGCCAGCAGGCCCCATCAAGATAAAAGCCCAATACAAGGCAGAAGACCGAGAAGTTTCAGTTTAATACATGACGATAGGGAGTCAGATAAAACTTTGTTCGATGTGCACGCCAGTAGCCCATTCTACTTGAAGTCATGCAACCTCCGTATCCCAAGTGGTATGAAACAAACGCCATTATGAATACCATGCGGATGTAGTAGGTCACTCGATAGAAAATTGTACTTCATTCAAAAGGTTAGTTGAGAGACTTATCAAGGCGAGAGTGGTAGAGTTCAATGATGCTCCTGTGGAAGGAAATTCGTTACCTAATCATACGGATAAGGGGGTAAACGCGGTCGTTGAGAACAAGGGGAGAAGAACCAAGCAAAAAGTTGATGAGGTCAGAACCCCATTGAGGGAAGTTTGGAAAGCAATGCAAAAAATAGGGTTAGTTCTACAGGGGAATGTGAACAGATCTCGAGATGCAAGGAACTACCGTGAGTTCCATGACAAGGAAGGCCATGAGATACAGCAATGCAATGAATTCAGAACCCTAGTACAAGGGTTAATGGATAATAAAGAGCTGGAGTTCTTTGACTTTTCTAAAGAGGTGGATGTATGTGCCACAGAGGGTGGGTCGACGGAAAAGATCCCTAAAGTCAACCACCCAACAGTGATTATCACACGGCCAAGGGTCAACGAGGTCAGAGTAGAAATAGCACCGAGGGTTGAAATTAAAAAACCCGTGACCTCTCCTTATAAGGATACACCGAGGGTCGTAATTAGAATACCCGTAACTTCTCCTTATACACCGAGGATTGTAATTCAGAAACCCGTGACTTTTCCTTATAAAGATGACAAGAGGTACCTTGGAATTACAATTGCCTTTGTGCTTCGAAAGAGAATTCGGCCAGCACACCTTACCCAAAAGCTGAGTCCTCTATGATGAGAAGGGGAGACGAGAAAACAGGACCATTGGTTAATGAACCAGTAATAGTGGATGAGGTCGGGGAGTTTTTGAAGTTCCTGAAGCACAGTGAGTACAGTGTTGTGGAACAGTTACGCAAGCAGTCGGCACGCACATCGATACTAGCCTTACTACTGAACTCAGAAGAACACCGTAGTGCGCTAATGAAAGCGTTGAACCAAATTTATGTTGTTGATGACATTTCGGTAAATAAACTGGACCGTCTTGTAAATAACATAAGCGCAGATAATTTCATCTCGTTCAGTGATGATGAAATACCGCCGGGGGGCATGGGATCTACCAAGGCTTTGCACATCACTACTCGATGCAAAGGGTATACACTGGCAGGGGTATTAATTGACAACGGATTGGCACTGAATGTTTTACCCCTATCTACACTGGACAGGTTACCTGTAGACAGCTCTCACATGAAAACATGCCAAAATATAGTGAGAGCATTCGATGGCACTGAGATAAAAGTAATGGAAAGGATCGAGATACCCCTCCTAATTGGGCCAAACACGTACGAGGTAGATTTCCTCATGATGGACATCAAGCCTTCTTATAATTGTTTATTAGGGAGGCCGTGGATCCACTCAGTGGGAGCTGTACCATCGTCATTGCACCAAAAGTTAAAATTGGTGACAGAGGGCCGGTTGATAACCATAAACGCAGAGGAGGATATCATCGCGTCCGTTACTAGTAATGCACCATACATAGAGAATGATGCGGAGGCCATAGAGTGCTCCTTCAGGTCATTAGAGTTTATAAATGCGACTTTCATCAGTGAAAGTGGCAAGGTCCCGGTGCCAAAAATCTCTGAAGCCACAAGGATGGGCCTACGGCTGACGGTAGAAAAAAGAGCATTGCCTGAAAGAAGACTCGAAAAATACCTTCAGGGCCCAGTTAGAGTGCCAGGATTGGTTAACAAACATAATCGCTTTGGTCTGGGGTATAGGGCAGATACCAGACAGAGAAAGAAGGAGTTGGAAAGGAAACGTGAGAGACAGAGAGCACGATTGGATGGTGCTGAGATCAAATGGGGTTCGATGACTTTTCCCCATATATCTAATACATTCGTATCTGGAGGAATTATCCATTCAGGGTTAGAGATTGTGAATAGAGAAACGACTGAAGACATGATGAGAACTTTGAACATCAATGTTGTGTCTGAAGGAAGTTCGAGGAGAGGAAACTTGGTAGGTATTCGCCCTTACGAGCCTAGAAGTGTTCTGGACAACTGGACTGCGGAAAAAATTCCTATAGTTTTTAGGACTAAAATAGAGTAATGCTCAAAACACACTTGTTGTTTCAAGCCTAGGAACAATAAGAATCTTTTGTGAAATAGGCATGTTCACGCATCGTTATTTTCAATAAAAAGTGCATTTTTTCTTCCATTCCGTGCAATTATTCTTCTACTTCTGTTCTATTACATTTATAAACATAACACATGAATAAGTCATTCTTAAATTCATTTTCATTGAATATTCTTTCATACCTACCATAGGTCCCCGGATATCGATGTCATGAACAACGCTGTTATGGACCTAGAATTTCCTGATGAGCAAGACTTGTGCCTAGAAGAACCTCGGGATATTACGATAACGGAGATTGTATTATATCCCAGATTTGTTAAGGATGGTAGAGCGGAAAGAAAAGCCGATTACGCCTCACAAAAGACAATTGAGAATGTGACTCTAGAGGAAGGAAAGAGGTGAAAATTGGAACCCTCATCACCAAGGAAACAAGGCGGGACCTCATTAGACTTCTCTTAGAGTTCAAAGATGTCTTCGCAGTAGTCATATCAAGACATGCACGGCCGAGCAATCGATATTACAGATACTCAGATCCCCATAAAGGAAAATTGCAAGTCGGTCAAATAGAAGCTCCGAAGGATGAGACCCGATGTTGCGGTGAAAATCAGATAGGACGTCAAGAAGTAGTTTGACGCTGGGTTCTTACGAGTTGTGAATTACTCGGAATGGGTAGCCAACATTGTCCCCGTTCTTAAGAAAGATGGGAAAGTACAAATGTGCGTCGACTACAGAGACCTAAACAAGGCCAGCCCAGAAGATAATTTCCCACTGCCTCACATTGACACTTTGGTGGATAACACGGCGGGTTTTTCATTCTTCTCATTCATGGATGGTTTCTCAGGATACAACATAAAGATGCATCCTGAGGACATGGTAAAGACTACCTTCATAACCTTATGGGGAACTTTTTGTTACCAAGTGATGCCATTTAGGTTAAAGAATGCAGGGGCAGCATATCAAAGGGCCATGGTAACCTTGTTTCACGACATGATGCATAAGGAGATTGAGGTCTACGTCGATGATATGATCGCAAAGTCTCGAACGGAAGGAAGCATGTGCAAGTTTTGAGGAAACTATTTCGAGGTTGAGGAAATTTCAATTGAAACTCAATCCGATAAGTGTACTTTCGGCTCGATCGGGGAAGCTACTTGGTTTCGTGGTCGATGAAAAGGAATCAAGTAGATCTCGGATAAAGTCAAGGTCGTGCAAAAGTTACCTCCGTCGCGCACTCAAAAGAAAGTCCGAGGCTTTCTAGGAAGACTAAATTACATCGCTCGGTTCGTCTCGCAATTGACTAAGAAGTGTGATCCCATATTTCGTCTTCTTAAGAAACACAATCCAGGCATTTGGGACGATGAATGCCAGAAGGCATTTGACAAAATTAAGCGATGTCATCTAATACTCCGAGCTAATGCCGCCCGATCCCGGCTGCACCATTGATTACATGATCCGACGGTATTCGATAATTCAATGGGATGTGTGCTAGGCCAACACGACGAGACAGGGAAGAAAGAGAGGGCGATATACTACCTCAGCAAGAAATTCACCGAGTGTGAAATGAGATACTCGCCAATTGAGAAATTGTGTTGTGCATTGATCTGGACAACTCGGAGGTTGAGGCAGTACATGTTGTACCACACAACCTGGTTAATCTCGAAATTGGACCCTCTTAAGTACATGATGGAGTCGACCGCTTTGAATGGAAGAATGGCCGGATGGCAAATTTTGCTCTCCGAGTTTGACATAGTCTACGTGAACCAAAAGGCTGTGAAGGGGAGTGCAATAGCTGATTTTCTAGCCAGGAGGGCGCTAGACGACTACGAACCCCTGGATTTTGATTTTTCCAATGAGGACCTGATGTTTGTAGTGACAATTGAGGAAGATATCTTAGAAGATCGTCCCTGGAAGTTGAACTTTGACGGAACACCAAATGCCGCTAGAAATAGGGTTGGGGCAGTCCTGGTATCCCCAAATAGAGGACACTATCCATTCACTTGCAAGTTGGACTTAGATTGCACAAACAACATGGCAGAATACGAAGCATGTATCATGGGAATCTGAGCTGTTATAGACCGTAAAATCAAGTTGCTAGAGGTATATGGGGACTCCGCGTTGGTAATATATCAGCTCAAAGGAGAATGGGAAACAAGAGATCCTAAATTGATTAGCTACCGAAAGTTAGTTTTGGAACTAATTGAGGAGTTCAATGATATCACATTCTTTTACCTCCCGCGTGATGAAAACCAGATGGCTGACGCCTTGGCCACCCTAGCTTCTATGATTAGAGTAAACGAGCAAGAGGATATGAAGCCCATCTAAACTAGTATTTATGAGACTCCGGCTCATTACTGCAATATCGACGAAGAGGAGGAGAGAGATGATCATCCTTGGTATCATGATATTCTGTGGTATGTGAAGAGCCGGGAATATCCTGATCAAGCAAACAGAAAATGACAGGAGAACATTGAGAAGACAGGCCAATGACTATGTCTTAGACGGAGAGATCCTGTACAAAAAAGAGGAATGATCAGGTATTGTTAAGATGTGTTAATGCTATTGAGGCTAGAAAAATCCTGGAAGAAGTTCATGAGGAAGTCTGTGGAACACATGCCAATGGGTTTACAATGGCCAGACAAATCATGAGATTCGGGTATCTTGATCTCACGATGGAAGCGGTAGATCTCATTATGCCAAGAAGTGCCACAAGTGCGATTATGGAGACAAGATCCATGTGCCTCCTTCACCTCTTCATGTTATGACTTCTCCGTAGCCTTTCTCAATGTGGGGCATGGACATCATTGGGCGGCCTCATCAAAGCTTCTAATTGATATCGTTTCATCTTCGTGGTCATTGATTACTTCACCAAATGGGTAGAGGCAGCTTCATATGCCAATGTCACGAAAACAGCAGTTAGCAAGTTTTTGAAGAAAGAGATCATATGTCGCTACGGTATGCCAGAAAGGATCGTGTCTGACAATGCACTAAACTTGAACAATAGAGCGATAGCAGAAGTCTGCAGTCAGTTCAACATTAAGCACCATAACTCGTCGTCATATCGCCCGAAAATGAATGGAGCAGTCGAGGCAGCCAATAAAAATATCAAGAGAATTGTGGGGAAAATGGTTTGAGACCTACAAGGATTGGCATGAAAAGTTACCGCTTGCCCTCTACGCCTATTGAACATCGGTTAGAACCTCTCTGGGCAACTCCTTTCGTTGGTTTATGAGATGGAAGCGCTTTGCCTATTGAAGTTGAAATCCCTTCACTCCGGGTTTTGTCGAAAATTGTTGGATGAAGCGAATGGGTTCAATCTCGATATGATCAACTGAATCTAATTGAGAAAAAGAGGCTAAGAGCCATTCGCCATAGTCAATTGTACCAGAGGCAGATGATGCGGGCTTACAATAAGAAAGTCCGCCCTAGAGTTTCCATGAAGGAGACTTGGTGTTGAAACAGATCCTCCCTATGCAAAAGGACTTCAGAGGAAAGTAGATGCCTAATTGGGAAGGACCTTATGTTGTAAAGAATGCCTTTTCTGGAGGAGCTTTGATTCTAGCCGAGATGGACGACAAAAGTCTGCCAAATCTAATTAATGCAGACTCAGTCAAGAAGTACTTCACATGAAAAGGGGCCAAGGTGAAAACCTACAAAGGGCGTCTTGAGTTCAAAAAAAAAAAGAAGAAATGGAGAGGCCAAGGTGAAAACTCGCAAAGGGCACTTTGAGACCAAAGGGGTTTTGAGTTGAAAACCCGGAAAAGGGAGGCTCAAATTTTAACCAAAAGTGGGGCATACAGTAGTTTTCGCTACGCTTGAATTAACAATAAGGCGGTATGTTACATCTTGGGGCACCAATAAAGTACCGCGGATCTCCTAGGCACATGTTGAACTAGAATGGTCTTCAAGAAGTGCGTACAGAAAAGCTTAGGCTGTGATATCTGGGGCACCAATTCTACCCTTACTTGTTTTTGTACCTTAGCAAACTTTGCTGCCTTTGTTCAATTCATTTTTCACGGGTTTTGCCCCGAATAAATTCCAATTTCATTCATCTCTATGATCTTTTTCCAAGCATTTCATATTGAAGTAACGATTAATGAACTAATAATACTTTAGCAAGAGAAGTTTTGCTTATTACTCTGAAAGTCTCTAAATAATACAAGAATTCAAAACAGGACAATTATTTAGAACTCACCAGACTTAAAAGGCTTGAAACACTTGGGATAAGGGTCTAAGCAGTGACGACATCTTTAGATTCTCTGTTAGAAATACCGACTGAACAAGGAAGACATATGCCAGGGACCACCTTAATAAGCAGCAGGCACTGATAACCCAAAAGCTAAAATGGATCATTCCCATGGCATTTTGCATCTATTCAGAACATTCATAATACATAAGGTTAGGAGCATTTTTCATGACATCCTAATCATTTGACATAGGCATAGACCCCATGAAATTAAATCTACAGGTAGGTTCCCTAGAGGACAATGTAGCAAAATTGATGGGAGTTACAGAAAAAAATACAGATCTTATCTCCACTGAGCAGGAGTAGAGCAGATCAGAGATAGTAAGCCTTATCTCCACTGAGCAGGAGTGGAGCAGGCTAAATATAGTAGATCTTATTTCCACTGAGCAGGAGTAGAGCAGATCGAAGTTAACAGATCTTATCTCTACTGAGTAGGAGTAGAGCAGATCGAAATTACAAGTCTTATCTCCATGTATCGGTAATGGAGCAGACTAAAGTATAGCCTTATCTCCACTGAACAGGAGTGGAGCAGGCTGAAAGAAAGTGGATCTTATCTTCACTGAGCAGGAGTGGAACAGATCGAAACAGTGAATCTTATCTCCGTGTATCGGCAATGGAGCAGATTCGAACCACTAGCCTTATCTTCACTTTGGCGGGAGTGGAGCGGGCTAAAGATAATGAGATCTTATCCCTCTTGGCGGGGAGTGGAGCGGATCGAAGACAATGATCTTATCTCTACTGGCGGGGAGTAGAGTAGATCAGAAGACTGAGGCCTTATCTCCACTGAGCAGGAGTGGAGTAGGCTAAAGATAGTAGATCCTATCTCCACTGAGCAGGAGTGGAGCTGATCGAAGATGACGAATCTTATCTTCATGTATCGGTAATGGAGCAGATTCAAACCACCAGCCTAACCCCCTAAGCGGTAGGGTAAGAGGCTAAAAAAAATACAGATCTTATCTCCACTGAGTAGGAGTGAGCAGATCGAAGGCAGCAAGTCTTATCTCCATGTATCGGCGATGGAGCGATGAAGTTTGACCTTATCTCTCACGGAAAGGAGTGGAGCAGGCTGAAAATACAAATCTTATCTCCACTAAGCAGGAGTGGAGCAGATCGAAAGCAGCAAGTCTTATCTCCATGTATCGGCAATGGAGCATACTGAAGATTATAGCCTTATCTCCATTAAATAGGAGTGGAGCAGGCTAAAGAGAGCAGATCTTACCTCCACTGAGCAATAACGGAGCAGATCGAAACAAAATTCCTATACCTCTGAAGATGCAATGGATGGAATGAAGCTACCTGAAGAAATGAGGCTTCAAGCCAAGATTCAACAAGATGGGGCAAAATTGGCCTTTTAAAGCATTGCTCTATTCTCGTTACGACAATGAGCAAGAGGGCATTGTAGGGCCCACTTTTGAAACTCGGGGCCCAAACCAGAAGAAATAAAAGCCCATAGTTAAAAGTAGTCCAAGTACGCAACAGACCCGTTGAGCCAAAAAATATAAATCAAAAAACCTAAGTCGGTGGCTAGAGTCCTCGCGCCGCACGCCCTGCGCCAGCAAGACCCACCCTCCGAACTGCCGCGCCCACAAATCGCGTCACCACGGTGCCACGATAGAGATCGGATCTACCACGAACCTACAAAACAGGAAGCAGCAGTTGTAGTTGGGATGGGATTCCTTGTTTTATGGGCTATAAAAGGGGATAAACAAATGTAAAATGGACTTTTTTTTTACACGATTCACATAAGAAAGAAGGCAATAGAGCATACTTTTGCAAAGAAACAGAGATCAATATCGAGGAGAAAGGTTTTTATTATTTGTTTTTCTTTTTTTTCTTCTTTCTTCATTTTGGAACGACCATCTTGTTATTTTGCTTTGGTTATTTTTTTTTTTCCTTTTAAACTACACAATATATAATATACAAAGATCAAATTTTTGTTGTGAAAAAACATACCTTGTTTTAAAATACCAACCACATGTGTGGGAAGACCAAGGTCACTGGGAAAACCCGCAGAGAACAGAGAAAGTTCTTTGTTGGTTTCGTTTTTGAAGGAAATGAAAGAACTTTGTTTCTTTCTAAAGGCAATTGCTGTAAAGGAAAGGATTTTAACCCTTATAAAAAAACGGTGCCATTAAAGGGAGGGGAAAGGCCCCACGTGACCACTTACTTATGCAGGTGGATTTGTGCATTCTCACCTTTAATGGGCAAATTGCGTTTCAGGCCCCTCTATGTTGCGCGCGCCTTATGATTTAGCCCTTTTGCCTTCATTTGTTTTTAAATGTGGCCCAAATTTTTTGTTGTGATCCAAGTTAATCCCTTTCCAATTATTTTACTATTTCACCCTTTAAAGTAATCATTTTTGAATATTTTATTATCCCTATTTTATATATTATTAATAATTATATTTATTATTCTCATTCTTATTAATACTATTTTTATTTTATTATTAATATACCGTTATTTTTATGTACTATACTTGGTATTATCATATCTATTGTTATACAATTGTATTACTAACATTTTTATTTATTATTTTTATTGTTTTATATTTTATTATATACTATTATATCATTATTTTATTATCACTACTATATTATATATTACTATTATATTTCTATTATATTTACTATTATATATATTTTATTTTTTATTTTTTATTATTATCAAATGTTTTATTTTCTTTTATTTCTACTGTTTTATTAGTACTATTATTTTATTGTTTTCTTATTATGTTTATTTTGGATTATTGTTATTATTCTTTTTATCTAGTACTATTATTGCTATACTATACTTATTATTATTATTTATCATTATATTACTTTAGTACTAATATCTTTCTTTATTATTTTTATTTTCTTTTACATACTATTATATCTATTATCACATATATCATGGTTTGCTTTAATTGTTTATTTATATATTATTTTTTATATCTACTATTTTATTACTATCAAGATATACCTTTATTTCTTTTACTATTATTCTTTATTAAGGTTAATATTATCACCATGACTTTTATATTCATTATTAATTATTTATTATTAGTGTTATATTACATTAGCGATTATTATTTATTTTTTCCTTTTGGGTGCATTATTGTTATTTCCTATTAATCGTGTCTACATTTCCACGTATTTATTTTTGGTTTCTTTTAAAAACTTAAAAAAAAAATGTTTCACAAAGGTAGTTTTGTGTGTTTGGAAGTTCGGGAAATCGTGCTCAATCGTGCTGGGCTTCGATTTTTTCGTTCGTCTAGATCACTAAATATCCTTTAAAGATTTCAATCGTATTTTTTGAAAATAAGGCAATGTTTCGTGTTTGGAAGTTCAAGAAATTCGTGCCCAATCGTGCTGGGTTTCGATTTTCTGTTCATCTAAACAACTAGATATCCTTCACAGATTTTTTTATCGTATTTCTTAAATAAAGGCAATATTTCATGATTGGAAATCCAAGGAATTGTACCCAATCGTGCTGGGTTTCGATTTTTAGTTTAGCCAAATAGTGAAATACCCTTTTCAAATTGCAATACATGTATTTTGGAAATCATGAAATGATCTTGATATCGAGGGTTTGAAGCATCGTGTCCTATCGTGTTAGATGTGGTATTTCAACTTTTCGGAACAAGAGAGTTTCGATATCCAATGCGAGTTATCCAAACATTTTTTTCATATTTTAAAATATTTTCTAATTTTCGATATTAAGGACATTAATCAATCAATACGGTACCAATTTTGGGCGTTATGAGGTGCTAATCCTTTCTCGTAATGTAATCGACTCGAGCCCGTTTTCTTAAAATTCGTAGACCAAAATATTTTCTAAAGTGACCCAATCACACTTTAAAAAAAAGATTGGTGGCGACTTCATTTTTTAAAGTCGGCCCGTTTTTCCAAACAAAAAAAAATGGTTTCGACAGAAAGAATCCAAGTCAAGAGATTCAACAGCCCCTGATTTAATGTTTTTTAAGTATAGCCCCGCACCTAGAAACATATGAAATAATAAGATGATATAAAGCACAATGAAATAAGCAGAGAGCTTCTAGTGCATAAAGTATGTAGTCCCCCCTTCCCAATGTTTTGATGTCCTGGAGTTACAACTTTGTATCCTACCTAACAAACATCAGAAATTAAGCTCTCAGTCTCAGATATATATAATCTAAGATATAAAATAAAGAAAAGAAAAAGCAATTCCTAATAACCATAACAAAGGGGAAATTTTGATATCTGATGAGAATTTAGCATATCAACCTCATTCATCCATAAATAAATAAAACCATGGAAAGGGTCTCTAGTGCACAGTCAACAGTTGCAAGCTGAAACAATACAACTCTATTTCAAAAAGCAGAATACCAGGCAAGAAAATTGCAACTTCAACATGGGGCAGAATAATCAACAACTTATACCGATAAAAATGATGAGATGTACATCGAAACAGTGAAATAAGATATTTGTGGAGCAAAACCTACCAGAGTCTCAAGTCCAATCATTCTCTATCACTGTCTCATCTTCAACAAGCCCAACATCACCAAACTTTGAAAGCAAAGAAACATAGTTACATACTATCTGAAAAAGAAAACTGCTAGTGAAGAATTACAGGGCAGGGAAAGTAAGTTGAAATATTAGTAAAAGCAAGCATAACCCTTGACCTACAGACTTAGGCTCTATTTTGGTTAAAGACAGACTTATAGAGACATCAAACATGAGCCAGAGACTTGATTGTGAATAGCAGTATTTAAATGCAAAATACAAAAAACATAATCTATTACCTTGTCAACATCTTGTCAAAGAAACCTTTCTGATTCCCCAGAAAGCAAGCTTGGCCTCACCTCCACAACCAATACCGACCACGGAAACAACAGCATATGTATTAACAACTTGCACAAATAACCTTGGTTCACTTCTGGTTGTAATTTTTGAAACATACTTTTGTTTCCTCAAAAATTGTTAAAACTCAACAAGGCAAATAATAAAAAGCCCCTAAAAGTTAAACGAATTGGCTAAAATGCAAATCATGTTCAAGCACAAATTTTCCATATGAAAAAGAAAATACATACTTTTTGGCATTCAAAACGTTAAAATTTCAACTTCTAATACCACTGAAAATAGTACTTGCTTTTCTTATAGAAGTTTAGTTTTTTGGCTTTATGCTTTATGGGACAAAAATGTGAATGGTAAAAGCAATATTAACAAAGGAACTCAGCAGTAAACTGAGATACTCCTAGAAATGAAATATTGAAGGATATATAATCAACCCCAAGATTCCAAATTGAGCTGAAAATTGGCATTAAAACAATAATAATAACAAGAATGTGAAGAGCAAAGTACTGACAGAGGTGGTATCCACACATAATTGAGACACAAAGCCTAAGCATTAAGCAGTTTGGATGCTTATTACTTGCTTTGCCACCATATTTGACCTCTTCATCACTTGCCGCCTCCTCCTCTTGCTTTCCTTTTTAACCAATTGCTCCCCACTTTTGTCACTCCCCTTGTCTTCGTTAATTTTGTCCAAGCCAGTATGCTAATTTTATGAAGATTTGATTTGCTTTCTTAGAGTCAGATTCCCACGTAGTCTTGAATATTGCTGTCCATGACTGGGTTGCAGTTCGGGTTTAAAAAATAGTTCTATTAATTATTTCGGACCGGACTTATTTTACTGTTAATAATGTTAATATAAAAATAGAAATGCATTTTTATATTAATATTCATATATTTTTAAAATTAAATATATATTTTGAATTATTTTAATCAAATTTGACTGAGTTGATTTAAGGCAAGAAACTTTTTATCCTTTACAGGTAATTTTACTTGTTGGGATGAAGAGGTCACATTGACCTTGGAGATTTGAAAGGGTTGTTGCTTGAGGTTTTAGTCAGACATTGTCTTGCTTGTCTTAAAAAAATTCATATCTTACAATTTCAAGTAGAAAACAATTATTGTGATAATGTGTCTTTTAAGTAGTTATGTACGAATAAATTATTTATGAATAATTAAATAAGTGCATTTCTTTTCCATCATAGATTTTAAATATGGTTGAAATTGTAAATATTTCATGTAATTAACTCACTCAGTAATTATTGGTATTAAATAAATCTCATGGATTAAAAGTGTTTTTGAATGAACGGTGGCTGTAGTGCAATAAAATCTTTTACCTCATAATCACAATACCTAATGTTGCCTTTAACCATCTAAAATCATCGGCTTAATATAAAAAGTTAAGCGTTTGTGTGCTGTGTTGTTCTCAATGTATAGTGACCATAATTTTCTATCATTTATAGTGCCACCGCTAGTGGACTTCGATTCTCTTCTGCTGTTCAATGTTCTTAGGTAGTAGACACTCCTCATTTTACGTGAGATCATTGGTGAATGCTTTCTCACATTTGTTGTGTTGTGTTGGATAGATATTTTAATGGATTGGATGGATGAATTTGTGCATTCTTTTTTCACTTGATTATCTCACCATGAGTTTGCAAGTTGGAAGAAAGTTTTTAATTACACACAACTTTCTTTTCTTTTTAGGAAAAATAAATAAAAATAAAATACCAATATTAAAAAGCAATCCCCAATGCTTGAGAATCTAAATTTGGGATTTTGAAGTAAGATTCTCTTATAATGGGGCAGTGTCAAATAAGAATGTTGAATACAACTTTTTCAAGATTAGCTTTTTTTAGTTTTTATTTTTCTTTAAATTAACACTAATAAAATATTTTAGATTTTGAGTTATTTTAGATCAGAACTCTAAATTATCAATATATCTTTATTTATGTGCTCACATCAATTTATGATTTTTTTATTCTTATTTTCCTAAAAATTATGGAATTCCTCGTATTTCAAATCGTGGGAGTTGCGTGTAAATTAAAAATATATCTATTTTTAGAGTTGAAATTAATATAATTTGATCCGTGAAAGCATTAATCATTTAGTGGTACATATAAAAGATTAAACAGAAGGGGGTTTGCGGTGGAATTGGGGTAACACTGAAGGCAGCCACCCAAGAAGGAACGCAAAAATTTCGTTATGCCAATCATAAAGTATATAAATAAAGCATATTCCTATTCGTATGAACCACTCAGAAGATGCGGAGAGTTGTATTTTATGCAACGCAAGTCTATTTACAGCACATTATTAATATTATAATAAAAACGGCGGCGTCTCCTTGTTTCAACTTTCAACTTAAATTCTTCTATCTATCTATGCTTCCGCTTTGCCTTTGCCCTTCGCCATTCTCTTCCCTCTCCTTCTCTCTCTCAGGTAATTTCTTTTCACGTAAACCTTTTCTCTCTCTTTCCAAATCTTTTTATAATCAATGGCGCTTTTATTTGTTAAGATACATCGTCTTGAATTATTGGATTTTTTTTTTTGAATTTATCAATATTTCGATCGTCAACTACTTGATTTCTCTGCATGCTTTTCTTTTCTTTAATCTTTATTATCAAGTTTCACTTCATTGATTCATCTTAGATATCTATAACAGAAGTTTTGAGGCCAACGATTTGTTCATTTTTCAAACGATTTGTTCATTTTTCAAAATTTTAGTTTTCTGGAGAATGGGACAACTCTAAACGTTTTCTCTTTCCATTATTCCTTATTATTATTATTATTTTTTATTCATCCTATTTACGTAAAACGTTAAAAGCAGGGATTTCAAATCGTAAACATTTTCCTGACTTCAACAGCTATTGAAGTTTTGTTGTTATCAACGTTTAAGCCCCCCCAAAAAAAAGGACTTTTTAAAATGATTTGGCATGCTTCGAAATTCCAACTCTGTTTACATGCAGAGCGTTTTGTTTTGATTTTTTGATCTGGTAATTTTCTTTTCGTAAGTCTTGATTTTCGTTTGTCTTTACATCTAAAGTTTTGAATTTTTTGTTTCCAACATTTATAATTGAATCAATTGTTTGATAATAAATATTTATTATTATTATTTTGTTGTTGTTGTTGCTGCTGCTGCTAATTTTACGATCTTCTTGTGAATTTGAGTAGCAGATATTGGTGTATGATCTTCATGAGTTCAAGAACCGCTGGAGTCTTCACTGTTTCCTGCCAACCAGGAAACAAGAGCAGCTTCTTCTGGCTATTGTTTTGCTTGCTTCCCAAGTTTCTTGGAACTCCTATCGCCTTTATCTTGTTCAAGGCCATTGATAGGAGTCCTGCTGTAGTCATCACTTAGGTGACATTTCAGGGGGGTCATCAATCGTGTTTTTGTCGGTCAATTTGCTTCTTTGGTAACATGGTCTCCTCACAGTTATCTGGTTTGACCAAGGGTCGTACATGTAAACCGTTTGATGCTCGGCTACTATTTACTGCAAGCCCACCGGAAGCTGTTTTAACTGACCAGGTTGAAGTAGATTTTTCTGATGTGTTTGGCCCCCTGCCAGTTCAGGTTTCAATAGAAGACAGTGGTGGTGAATCAGAGAATACTGTTTCAGCTGCGGGTGTGACTGAGATTGTTTATGATGATCCAGCTATTGTTTACAGCCGATCGCATTCTTTGCTCGGCCCTTCTTCTCGTGTCAGTCAATCCTTGAAGCTAAGCAAACTCAGTTTTTGCGAGATAGGCGATTCAGTGGATCTAGTAGAAAGTATTAAGGAAGAAAGTATCAGTGAAGTTGAGGAGCTCTCTGTTGGAGATGATGATGATGATAAGAAGTCCCTTAAAGATGTTAATGGAGATCACATGAAGGTTATCAGCATAGGCATTGAGGATTTTGAGGTTTTGAAGGTGGTTGGGCAAGGTGCATTCGGAAAAGTATATCAGGTAAGGAAAAAGGGCACACCAGAAATTTATGCAATGAAGGTTATGCGGAAAGACAAGATAATGGAGAAGAATCACGCAGAATACATGAAAGCTGAGAGGGATATTTTAACAAAAGTTGATCACCCTTTCATTGTCCAGCTCAGATATTCATTTCAAGTAATTCTAGCTCTTCAATGAATCTAATCTTTGGAATTTATTTTTAAATTCTTGTAGCAGACATCTAAGGAACCAAAATTTTATGATGCCTTAGAGCTTAGGCTAATGATTCTTGTCTGTTCTTTTACAGACCAAGTATAGGTTGTACCTTATTCTGGATTTCATTAATGGCGGGCACCTCTTCTTTCAGCTTCACCATCATGGTCTTTTCAGGTATCATTGTAATCTTTGTCTTTTGTTACTATAATATGGCCAAGAAATGGTTGATTAGTAGTTTTCATTGTTTTTCAGAGAGGAACTGGCTCGTGTCTACGCTGCTGAGATTGTTTCTGCGGTTTCACACCTTCATGCAAATGGCGTAATGCATAGGGATCTTAAACCTGAAAATATTCTTTTGGATGGTGATGGCCATGTATACATTTTCTCCCTCTCTATCATATTATATTTATTTGTGCTTGCTGTAACAGGAACATTAACTAAATCTTTATCCTGTATTTTCATTTTTTTGTTTAGGTCATATTGACAGATTTTGGCCTGGCCAAGCAATTTGACGAAAATACAAGATCAAATTCATTATGTGGAACAGTGGAATACATGGCACCAGAAATAATTACGGGGAAGGGCCATGATAAGGCTGCAGACTGGTGGAGTGTTGGTATTTTATTATTTGAAATGCTTACTGGAAAGGTAAGTGCTTACTTTGTATCAAATGTCACCTTGTTGAATGTTATAATGCTTACTTTCACTGGTTACTTACCATTTATTATTTGCTCTTTATGTTCCTTTAGTTTCTTCTACAAATTTTTGGTACACTGGGTTTCTTTTGGGTCCTTAATGTTGACATTAATTAACTTAATCATGATGAACTTTATAAAGAACTGATGGTATAGAGTACACATATATTGCATGTTTCTGATGTTGGTGTTAGATGATGCATGGATCTGTACAGCCTAGTGCCTACATTAGAAACTAGATGAACATTTAGATATTTTAGATAAGCGTGTCAAGGTATAAGGATAGTGATTTCTTTGGTTGACTGCTGAAGCTGAACTTATTGTGAAAGTTGGTAGCCAATGACTTTGAAACATCTATGTATGACCTCTTAGGCCTTTATATGGGATTGCAAGTCTCTAAAGAACATATCTCAACAACATAAAAAATATATGTTTAAACATTTTTAGGTGCATCTTGTGAGCTTTCTTGTGATGGCAGTTGTGGTAATTAAACATTAACTTCTGGTGCTTTCTGTTCTTGTAGCCTCCTTTTACTGGTGGAAGCAGAGACAAAATTCAGCAAAAGATTGTTAAGGAGAGGATGAAGCTGCCCAAATTCCTTTCTAGTGAAGCACATTCTCTGTTGAAAGGGGTAAATATTCAAAGCCTTAATTTATGTTTTGGTTCTTGAGTCTCAAAAGTTATTTGCATCTTTCTGGTTTAATTCATGACTATAAACCAGGTTGTTGGAATCTCCTTCCATAAAAAATTCACATAGCATGGAATGAATGTTCATATCCGGTCTAGAACTTTCCCTTTTATTTTATGATTCAAGATGAAACTTGTATGGCTGATCCTTGCTAACCCTTATTTTGGTAACAGGCGATTTTTTTGTAGGAACTGATTATTATTGATAATTGGTTTTCTGCTGTTTTAGCTGCTGCATAAAGATGCTTGTAAGCGCCTTGGAAATGGACCTGGTGGAAGCGAGGAAATAAAGCGATGCAAATGGTTCAAGTCAATCAACTGGAGGAAACTAGAGGCAAGGGAAATTCAACCCAGTTTCCGTCCTGAAATTGCTGGGAAGCATTGCATTGCCAACTTTGACAAACGATGGACTGACTTGCCGTTGACGTTTTCTCCAGCGTCTAGCCCAAAGACCAATGCAAACCCTTTCACAGATTTCAATTACATAAGGCCCGCTGCAACCCTTCTATCAGAGTAGTTCCTTACGTTAGCTTGAAGGCTTAACACTCACCATTGTACTCGAATCATGATGTTAATTTCACTTCAAGTCTTTCCTTAATGATCATTTTAGGTGTACTCCTATGGTTATTTTAATTAATAGTTATTATACATGTGCATTTTCAAAGTTGATTTGAAATAGCCGGCAATAGAGTTTGCAGGTGAAGGAACTAAGTAGTGCGATTAGCTGATATTATCTGATAATCATGTTGTGCCACCACACTTAACAAATATATTACAACTCCACAAAGATCTTATTTCTTGTTTTCTATTTCTTTTCTCATTTAGCATGTATAATAGCAGCTTCCGAGGTCCCTTTGCCGATAAATAGTTTTACAGATCATCATGGTAGAGGAATGTCTCCAAAGAATTTTTCTTCCTGCAACCCCAATGGCATTTCCAAGAACACCTGGAGTTAAAGATTGCGACTCTTGTAGAATGAAGGGATATTAGGTTTGATGTTGAAGGAGACTTTGCGAGGACAATTGCATAGCCGTCATCCATGTAGTCTGCCCCATCAGGGAATAGCTGCCATAAGAGGCTCCCAGCTCCGCTCCCTCCTTTCTTTGTTGAGTTCAAGAGTGTCTTGTACACTGTGCTGATAAGAGTGTCTCGGTATGATGAGTTGTAGCCAGGGTCTTTTCTCGATACTCCAAACTCGGAAAAGATAACAGGCATTCCTAGGTATTTCTCAGCATCTTCTATGTGAGCCTCCATCCATGATTTTGTGAATTCGAGATGAGCATCAGAAATAGTTGGCGAAATCCTTCACAAATCATTTAAATAATCTATTAAGAAGTCGCTATACGTATAATATGGAGAAGAGTGGACAAATGAGCAAAATCACAAAAGCATATTATGATTAACAGAAGAAAAGTGAGACAGACATGCGTATGCTGGAGTTTTTTAATATGTCATCAATGTTAACATGCCTGTTGAATTTGCATGTCTGTATTAATTTATAGCAAGTATAAAATGTTCACTGTACTTCCAGAACAGGTGATAAAGTTTACCAGGAATCAGCATAAATGTGAACAGATGCGAAATCAACGCCAAGTGCCTGATGGTTTCTTATAAAGTCTGTTCCAACTTGAGTTGCATATGAATTCGGGTTGAACTGAGTCCTTGCAGGTGCTGAGGGTCCGTAAAATCCTTCTAGTCCGATTTCAACCATGTGCTTTGCATCAAGGCTCTTCACGTATGCTGCCATTTCCGCTATCCATGACTAGAACACAATAGTATAGAGGCTTAATATATGATCATATACAAAGCTAATTTCAATTGTCACTACTTTTTACCCAAAAAAAGCCAAACCTGCAATGTATCCCCAGAGGGATCTGAGGTGCATCGAGGTTCATTCATCAGTTCCCAAGCAAATATTGTAGGGTCATTCTTGTAAGTTATGTTTGTGAACGTATTGACTCTATTTAGCACTGCCTACATTGCCAAAAAATTAACAGAGAAACAGAAATGTAATTGCTTAAGTAGGAGTTCGTAACATGCCGATAAAATATGCATGCAATGAGATGCACTGTGTCAAACCATTAAGAATGTATATCAGCAAATTGAACAAACAAAACTGTTAAAATATAGTTGAAAAGAACTTACCTTAACATGGGACTTGTAGTAACTTCTAAGAGTTGGATGAGAGAAGAACTCGTCATCCGAAGTCAAGTTGAGGCCGGACGCATTCCCCCACTTAACATATTGTGCCTTACCACCATATGCATCCCAGTTATTAACCAATGACAGTATGAGCCTGATCTTGTATTTCTTTGCCTCACTCACCACAAAATCCAACGCCTGCATTAATTTCCAAAGGAAAGTGTTAATTATCTGATTATGATGAATGCCATTGCCATATGCCACTAGCTCAAAGCTGACATTTTGTGGTGAAAAACTTGGTAACAATTTGGACAGCAATACCAACATTCAGAGTGAAATTAGTACCTTAAATACTTCCTCATCATAAACCGAAGGAGACTTTTGAAGAGCTCGCCATTGGCCATCGTTGAAAGCCCAAGTCCTGCATACAGTTAGTCCTACTGAAGATGCTTGTTGAAACAATTCAGAGACCTTTCCTCTTGTAGATTGATCAGCTGCGAATACCATCAGCCAGTAGGTATTGAATCCGTTGACATAGAAAGGTTGACCATTAATAACAAACTGGTTCCCTTTGGCCTGCACCATTTGCCAGTCATCATCATCATCTCCTACCTCTTCCACATCAGACATCCTGAACACAATGAACCATGAATACAGTAGATGTGAGTGTTCAAACTTGAACAATATTAGGAGATCCCTAAGAAAAAAAATTGTATGCTATCGAGATTGTTTACCCTTGTGTTGTGGTAAAATGTGGTGAATGATCGAGGAAATCCTCCACCGTGGTTTCAATCTGCTCTTCCCCTTGAAAACCATGGACATTGGTCCCAAAATCTTCAAAGAAAACCATGAAAAAGAGCAAGGAAAGAATGAAGCATCTCTTGCAAGTATCCATGGCAGTGAAAACTAACCCAAAAGCCGCTTTTTGAATCTTCCGAGGATGACATATTTATACACGTGGCTTGTGCTACAATGTCCATGACCACCCAAACATACTAATAATGCACTAATACTCATTTACAAATCTGAAATTGTGAAACAAGAAGAGTATGGAAGAGGGAATGATATCTCTAGCTTTGAAGCCAAGAAAAATATTGTTGCTTTGGAAATGCATTCAGCCATTGCCTTCCCTATATTATATGAAGATAGGGTAAGATCATAGGCTGATATGGAAGCCACTAGAAGCTGATTTTGAGGATAAGTTTGAGCTAGGATATCTACAATTTGCAAGGATATGGGATAGAGCTTAAAATTTGTGACTCCCAAGTTAAGTTATTGAATTGGGTCCAACCAGACTTTGAGGGTTGAGAGACCGACAAGGATTAGTTGAGATGTGAATGTCATGGGATTGCATTTCTTGGGGTACAATCGAATGAACTATTGTGTCCATCAATAAAACTAGTACTTCACAATATAAAGCAAGCAATAGAGAAAGAAATTGGCACTCACCGTGTCTGCAAATATGAAAAAGTAAAGAGTCTTCAGCATCTGATAAATTATAAGAAGAGAAGAGAAGAATCCAATCGGTTTGCTGGTTCAAGTGACTGCAGGTATGGAATTTAGTCTACCGTTGCCTTTCAAATTCACTTTCGGAGCAAAAGCATTTTTGGCACTACAAATAAACAACGTAGAAAAAAGAGAGTTGATTTTGACACTATCTCAGTGGGAGGTTACTTTGGTTTGGTTACAAAATAAATTATCTGTTTTGGTATCCGTAATTTGATCAAATTACTCAATGCTTTTATTATTATTTTTTTTTTTTTCAATTTCTAACTCAAGAACCTAGGGACGCTTATTCTTTTTTGTTTTCCATTTCCAAGGCTGTTTTTCATTGTCACTGTTGTCATCGTTTGTCTTTTCCGACCTTAAATTGTCCATTCAAAACCTTGATTAGATTTTTTTTTTTTTAAATTGCGAGCTCACTCCAAAAGTTTTAAAATTTTTATGTTCTCACCTTCTAATCTTGTTATTTATATGGTTTGATTTTGATATGTCTTTCTAAAAGGTCTACTAGAGTTTTAAATTAAAAGGAAGAAGATGGAGAAAAGGACATGAGAGAAAAAACAAAGAAAGAAATTTTTTTAATTATGGAGCTGATTGAGTGTTAGCTCGATTGATGTCAGTATTGTTGCCGGTGCAAGAAAATGTAGGTTCGAGTGCACTGAAGCGTATAGTCCTCTTATTTAAGGGTTGGGGAGGGGCTATGCCTAATTCTAAGCATTGTCTCAAAAATAGTAGATATGATAATTACCTATAATAACATTAATGTTAAAAAAAAGAGTGACTAATTTGATCAATTTCTTTAATAGTAATGATCAAATTAACAAAAAATTATTACTAAAATAAGAACAACCTAATTTTAGAGTGACTAATAGAGTAATTTACTCTTAAATTTAAACTCAAAAGCTGAAAAATATGCTTTTGGCTTTTGAATATAAAATTATCAACCAATTAAAAGTTTAATGGATTATTCAATAGTATTTATTTTACATAGATCAAATATTTTTTAGCAAACAAATATATATTTCTTAAGTTTTAACTTACCACATACTAATTAGCCAACAGATTAATAAAAGAAATCTTAATTTACTCTAGTTTATTTTATCAATTAAATTAAATTTTACAAATAATTTATATTAATTGCTAAAAAAGTATTTAAATTTTATATTTCAAATTAATTTTTTTGACATTTAACAATATTTTTATAGCAATGCAAAAATTTAAATTAACAAACCACACTTTTTCACATAATTAAAAGAATTTTTCAACCACGACAATAATAAATAATATACCTTAAAATTTATTACAGATTTCATCAACTAAGAGCTTAATAATAATAATAATAATAATAATAATAATAATAATAATAATAAGGAAGGAAGGAGGTCCAAGGTTCTAGTTGTAGCGTTTGCATTCCTTTTAGATTATTTTTATTAAATGAATTTAGACCTTGGCCATAGGGTTATATTTAGTTGCATGGTTTAAGACACAAGGAATTTGGTTGGTAAAGTGGCAAGTGGCGTGAA
The DNA here is from genome assembly GCA_025506655.1 of Gossypium rotundifolium. Taxonomy (NCBI): domain Eukaryota; kingdom Viridiplantae; phylum Streptophyta; class Magnoliopsida; order Malvales; family Malvaceae; genus Gossypium; species Gossypium rotundifolium. Next base: position 114,885,720 of record CP106731.1, on the reverse strand, counting down.
TTGGTGATGGGAGAGCTTGGGTTCGAATCTCATGAGGAGCAAGGTGTAACACTCAAACCCTACCCAAACACTACTATCGGATCCAGTATGTCACTAAAAATTTTTTTTTTTAGGAAAACCATCGTGTCGACAAAAAGCCCAAATAGAAAATTACATAAATTGTGCCTTAATAATCAAAATCCCAAAACTTAATTACATGTCCTTGAAAGAAATTAAAATGAGAATAAATACTAAAGGCCCATTTTAAATCTAAAATGTAAACAAATGGCCTATGGCCTTATTACAATGTATTTTAAATCCATCATATAAAGTACTTAAAAAAAAAAAACTAATATGGGGAAACTTTATCGCCGGATCCACCTTCTTTTGCATGGCCACCTTGCGCTCCACTCCGGCCCGTTGGCTGTCCCCGATCCATCTGAGGACAGTCCCTCATCAGATGTTCTGTGGATCCACACCTGAAACATCCACCGGTTTTCACTCTGCACTCCCCATAATGGTTTTCCCACATGTAGAACATGCTTCACTCTGGCCTGATGGAGCACGAGCTGGCCCATCAGTCCTAGGCCTCTTTTGAAAATTCCCAGATGCTCCCGATAGCCCAAAACTTCTCTTATTCTCACCCCGATCCTTATCCCTTTCTTGTCTCTCAGCCCGTTTCACTTCCTCTTCTATTTTGACCTTATCCACTAAAACCGCGAAAATTCTCTCTCGCTGTGGTGCAATCAGAATCCTTAACTCATTCCGTAGGCCATCCTCGAACCGAACGCATCGTTCAGTACTCGTTACTACCATTCCTCGGCGTAACGACTCGGCGTAGAAACTCGACCTCATACTCGATACGACTTATTCCTCTCGCACCAAATTCGAGAATGCTTTCCTTTGAGCATCCATATAACTAGCCCCAACGTACTTTCTCCGGAATGACTCCTTAAAGAAATCCCGATCAATCGGTCCGCTAGTACCCTCTTTCACCGTGAGCCACCATTGGTAGGCCTTGGCTCGAAGAAGAGACACGACCCCCTTCAGCTTCTCCTCCACCGTGAAGTCCAAGTCATCCATTATCGTTTCTTGCCTCCAACCAATATTCAATAAACTTCGGGGTATGCGAGACTCCCTAAATACTTCGGCCCCATTACTCTTCAACCTTTCAGGCACAGATTTTCGGGCTCCTCTGCCCATACCAGTCTCAGCCACTCTTTCCAAAGCCCTTAGTACAGCCTGAGACACCATGTCCTCTCCTCCTGTCTGGTCCTGGAATTCCACCTCAGCAGCTGGTGGAAACAGTATCTCACTTCCGGACCCATGACCTAATCTTACGGGTTCTGATACGGTCATCCTATCTCTACCGCGTCCACGTGGCAGACGTTCTCGACCTCTTGTACTCATTCTTCTAGTTCGCGTTTATCTGATTTAAAAATTTTATGAGTCATTAATTGTTTCCACTAATTATCCCCGAACAATCTTATAAAACATAGTTTAAAAGTGATTCTTTCGAATTCGAACCTATCTACAGTTTTCAGTCTTCCTATTCTAGGAATTATGCACACACAACGTTCATACAAGTAACATTCATTACCTAAGGGTATTTTTGTCATTTCGCTATCCAGGGGTATTTTTGTAATTTTACCTACAGGGGTATTTTCATAATTTTCCAAAATAAGGTTCCGTGTGATTTGGCGAAATAAGGGTATTTTGGTAATTTTCCAACTCGGGGTATTTTGGTAATTTTGCAAATCTGGGGGTATTTCAATAATTTTTTACAAATTTGAGGGTATTTCGATAATTTATAAAATCTGGGGTTATTTTAAAAATTTTGAAAATCTGGGGGTGTTTCAGTAATTTTGCCAATCAGGGGTATTTTGGTCATTTACAACTTAGGGGTAATTTGGTAATTTTACAATTCAACGATATTTTGATGTTGTTGTTGTTGTTTTTGTTTTCTATGGAAAGATTCTGTTGACTTTGTAAATCGGGTATTTACGCAAATCATAGGTATTTTTTCAAAGTAAAGATATTCTAAAATTTTTGTGAGAAAAGCAATTGTTTGGTCCCTTTAGGGTTTTAATTGTAGTTTTGGCTTTGTCAACACGCATCGTAACTAGGGTGAATAGTCACTACACACCGGGTAGGATTCTAGTGGAAAGGAGGTGAGTCACTAGGATTTGCTAAGTACCAAGCTTTCTGAATCCACCCTAGACATGCATATGCCTATTACCACACCTGTCATGGCTAAAGTGAACAATCACTATGCACGGTGAGATTCTGCGAAGGGAGGTGAGTCACTCGGATCGCTTAAATACCAAGCTCTTAGGATCTTCTCCTAGACATGCATATGCTTGTTACCACACTTTAGTCTTGTGACTTATTCTGAGTTTTGTTTAATGAAGTTAAGTCTTATGGATTTTAAGAATTTGTTTGTCTAATCCTAGAGTCCATCAAGTTCTAACCTAAATAGTCTCGTCCCATAAGCCCGTTAAGCCCACATTTATATCACACAATGGCTTAGAGTACTTACAGCGAACTTGGCGGGAGGCAGTGCCATCTTGAGCTAATAAACCTTTACTAATAAAATCCATATTTTAAAAACTCATTTTAGAAAATTTTTGGGCCCAAAATCCCAAAGTGAGTTTTGAACCGTGCTCGATACTAATTTGTAACACCCAAACCCGGCCCATACACTACAACGGATCAGGTATGTCACCAAGAAAAATTCTATCGAAACATGTCGTATTTTCAGAAAAGCCCAAATATTTTTTATATAGAATATGCTTAAGTAGAGTAAAAATCCAAACTTAAATACATGCATTTTTAATTAACATTTCAGGTGATACCTAGTGATTCGGACCAGGCTGGAGAGGAACGCAAGGTGGCCATACAGAAGAATATGTAGATTTGGCAAAAAGAGACTCAAGTTTTATTTTATCTTTTTAATTAATGGACTTTAAATCTCGTTGTAATAAGGCCATGGGCTATTATGTTTTATTATGGGCTTCTATTACTTTAAGTCGTTTAAGTTTTTATTTTAATTAAAAATGCATGTCTTTAAGTTTGGATTTTTACTCTACTTAAGCATATTCTATATAAAACATATTTGGGCTTTTCTGAAAATACGACATGTTTCGATAGAATTTTTCTTGGTGACATACCAGATCTGGTTGTGGTGTACAGGACGGGTTTGGGGTGTTACAAAGGGAGTATTTATTTTGCGGATTGGACGGTAAGAGTTTCAGATTGAATTTAAACTCTCTTGTGAAGGGACCCTACATCGGAAAGATACAAGGAATGAAGGTGAAGAGCTAGCTATATAAAGAGCATGCGGGAGGAGGTTAACATACCTTGGTGGGCGTTGGGCACGGGAGTGGTCGCAGCTGATTTAGCACCGAGTCCTGTCGGTGTAACTCTCTCTACTCTAGTTGTAGAGCGGCAAATGCCAAAGTCTTTGGTCACGGCATTAGTAGCCACCAGCGTCTGACGCCGCGTGTGGGGCTTCGACGCGATAGTTGAGGCCATCGATAGTATTCTTGTGGGTTGAATGCTTGGGCCACGATGGGTGAAGTGGGCCCAATGTGCCGTGAGGCCAATTGGAATAAATTGTATGATGATATAGTATATAGTGAACTAGACTAGGTGGAACCTATATAGGTGGCTAGATTTGTGTTAGGTGGGCCACACGGCAGTGTGGGCAAGATGGGCAAAATCGGGTTTTAGGCCCAATAGTGCAGTGACGACGAAATGGTAGTCGAGTCACTCGGGTAACATTAGACCTCCGGGAGGCCATTGCGGCGCGAAATTACGAAAATACCCTTGGTAGGTAAATCACGAAAATACCCCTGGTGGGTAAATTACGAAAATACCCCTAGTGGGTAAATTACGAAAATACCCTTGGTGGGTAAATTACGAAAATACCCTTGGTGGGTAAATTACGAAAATTTTTTGGTGGGTAAATTGTGAAAATACCCTTGGTGGGTAAATTACGAAAATACCCTTGGTAGGTAAAATTACTATTATACCCTTAGAGGTTGGTTAGATTGATTATGTTGTATATTATTATTCTGATTATGATGGTAATTCGTTTCATACGTTATTTGATATATGATTGCATACATGTCATACTGCATACATGAATTGTAATATTATGTATGTTGCATGGGCATATGGGTGATAATGATAAAGGGGAGGTGTTACGGTGGTTTTTACCACATTATCTGGTGACCTATGTCACATATTATGAATCTGGTGACTCTGTCACATTATCTGGTGGCTATGCCACAATTATAAGGGTGATGTGCGTTGATCGCAGACGCCTTCGATGGTGTGTAGCGGATAGAAGGTCGATTTAGTAATCCCGTTGTGCAGACCGGCAGTACTGGTGGTGTGTAGAGGTTGGATACTTAGGTTGGTGGGTTGCATTGCATACATGCTTAATATGTTGTATTTGTATGGGTTGATACATGTTCTTCTATTGGGGTTGTACACCTCGAGTTTTAGTAAACTCACCCCCTTCTTTTAAATGTTTCAGAAATCCTAGTTTGAGGACTTGGGCCGAGGTGGACTCTGTGGTGGCCATGCATTTTTTTTCTCGTAAACTTTTAGTTTCTATTTAAAATTACTTTCTAATTTTGGGATTTTGCAATGTAATAAGGCCTTGGTATTTTATTTGGCTTTAGCTTTTAATTTGTTCTTGCTTGTTATTAAATGTTTAATACGAGATTTTCCTAAAATGTTAATAAACCGTTTCTTTTCAAAATTACTTATACTCGATTTTTCACAACAAATATAACAAACACGAACTTTTTAACGAACACACGCTTTTAGACATTCCTTTCATGTGACATGCCGTGTCCCATCAGTAACGTTTAGGTAGGGTTTGGGTGTTACAATAATAATAATAATAATAATGATAATAATAATAATAATGATAATAATAATAATGATAATAATAATGATAATAATGATGATAATAATAATAATAATGATAATAATGATGATAATAATGATAATAATAATGATAATAATAATAATGATAATAATAATGATAATAATGATAATAATAATAATAATAATAATAATAATAATAATAATAATAATAATAATAATAATAATAATAATAATAATAATAATAATAATTGTTGTTCGAAATTCGAGGGTAAAGATCTAGATCGTTTATCTTAACATAGATTTATATTTAGTATCAGTGTTCTAATCGAGTGTGATACGTATTTAGGTATTGTAATATCCGGGGTTTAGGGGTTATGCATTTTCACTTAAATGTATGTGGTAGCATGCTTGTGTGTGATTTGAATGTGTTTTGGGGGCTTCAGGAACCTTGGGATGTAGGTAGAAGCTGTAACACCCCAAACCCGGCCCAAACACCAAGACCGGATCTGGTATGTCACTAAGGAAATTTTGAAAAACATGTCGTATTTTCAGAAAATATTTTTTTTATGTTTAACACTTTATTCGGAAAAAATTAATAGTTAATAGTTTAAATAAAATAAATGTTTGAATAACTAAAAATAATTTATCCCATAATAAAATAAGATATAAACTAGTGGCCCATGGCCTTATTACAACAAGGTTTAAAATCCATTAAATAAAACATAATATAAAAATAATTAACTTGAGTCTTTTTGCCGGATCCACATATTCTTTTGCATGGCCACCTTGCGCTCCTCTCCAGCCCGGTCCGGAGCACTAGGTATCACCTGAAATGTTAATTAAAAGGGTGAGTCGCGAGACTCAGTGTGCAACCCTCATGCACCACTAGATTTTGGGTGAAACACCCCACACCCGGCCCACGAGAATGGACCGGATCTGGTATGTTCCTCGAAGTAACCTGGTTCAAATTCTTTTGTTACTTAGGAAAAACTGGTGTGTTTTGGAAGATTGTGCATTGTGGGTTGGGCTCGAGTTGAAAACAAATTTATTTTATATCAAAAGCCCATTTGTTTGGTGACAAAATGTTTAAACTTATTTTAAATTAAATGGGCTTATTCTTTATAAAGCCCTAAATCCATAACATAGTAATTAAAGCGAAATAGAAAATTGTCACGATGGCCTTATTACATAAAAGCGAAACCCAAAATAAAATTATACGATGCTTAAAATAAAATAAAGATTCAAATCAAATTAAACTTTAAAATTTGAACATGGCCACCACAAGTTCTGCCGTCCGGTTCAATTCTTGCTCATCACGAAACATGTTCCCTAGCAGGGTGAGTCGATAGACTCAATGTGTAACCAACACCAAAACATAATAGAAATAGGCACACCATACATATCATATTCGTATAAAAATTCAAGATAATGATGCAAACCGAACCCAAACCTATATGCCATCTACTACACTCCACCCGCACCAACCTCGCACACAGTGGGGACTACTAAGTCAACCCTCCATCCGCTACACACCATCGAAGGCGTCATTTGCGGTCGGCGTGCTCATCGCCCACTTAAAATATTGTGGCATAGCCACCACTTTCAGATAATGTAACCGAAGTTACCACATTCACTTAGTGAGACCGAAGTCGTCACATATTCTTAGTGAGGCCGAAGTCATCACGTTTCACTTAGTGAGACCGAAGTCATCACGTTCACTTAGTGAGACCGAAGTCATCACATTCACTTCCCCTTTCTCAATTAACCCGAATGCCCCAAATTATACATATCATGCATATCATATTTTATTTCACTTTCACATCACTTTTCACATGTTAAATATAACATATTTCGAAATCCTAGTAGGAGTAGGAAAACGTGCACAGTACTTTGTACCATAATATGGTACTTTAGCCACTTCTTTCACTTCCACATTAATCATATATATCATATTTAAGCCATAAATCTATTAAGATTAGTGTGGGGTACACACCTGATTTGTTTAGCGATTCCTTGAGGTTACGAAAAGCTAGATCTAAAGTTTAGATCCTTGGTCCCTACATTTGATTTATCATTTATTACTTAGCATAAATTCTATTTGGCTATGATATCCAAATCCTAGTAGGATTTGTAAAAGACTTACCTTTGATGCCGATTTGATGTTTATTCAAATCCAAAACTTGGTTTTCCTTCACGATATTCTACCAACCTAAATCTCAACATAGATTAGTTTTCGCTTTTTAATAATTAAAGATCTAATCTATGTAATCACTCAAGCCTTGGGCGAATACTTTTAGGTGCTTACCTTATGGATTTTAAATCCAGAAAACTTCACCTTCCTCTTCTTTGAAATCGGCCAAATCCTAGATCTCTGAATCGGTTAGTTTTTTTATTAATTTGATCTAAATAACTAAGATTTGGCCTTGGCTGAATGTATAAACTCACTTACCTTGGAGTTCTCAAATCCCGAAATTGATCTTTATTTTAGATTCCTGCCGAAATCACATGTTAGATTTGATCTACCATTCAATTATGGAAGAGACCTTTTTGGCCGAATGTACATAGATGTACTTACCTCGTTTTCAAATCCCGGATGATCTCTTATACTTTTCGGCTATGGCACTTTTATGGATAACAAAGTTTCGGCTTTTGTGAAGGGATAGTAGAAGAAAAGAAAAGAAAAGAAAAGAAAGGAGATGGAGAGAGTTTTGACGAGAGAATTGGCTAAAGGAGAAGAAAAGATTGGTCTTGATTTGGCTAGGGAATTTTGGCAAGAGGTTCTCTTGAAGAGAAAAGAATGAAGAATGGCTCTTAATTTTCCCTCTTTAGCTGAAACTATTAGCCTTAGAGTCCCTCAATCGGCCAACTCTTCCTATGTGATAAATTTTAATTTTATCAAGTATTAAATTCCATCAAATCTCCTAATTAGCCGAAAATTCCAAAGAAATAAAACTCTTCTTTCTAGATCCCTTGTGCCGTCCAACTCTCTACTCATGGAGGCAAAATAAGATTTCTTTTATTTGCTTCCTAGGTGACTCGAACTCAGGCCCAACACCCCTTGCATGTGGGCCATTTCCTGAGGCCTTAGGTGGCATCTTCAGGCCACTTTTCCAAGTCCGTTTTTGTGTCAAATTTCACATGCTTTTTATTTTTAGGGTCACCTAGCCCTAAGTTCCCCTTTGAACTTTTTAATTCGACATTTCGGGCTCATTTTAAAGTTTCCAAAAATTTTCGCGCGGATCTGTAACTTGACATTTCCTAGGTTTTCAAAATGTTTAGTTTCCTCTTTTAGCATAGTTTCCAAAATGTTTACTTTCCTCTTTTGGCTTAGTTTCCAAAATGTTTGCTTTCCTCTTTTGGCTTAGTTTCCAAAATGTTCACTTTCCTAATTTACTTAGGTTTCCAAAATGTTCACTTTCCTAATTTACTTAGATTTCCAAAAATGGTCATTTTCCTACTTTCAACGTAACATTTCCATACATTCTCAGGTTTCCAAGAATCATTCCAAATTTATTCCAAAACACATAAAACATGTCTTTTCGTACAATTAGGCCAAAATGCATAGGCCCTTTTTGGGATGTTACATTGGGCCTTAGGTCCGTTAGACAAAATAAACAGTTTGATACTCATAATAAAAATTAATAACCAATAATATGCAAGGCCCAACCCGTTTGCCTAGGTTTCCATCCGCTACACACCCCCGTACCAACCGTTCACACCACTGGGGATTTCTACAATTGACCCATACCGCTACACGCCAAGATGGCAGTCATGCTGCTCATCCACATATGATGGCCGAAGCCCTTATAACATATAGTGGCCGAAGCCCGTATAACAATTCACGGCAATAGCCGCTACATCAGATCACAGTAAAACCACTACACATATAACGTATAACTTCCTCCTTTCATCAACCCAACCCATGCAATCACATACAAGCATTTTACTTATAACATTTAAATAGATTATTTACTAACCTGGTGATCCGCTTTTACCCTCCTTGGGCTTTCATCAATAAGCCGAGATGTTGGCAATTATCAAAATATATAAATCTTATGATCATGCATTTTATGATTAGATCTAGATGGTGGGGAAGTATTAGACACCTGATATCGCAAAATCCAATATTCTTAGTCGATGTCGTTGATATCTGGATCTATTATCCTCAATCTATAACTTCACTTAAAAGCTAGAAAACTGTGAAAATATGCCCTCCTATATTCGGCCATGGTTAGTATTCTACCCGATTTTATATATATAAATAAACAAATCCTCTTACCTTGAAATCCCGAAAGTAACACGATTCTATAACTTAGAGATCTATGTGATTAGCCTCCTTCTTCAAATCCCGGAATGCCGAAAAGAAGTGTGAAATAAGAGATTAGTTTCTAATAGCCATTCGGTTAAGGACTTTGAAAAGCGAAGAACATTAAAATCCCAAATCAACACTTACCTATTGTTTCCTTTAGATTCCTACATAAGCGAGACTCCATTAAAGAGGATTCGGCAACCACGGAGATGAGATCTAGCGATTTTGGCTTTTATGAAAATCACGGAAAAAGATGAACTGATGCATTTTGGCTTTTAGAAAAAGCCGAGTGAAGTGTTTGACTTAGAAGGAAAGTGAAAAGAAAGTGGAGAGAAAGAATACTTAGGGTTTCGACTTTTAGAAGAAATCAAAAGAAAAGAGATTACCAAGAAGAACCGAGAATTTGACGATGAAGATGAGAGAAGAGAATGGGGTTCAAAATGCGAATTGAAGAGGTACCCCTTTATAGGAATTTTGGCACCCTCCAGGAGATGGAATTTTGGCCAACTCGTACTCGAAGATAACTCCTATCTTTCTCCTCTATCCTTCTATCCCTTATCCTATCAAAACACTCATCCATAAGAGGCCACATTTGCACCAACTCTCCCTTTATTTTATCGACTTGTTATCCTCATTAATTAAACAAAAACAATCCCTAAATTATAGCCTTGTGCCGTTCCCCCCTTAGCTCACCTTGGCTGTCGAAATTTTGACCCAATTCTTTGGGCCCAACTGAACCTCAAATTAACATTTTAAACATAACATTACACATAATGCATAAGCCCATTAATACCTTACCATAACATTCTAAGTGCTACATGCATCTCAAAAATTTTAAACGTTCCCATTCTCAAGGCCTATTGGGACCAATTCTACTAGGCCCAATTTCAGGATGTTACAGAAGCCTTAGAAAAATATTTGATTTTAAGCCTAAAAAGGGGAACTAAGGGAGCTAGGCCTTAAGGAGTTTATTGTGTGGCTTAGGACACAAGTACTAAGCTGGTAAGGTGGCAAAGAGGCACCACTTAGGGCTTTGTGAGGTGACGCCACAGGGAGTGTGAAGAGGCCTAGGTTCGAGCAGCAAGGGAAGCGTATTGGAGGTTTTATTTTTCAGCAAGGAGGTGCAGTGGTGGACGACACAAGGACTCTGAATGGATGAAGTGTAGACTGGGTCCGATGACTTAAAGATTCGGCTAAGTAGGAGTGAAAAGGGGATTTGGATGAGGAAGAAGAGTTGGCTGAATGGAGGGTCTTGGGGTGGTAGTTTGGTCATGTAGGGAGAGTGGGTGCTTGGAAATCATTTGGCATCTTTTAGTTTTTTCTCTCATTCTTTTCTTCCTCTTTCTCACCTTAGCTAGAACCATAACTTGAGCCTCACCATCATCCTTTTTCTTCTTCTTCTTACAATTTCTTACATCATCAAAAGTCGAAACTCCCTTAATCTCTTTTTTGTAAACCAAAGCTGAATGCCATTCATCTTTCTCCCATTCCACTTTGGTCGAATCTCAAGTGCTTTTTCTTAAGCCATTACCGAAATCTCTCAAACTCATCCCTTCTCGGTTTTGGTAGAATATCAACCAAGCAGAGATCTCCCTTGATTTCTTCTCTAATCAATTTGGAATAGGTAAGTCCGTCATGACCGAATCTCCTCTATTCTCCCTTACTTTTCTCTGTCGACATGTGTAGGACAAAAGTCGATTTTCGACATTTGTCTTGACTTTTAATCAACCATACAATCGGTTTCTTTTAGGATCTCTGGGACTTTGAAGCAGTAGATCAGAGTCATCTTCTCCCTGTCAATCGTTTCCAGTAAGTTAGTGGTAAGGATTCATGCTGATTTAATTTGTCTCTTAGATATTTGAAAAACCGAAGACTATTAAGATTAAGTGTTAATGTTGGCCGATTGTAGGGGGAGATCAGTCTCGCATATCTCGAGTTGTGGCTAGTATTCGGAAGGCGTTACGGTAAGGATTATAGTTGTGCGTCAACCTTTCGGGATTTGTTTGTATAGCCGAATGGCCCCTTTACTAATGATCTTAGTGTTGGCCGAATGTAGGAAAGAGGATCTAGTGCGTTAGATCGGGATTTTCGAGATTCGGTAATCGCATTAGTAACCAGGTGTGTAACCCACCCTAAATTCCTGATTATTAATAATATTGTTATGTATATGTTAATAGGGCAATGAACGAATATGGCTAAGGGTACCATTCAATGGTACGAAGCATTCTGTATCGTTACCCCTAACTCTCAGTTAATAAAGTTTATGAACATTGATGTGAAAATATGAGAAATATCGTTATGGCCATAGGGTGAGGTATATTGCATGATATTTGTATGATATGTATGTTGCATGGGCATATGGGTGATAATGATAAAGGGAAGTGTTCCGTGGTTTTACCACATTATCCGTGACTTACGTCACATATTATGAATCTGGTGACTCACACATTATCCGTGGCTATGCCACGATTATAAGAAGCGATGTGCGAGTTGGTATGGCATTGCCTTCGATAGTGTGTAGCGGATGGAGGGTCGATTTAGTAATCCCACGGTGTGATTGGCGGTGCACGGTGATGTGTAGAGGTTGGATATCTAGGTGGGTTTGGGTTGCATCACCGACTAAATTTGCTATATGTGATCTAATATGTCTTAATCGTTTGGGAGTCTATGTTGGTTGTTACACACTGAGTCTGTTGACTCACCCTTCGTGGGCTAACATTTTGCGGTGATACTCAATGAATCGGACCGGCTTGGCGAGGACTTAGTGGTGGCCATGCTCATTTCGATTTTTTTGGTTTCTTATGATTAAATTTATCACATTTTCTTATTAAGTTTTTTTTAGATTTATTTCGGTTTTGTTTTGTTGTAATAAGGCCATTACTATTTAACTGCTTTAAGTTTACGTTTCAAATTTTTATTCGATCGATCAACATCAAAAAATGAATAAATATTTTTCAGTAAAACAACTTCAAACGTTTTGACACCTACAATTTCAACTTGATGATAAGCTCTAAAATTTGGCATTTCTTTTAAACTTGAAATTTTTGAAACATGAAGATAACGTTTTAATATTAGCTTCAATAATAACACGGTTTTCAATTTGATCATTCACGAAGATTAATTTTCTTCAAATCCACCAAATTATTTTCAAGATGACGAGATTTAGATACGATTTACTCAAGGAGCATGCCAGATCCGGTCAGGCCTTGTGGGCCGGGTTTGGGGTGTTTCAAGTATTGACGAGCGGGAAAGTATAGTTCTTTTCGTAATCATGTGTGTAATTTCACACTTATCTCATGGGTTAGATATTGTACCGTAAGTAATAGAATAAAAATCGTAAAGTTGGTAAAATTAAAAAATACGCTATATTAACACTTTTTGTGTAAATGCATGAAATGGGTATTAAAGTTGTGGAAGTTGCAGATTTGCCCTTAATAGGCTATTATATTAAACAGTAATATTTGGGGTTATATGAATTATTTTGATAAATTGGCCAAGTTTGAAATTTGTGAAAAGGGCCTCATGTGATTAATGAGCCAAAATTTGCTAGATCGATTAATGGGCCAAAATTTGCTAGATCGATTAATGGGCCAAATTTGCTAGATCGATTAATGGGACAAACTTTGCTAGATCGCTTAATGGGCCAACTTGTATTATGGGCCTTATGATGAAATCATTATTTGAATATTGTTATGCTTTGTATATGCATACATGATTGCATGGGTTGGGAAAAAATTGAAGAGAAGTGCTGGTGACTCTGTCACAATCTAGTTCGGATAGCTCTACCATAACTGTCACAATCTAGTTCGGATGGCTCTGCCATAATCTAGTTCGAATGGCTCTGCCATAATCTAGTTCGGTGACTCTGTCACAATCTAGTTCGGTGACTCTGTCACAATCTAGTTCGGTGGCTCTGTCACAAACATTTTAAATGGCTTTATGCCTACGATTGGTGTGTTGGCAGGGTGGGTTGACTTGGTCCCCACAGGTGTGCTGGTTGGTACGGGTGGTGTGTAGTGGATGGAAATTTAGGCTTGGTTGGGAATTGAAACACCCCAAACCCGGCCCACAAGCCCTGACCGGATCTGGCATGCTTCTAGGAAAAACCATGCGAATCTTACTTGAACTTTACTAAAAACTTGTGTGTTTTTGAAATCAGTTGATTTGGGTTGGGCTCAAATATTAAAACCCGTGTTGATTAGGTGTCAAAACATTTGATATTTATATTTAAGAAAATTTGACTTTGAACTTTAATTCGATAATAATCGTATCAAACTAAGTAATTTAAAAGCATGCATAAACAATTTAATACTTATGGCCTTATTACATCAAATAAAAAACCGAAATAATTCAAAACTTAAATATAAATAGAGCTAATAAAAAATAAAACAGTCTCTGAGCTTTGCATGGCCACCACTGAGCTCCTGCCGACCCGGTCCATTACTGAGTGTAACTTGGAAAATAGTCCCATAAGGGGTGAGTCAAACAGACTCAATGTGTACAACCAACACAGAACTCAATTAACTCAGGCATGTCAAATCATACATAGTAACATATATGCAAACCCGAACCCAAGCCTAAATAACCATCCGCTACACATCACCCGCACCAACCATCACAATCGTGGGGACTACTAAGTCAACCCTCCATCCGCTACACACCATCGAAGGCGTTATTGCAATAGACGTGCTTATCGCCTTTATAAAATTCGTGGCATGGCCACAGATATATATTCGTGACATAAGTCACCACATTCATATATTGTGACATAAGTCACCACATTCATATATTGTGACATAAGTCACCACATTCGAGATATTGTGACATAAGTCACCACATTCGGATATTGGGGTATAAAACCACCAATTCACTTCCCTTTACATATCACCCATATGCCCCATGTCATACAAAACATGCAAATATTATGCCTTATGCCTTATTCACATTCTTATAGTTGCGCTCATGTGCCATAATGATATTTATCACGATATACTCATAGTAGGGTGGGTAAACGATACTGAGTATTTCGTACCATTGCATGGTACTTTTAGCCACCTCACACATGTTTTAATTAACACATATATTAAAGCATAATCATAAATTAATTGAAGCTTAGTGTGGGTGTACACACTTGATATACTTATCGCTTTGTTGAAATCTCAAATCCCATCTAGCATCCTAGATCCTTAGTTCCTATATTCGACCACCGTCAACATGTTAGCTAAAGCCTATTCGGCTAACTATCCAAAATCCATAACCGAAAGCTTACCTTGCTTACCGATTTGAGTACTCCTCAAATCCCGAAAACTTTGTGATCTTCCTACCTTCCAATCGGCCAATGCTAAATCACTTAACTTGGTTAGTTCCGGCTTTTGAACAAATAAGGAATAGATCTTAAAACACCAAATATGGCCTTGGCCGATTGTACATAAGTGCTTACCTTGCGATCTGAAATCCTGAAATCCTTGTATACCACTGTCGACTGCCCCTATATATCCATAGTTAGATTTGGCTAACATAGTAACCAATATGGCCGAGTATGCACCTTCACTTACCTTGTAGATCTGAATCCCGAAATTGATCCTTGCTTCTCGGGTGATATCGAGATCCCTACTTAACCATTGTTAGAGTTAAACTTATGCATAAATCTATGGAAAATGGCCCTTGGCGAAACTACATGTCACTTACCTTGAGCACTTCAAATCCCGAGAGGCTCCTTTACTGCTCCCTAACGTTGGCTACACACTAAAAGAACACATCACTATGGCCTTACACACATTCGGCCATCCCTAAAACCAAGGTCAAACATTTGGTTTCGGCACACTAAAAGAAAGAGTAGGGAAACCGATTATAAGAAGTACTTACCACCAACGTTTACTTGTGAATACTAACAGAGAATAAATTTCGGCTAACTATTTCGGCTTTCAAGATTTGCGGCAAAGAAGAGAAAATAGGCACTTTGAGATTCGGCTAGGCTTTTCAATGACAAAGGGTCATTCGACCATTCAAGAAAAGGTGATGAATTGAGTTTGAAAGAAAAGAGAATAGGAAGGGAGAGGAAATTCGGCAAGGCACAAAGAGAAAGAAAAAGATGAATGCTCACAACAAAAATTCAGCACACACTCCTTCACACTCTTCAAAGCCAAAAATACAAGCCTCTAGAGTCCAATATTCGGCCACTACATCCTCTCACTATCTAATCCCCTAATTCACTCTTCCTTAGCCAAATCTTGAAGTGTCCCTGTGCCATCCACTTCCTCTTCTCCAGAGTCCATGTGCCGTCCACTTCCTCTCCTCCTTGTAGCAAAATAAAATCTTTTATTTGCTTTCCTTGTGACTCGAACCTTGGCCCATTTACACTGCTTGTGGCGTCACTTACAGAGGCTTTAAGTGGCGCCTCAAGCCACTTAACCAAGCCCATTTGTGTGTCATAACTCCCTTACATTTTCTCTTAAGGCCACCTCCTTAGCTTCCTCTTTTAGATTTAGAATCTAATAATTTCTAAGGCACTCTCCTATTTTCTAAGGTTCACAAAATTCATACAACACATTCTTAACACATAAAGGCATGCTATTTCATATTATTAAGCAAAAATGCATAAGCCATAATCCGGGATATTACAGTTCTACCCCCTGAAAATAATTTTGACCTCGAAATTACCTGGCTAAAATAGTTGGGGGTATTGCTGTCGCATTGCTTCTTTCGATTCCTACGAAGCTTCCCTTGATCCATGATTTCGCCACAACACCTTGACCAAAGTGACCGATTTCCTTCGTAGCACTTTCACATCTCGTTCCAGAACCTGAATCGGCTCTTCCTCATAAGACAGATCTGGTCTCAGCTCCACCTCTTCAACTGGAACTACATGAGATGGATCCGATAGGTATCGACGTAGCATGGAAACATGAAATACGTCATGCATCTGCTCCAATTCTGGAGGCAACACCAACTGGTATACCACCGGTCCACTTCGCTTCAATACCCGATAGGGTCCTATAAACCTTGGACTTAGCTTCCCTTTTCAACCAAATCTAATCACCTTCTTCCATGGCGCTACTTTAAGAAACACTTGATCTCCTTCATCAAATTCTATTTCCTTCCGTTTGAGATCTGCGTACGACTTCTGCCTATCAGATGCATCCTTTAACCGTGCCTGAATTATCTTAACCTTCTCCTCGGATTCAGCCACAATTTCTGAACCCAAAATTTGACATTCCCCTAATTCCGTCCAACACGTAGGAGTGTGACACTTTCGACCATACAGCGCTTCATACGGTGCCATCCGTATACTTGCCTGATAGCTGTTATTGTATGCAAATTCCGCTAGAGGCAAATATTCTTCCCAACTTCCTCTGAAGTCTATCACACGATCTCAAAGATATCCTCCAACACTTGTATTACTCGCTTCAGTTGACCGTCATTTGTGGATGAAAGGCCGTACTGAAGTCCAATCTGGTGCCTAAGGCCTGATGTAGTGCTTTCCAAAATCGAGACGTGAACCTCAGATCCCAATCTGAGATAATCGACACCGATACTCCGTGCAACCTTACAATCTCTGCCACATACAACTTTGATAATTTCTAGAGAGAGTAGCCAACCCACACAGGAATAAAATGTGTAGACTTTGTCAGCCGATCAACTATCACCCATACCGAGTCCTTCTTAGTAGGCGTAAGGGGAAGCCCACTAACGAAGTCCATGGTAATTCTCTCCCACTTCCATTGGGGAATCAGATTATCAAGCAACCCGACGAAACTTGGTGTTTAGCCTTAACTTGTCGACACGCCAAGCACTTGCCAACATATTCAGTAACTTCCCGCTTAAGACCAGGCCACCAAAACTGCTCCCTTAGATCTCTGTACATTTTACTACCTCTAGGATGCATAGCATAGAGGCTACTATGCGATTCCCGAAGAATTCTTTGCCTAAGTTCTTCGTTCTTCGGCATACAGACCTTACCCTTGAAGCACAATACTCTCTCGTCATTAACACCATAACCCTCTAACTCTTCATTTTGCGCTTGTCGCAACTTAACACTTAGATCCTCATCCATTAACTGACTTTTCTTCACCTCATTCAACCATGTCGGCTTAACTTGCAACTCCGCTAGCAAACTTCCATCGTCATAGAGGCTTAAATGTGCGAACATTGCCCTCAGATCTGTCACTACCTTTCGACTTAAGGCATCTACCACCACATTCGCCTTGCCCGGGTGGTACTCTATGGAACAATCATAATCCTTCAATAATTCCACCCACCTTCGCTGTCTCAGATTCAACTCCTTCTGAGTCAGCAGGTACTTAAGGCTTTTGTGGTCTGTGTAGATCACTGACTTCTCTCCATAAATATAGTGCCTCCACACCTTAAGAGCAAAGACCACTGCCGCCAACTCTAAATCATGCGTCGGGTAGTTAACCTCGTGTGGCCTTAGTTGTCGAGACGCATAAGCAACTACCTTCCCGTCTTGCATAAGGACACCTCCCAATCCTGTATGGGAAGCATCACAATATACCACAAACTCCTTCCCTGCCTCAGTCAATTAAAAGCTGAGCTTGGCCAAGACCTTCTTAAGCTTCTCAAAGCTCTCCTGCTTATCGGTCCATCTGAAGGGCACTTCCTTTCTCAACAACTTTGTCAGAGGCGCGACTATCGACGAGAACCCTTTCACGAACCTTCTGTAATAGCTCGCTAATCCTAAGAAACTCCAAACTTTCGCCACGGACTTAGGGGTTTCAATCCAAAACCGCCTCAATCTTTCGAGGATCCACCCTTATTCCTTCAAAGAGATACCACATGTCCTAAAAACGTAACCTCCTTAAGCCAAAATTCACACTTGCTGAATTTGGCGTAGAGCTTCTTCTCCCTTAATACTTGCAACACGACTCGGAGATGCTCATCGTGTTCTTTCTCAGATTTCAAATACACCAAGATATCGTCTATGAATACAACAACAAACCGGTCTAGATAGGGTTAGAAAACCTGATTCATCATGTTCATAAACACGGCCGGGGCATTTGTCAATTCGAACGGCATTACCAAAAAACTCATAATGCCCGTACCTTGTTCAGAAAGCCGTCTTATGGATATCAGCCTCCTTCACCTTAAGCTGATGATATCCAGACCTTAGATCTATTTTTGAGAATACTGCTGCCCCCTAAGCTGATCGAACAAGTCATCTATCCTTGGCAAAGGGTACTTGTTCTTGATGGTCAGCTTATTCAACTAACGATAATCTATGCACATATGCATAGTTCCGTCCTTCTTCTTCACGAATAAGACCGGTGCTCCCCATAGAGACACACTGGGTCGGATGAACCCACGATAGAGCAATTCTTGGATCTGAGCCTTGAGCTCAACCAACTCCTTTGGTGCCATTCTGTATGGGGCAATGGACACAGGAGCTATACCCGGCAGCAAGTCAATTCTAAACTCCACCTCCCTGTCTGGGG
Source organism: Gossypium rotundifolium (assembly GCA_025506655.1). NCBI lineage: Eukaryota > Viridiplantae > Streptophyta > Magnoliopsida > Malvales > Malvaceae > Gossypium > Gossypium rotundifolium. The sequence continues at coordinate 114,867,081 of CP106731.1, read as the reverse complement.
GTATTCCGGGTAATTCCTTCAGAAAGACATCCACAAACTCCCTTACAGTTCTAACTCTACTAACTCCCCCTTCGTTTGTATCCAAAGTACAAATGAAGGCCAAAAATGCCTTACACCCCTTCTGAACCATCTTATTCGCCTTTAATGCCGAAACTACGTTAGACAAGTAGTTCCTCCTTTCGCCTATCATAACCATCACCTCATCCTCTGGGGGTCCTTAACTCCATTCGTTTGGCTGCACAATCCAATACAGCCTGACGCTCCACTAGCAAATCCATGCCAAGTATAAGATCAAATTCCCCGAAGGGTAATTCCATTAAGTCGGCAAGAAATACCGCTCCTTGAAGTTCCAAAGATACTCTCCGAAACATCTTATTCACCACTATAGTTTGGCCTAATGGGCTTACTACAGTCATCTCCCTATCAGATAGTTCAGAGGCTATCCCTAGAGTTTCAACTACTCTTCATGCAACATAAGAATGGGTCGAGCCCACATCAATCAAAGCAACATAAGGTTTGCCAGATATAAGGAATGTATCGGTTATGACGTCCGGTGCATCTCCATCTTCCCTCCGATGAATCGCATAAACCAAACCCGGCTGCCTGGCCTCCGTGTTCCAACACCTCGGCCCGGTGTTCCTCGTCCTCTACCAGAACCATTACCTCTGCCAGCTGAACCACGACCTCGCGGTGGCTGCTGTCTTCCTCTTCTAGCCTAGTTAGAACCTTGACTTACTGGTCGTCCCCCTTCAGTTCTCATCGGGTAATCCTTAATCATGTGGTCCTTGGACCCACACTTAAAACATCCTCCCGTCTTTTTCCAACACTCATCCAAGTGTTTTTTTTCGCACTGATCACAAGCACGATCGCCTCCCCGATCGACTTTTGCGACCTCACGGCCCATCAACTATAGCCATCTTTTGCTCATTCCTAGATGGCCTTGATGATCCAAATCCTCTTTTCTGCCTATTCCGATTGGTGTTCTGCCTTACAGAATCCTTAATTCCCTCGGCTACCTTAGCCTTCTCCACCAACACAACAAACTTTCGCTCCTGTTGTGGAGCTATCAGCAACCTCAGATCATCCCTTAGTCCGTCCTCAAACCGGACACACCTCTCATGCTCGGTAGACACTATCCCTCGAGCATAACGGCCAAATTTAGGAATTCAACCGTGCTACCACTGGACTTGTTCCTTGAACCAGCCCGAAATGCCTTTCTCACGCATCAATATAATGAGTGCCAACATACTTCTTCTGGTATGCTGCCTTAGCAAAATCCCAAGTGAGTTCCTCAGCTGTAGCACCATCCCGCACCATGAGCCACCATTGATATGACTCATCGCGGAGAAGCGACACCAACCCTTTCAGCTTTTCCTCGTCAGTTAAATTGAGCTCACCCATAATCCTCTCAGTCGCCTCTAACCAATACTCAGCGGTACTGGGTGCCACACCTGATACACCACGGAACACCTCAGCTCCGTTGGCTCGGAGTCGCTCAGGTACCGACTTTCGAGCTCCCATGCCTCCACCCACTCTAGCCACCCTTTCCAAAACCCTCAAGATCGCTTTGTGACATCTGCGTCATCCCGTCGATCCTCGATATTCCACATCAGGTACTTAGGGTTTTTATAAAAATATGGCTAGTCCCTTTCGGGTTTTAGTTATTGGGTTTAGCCTGTGGCTGAGTCCTCTTGGTTAGGGTGAACCGTCACTACGCACCAGGTAGGATTCGAGTGGAGAGGAGGTGAGTCACTAGGACTGCTTAAATACCAAGCTTGTAATATCCTAAAATTTGAGTATCTTTTGTGTTGGCGTGGGTATGAATTTTTGTGTGTTAGCATAGTCTTATGAAGGCTTGATTTTATTTAGGAAGCTAGAATAATTTTTAGTATGGTTTATTTAATGAAGTGGATTAAGTGAGTTTGACACTTAAGTTAATTTAAGTGTTAAATTAAAGCACATGAGGAGTTAGTGGCAAAGTGGTTATGGCGTTTAGATGGTTGCTTAAGGATAGAGGTTCGAGTAGCAAGTTTAGCATTTTGAAGGTTTATTTTTGAATCCTTGCTTTGATGGACGGTCAAACTTATTTATGATAGGTTGAACTCTTAACTTTTGGTAAGTTGAATATTTGTTTAAGGAAAGCATGAAATTGAGGATAAGAATCTTAAGGTTTTGGTATGATGAGGGGACAAAAGGCATGGAATATGGAGGATGTTTTGGAAAGTATTCCTAGGCCTTTAGTGCATGTATGTGGATGAGATCGGTGTTTAGGGGGTGGTAGAATGGTGTTAGGTGGTTTGGGGGGTATAGTTAGCCAACTTTGCATTTGTGCATCTTTTGGTATTGTTTTCTTTCTCTCCAAAACTCCCACCTTGGCCGAATGTCTATTGTGCTTTTGGTGCAAATTTGCCTTTGGTTTTAGCCTATTTTGTTTGAACCAAATACCATTTTCTTTCTTTCATTTGCTCTTTTGAAACCGAAACTACAATTGAACTTTGTGCATTTTTGTGCACTTTCTTTTTGGCAAAGAAGTGTTTGGCGAACCTCTCTCCAATATTTTTCTTTTCTTCTCTTGAGATTGGTTCATAATCACATTTTCTTTTATTCTCTCTTGGCGAATTTCTTTCTTCTCCAAACTCCTTTTCTTTTCTCCATTGTTGCTAAAATCGAACACACTCTCTCTCTCTTCATTCTCTTTTCTACTCACATACTTTCTCACTTTTATACACATATCTTTCTTTTTCATAACCATATTGTCAAAACTTCCCACTCTCTTTAAGTCTTTGTTTTGGCCGAATATGCAAGGGTAGATTCTTTTGGTTTTCTCCAATCAATTTTGGATAATAGGTAAGTATTCATGATCGTATGTCTTTCAATTCTTTTCTCTTTCCAAGTTATTTTCTTGTGGACAAAGGCCAATCTTTAGGCATTGGTTTGCAAGGTTCTAACCATTATAAGAACTCGATTTCTTATAGGCTCCTCGGGATGTTGGAAGCAATCAATCTAAGCCTCATATCTTGACTATCGCTTTGGGTAAGTTTAGGTAAGACTTGGTTTTAAGTGATAACTCATTGGATTTAGTGGTAGGTAATAATGGCCTTTGTTTATAATTTAAGTATTGGCCGATTGTAGGACAAGGTGATCTAGTGCGATAGATCGGATCTCCGAAAGTTAGTTCTTGCTTTGGTGAAAGGTGTGTATCTTACACACTTTATAACTTGGTTTATATATGTATTTATGTGTGTTATAACTAATCATATTATGAAAGTGGGAAAAACGATGAGATTTGGATATGATACCATGATGGTATGAATGAGGATTCGGGTAAGTTCGTTTCGTTATGTTGTTAATACATGTGGATTGAAATCATGATCTATGATTTATGATATATTTGTTATGTGATTCAAAATAAAGAATATTGACATGATTTGTCTATCTATTGCATTGGTATGGGCAATATGAGAGGAGGGGAAGATTGATATCGTGTCTTCCGGACACCGAGGTTTGGTACCTCCAAGGGATTTGGTATCACATTCGTGTCTTCGGACACTAGTGGTTTGGCACCACCGGTGATTTGGTATCACATTCGTGTCTTCTGGACACCGAGGTTTGGCACCTCATAGCGACTCGTCCACGTGGTTAATACCACCGTGGGTTGGCCCCACTCTTGAGATATGGGATCGTCACGGTGATTTGGTATCACACGTGGGTTGGCCCCACGATGGATTATTCGTGACTTTGGTCACCAAAGGTGATTTGGTATCACATTTATATCGTGACTTCGGTCACCGTTGGTTTGGCACCACCGGTGGTTTGGTACCACACGGGTAGAAACGGAGTTATGGATGGCTAGGTTGGGTGCATTATACATATATGTTGCTTTGTTATAATTTTTGTAAGTATGTGGCATTTACCCGGGAGAGGGAATATGCACTGAGTCTTGGTGACTCACCTTCTCCCTTATCTTTTCAGGTGATTCATGAGATCGCGGATGATGAGCCGGATGAACTCGAGGAGGCCATGCAATAAAAGTTGGTTTTATATGAACTTCCATTTGGGTATTTTATTTTAATTTGGTTTTCATATTTTATGGATTTGTAATAAGGCTGTTTAATTATGTTTTGGATTATTTTTATGTTTTGAACATGTTTTAAATATGGTTTATAAATTTCATGATTATTATAATAAATTGAGCACCAAGTTTTCTAAACTACAAAAGCGACGATTTTTTTTAAAACGTTACCATCGGGTAACATAAATCATTTGATAATTTAAACAACTTAAGGGTTTTCGATAATTTAAATGATTTTCAAATATTAAGTTTCTACATTCAAATGCAAATGGTTTTCAAAGTAATAATTGAGTTTTCTTAAAATGATATAAATGTTTTCTAACCTATGATTTATTCACTTATTTTAAAGTTTTATGTAATTTCAAAGTAAATTTTCAGTTTAACTTATTAAACATGTAATTTCTACAAATATAGAATTTCAAAGAGTTTTTCACAAAAATTTAATTGTTAATTGAGTCTTTCAAAAAATATTTTCCTCAATGACATACCAGATTCTATTGTATGTATTGACCTAGGTTTGGGGTGTTACAAAGCTCCCAATCAAACCAATCCTAGACATGCGCACAATGGTTGCCACACCTAGCTCGGCTGACTTAGTCACAGGTTTGTTTAATTGTGCACTAAAGTTTTATGTAATTGTTGGGGTAACTAGTCCTATAGTTCAAGTACTTATCATACTAATCTACATTCCATTTCTACCCTTCTACAAATCATACAATAATTCACACAATGGATAGGGTACTTACCTGGTGGACTTCGGGCCGAGACTCAGGTGCCATGCTAGATAACCTGCTCATTTCTTAGAAAAATCCACTTTCAATAGACAGAAAACGTTTTGGGCCCTAAAAGCCCTCAAGGCTGAGTTTTGAACCGGGCTCTGATACCAAGCTGAAACACCCCAAACCCGGCCCACAAGCCCTGACCGAATCTGGCATGCTTCTAGGAAAAACCATGCGAATCTTACTTGAACTTTACTAAAAACTTGTGTTTTTTTGAAATCGATTGATTTGGGTTGGGCTCAAATATTAAAACCCGTGTTGATTAGGTGTCAAAATATTTGATATTTATATTTAAGAAAATTTGATTTTAAACTTTAATTCGATAATAATCGTATCAAACTAAGTAATTTAAAAGCATGCATAAACAATTTAATACTTATGGCCTTATTACATCAAATAAAAACCTGAAATAATTCAAAACTTAAATATAAATAGAGCTAATAAAAATTAAAACAGTCTCTGAGCTTTGAATGGCCACCAGAGCTCCTCGCCAATCTTGGTCCATTCTTGAGTGTCACCGAAAATAGTCCCACAAGGGTGAGTCAAGCAGACTCAATGTGTACAACCAACACGTAACTCAATTAACTCGGCATGTCAAATCATACATAGTAACATATACATAATTAATGATGCAAACCCGAACCCAAGCCTAAATAACCATCCGCTACACATCACCCGTACCAACCATCACACCGTGGGGACTACTAAGTCAACCCTCCATCTGCTACACACCATCGAAGGCAGTCGCTGCAGCCGACGTGCTCATCGCCCTTATAAAATTTGTGGCATGGCTACCAGATATATATTCGTGACATAAGTCACCACATTCACATATTGTGACATAAGTCACCACATTCATATATTGTGACATGAGTCACCACATTCGGATATTGTGACATAAGTCACCACATTCAGATATTGGGGTATAAAACCACCAATTCACTTCCCTTTACATATCACCCATATGCCCCATGTCATACAAAACATGCAAATATTATGCCTTATGCCTTATTCACATTCTTATAGTTGCGCATGTGCCATAATGATATTTATCACGATATACTCATAGTAGGAGTGGGTAAATGTACCTGAGTATTTCGTACCATTGCATGGTACTTTTAGCCACCTTACACATGTTTTAATTAACACATATATTAAAGCATAATCATAAATTAATTGAAGCTTAGTGTGGGTGTACACACCTGATATACTTATCGCTTTGTTGAAATCCTGAAATCCCGGTCTAGCGTCCTAGATCCTTAGTTCCTATATTCGACCACCCTCAACATGTTAGCAAAAGCCTATTCGGATAACTATCCAAAATCTATAATCGAAAGCTTACCTTGCTTACCGATTTGAGTACTCCTCAAATCCCGAAAACTTTGTGATCTTCCTACCCTCCATCGGTCAATGCTAAATCACTTAACTTGGTTAGTTTCGGCTTTTGAACAAATAAGGAATAGATCTTAAATCACCAAATATGGCCTTGGCCAATTGTACATAAGTGCTTACCTTGCGATCCGAAATCCAAAATCCTTGTATACCACCGTCGATTTACCTCTAAATATCCATAGTTAGATTTGGCTAACATAGTAACCAATATGGCCGAATATGCACCTTCACTTACCTTGTAGATTTGAATCCTCAAATTGATCCTTGCTTCTCCGGTGATATCAAGATCCCTACTTAACCATTGTTAGAGTAAACATGCATAAATCTATAGAAAATGGCCCTTGGTCAAACTACATGTCACTTACCTTGAGCACTTCAAATCTCAAGAGGCTCCTTTTATCGCTCCCTAATGTTGGCTACACACAAAAGAACACAAAGACTATGGCCTTACACACATTCACCATCCTTAAAACCAAGGTCAAACATTTGGTTTCGACACTAAAAGAAAGAGTAGGAAGCCGATTATAAGAAGTACTTACCACCAACGCTACTTGTGAATACTAACAGAGAATAGATTTGACTAACTGCTTCACTTTTAAGATTTACGGCAAAGAAGAGAAAATAGGCACTTTGAGATTCGGCTAGGCTTTTCAATGACAAAGGGTCATTCAGCCATTCAAGAAAAGGTGATGAATTGAGTTTGAAAGCAAAGAGAATAGGAAGGGAGAGGAAATTCGACAAGGCACAAGGAGAAAGAAAAAGATGAATGCTCACAACAAAAATTTGGCACACACTCCTTCACACTCTTCAAAGCCGAAAATACAAGCCCCTAGAGTCCAATATCCGGCCACTACATCCTCTCACTATCTAATCCCCTAATTCACTCTTCCTTAGCCAAATCTTGAAGTGTCCTTGTGCCGTCCACTTCCTCTTCTCTAGAGTCCATGTGCCGTCCACTTCCTCTCCTCCTTGTAGCAAAATAAAATCTTTTATTTGCTTTCCTTGTGACTCGAACCTTGGCCCATTTGCACTGCTGGCGTCCACTTACGAAGCTTTAAGTGGCGCCTCCAAGCCACTTAACCAAGCCCATTTGTGTGTCATAACTCCCTTACATTTTCTCTTAAGGCCACCCTGCTTAGCTTCCTCTTTTAGATTTAGAATCTAATAATTTCTAAGGCACTCTCCTATTTTCTAAGGTTCACAAAATTCATACAACACATTCTTAACACATAAAGGCATGCTATTTCATATTATTAAGCAAAAATGCATAAGCCATAATCCGAGATATTACAGAATTGCATATCACATGCATTTTATATTTGATATATATTTGTATTGTACATTTGTAAATGGGCTCAAGCCCAATTATATGCTTAAATGGTTTTGGCCCGTGGATACGGTAAGTGGGTTACACTAATGAGTTCTAAGTAACTCACCTCATTTTTCTTACCCTTCTCGTGTAATGATAATTGATGGAGGCTTGGTGGGATGACTTCGTGTGGAGGCCATACTACGAATGATGGGTTATATATAAACTTTGAACTTCTTTTAAGTATTTCTATTTAAGTATTATTTCAGGTTGCAATGTAATAAGGCCTCCGTATTATTTTCATGGATTTTTATTTCGTGGATGGATTTTAATATGTTTTAGATATTTAAATGGGACTGCTTTAATTTCTATCAATGTTTTCTTAAACTTATGATAAAAAGGAGTTTTTCTTAAATATCATCAACTCATAAAATTTCGTGAAAAACTCTTTTATGAAATTATTTTAACCAATTATTTCTCTAAAAATCAAATTATAAACCCTTACGTTTTAAAATCATGGATTTCAAATTAATCTCGAATTTTTGATAAACTCCATTCCCAAAATCGTTTTGAAGATTTGTTTTCTTTAAATCATTGATAACTAGATGTAAGTCCGATTTGTGTGGCATGCCAAATCTGGACTTAACGCATAGGCCGGGTTTGGGGTGTTATAGTGCCAGATATTGTGATTGGCTAAAAATTCAACCGAGATGCATTCTTGAATTCTCGGATCAGCATATGACATCTATTCAAACAATTAGTACGAAATTATAAATTAAGTACCTAATATAAATTTCAAATCCTTATGTAAATATTCTATAATTTAAAAATTCAAAAACTAACATTGTCTTTTGATCGTTGATCTAACAATAGTTGGATATCTTCGAGCTTGCCATTATTCCCACATGACTTGCCTTATTGTTCCACCTATTCAAATAATATGTTACTTCAAAAATATAATATTGAAAAAATATTATGATAACTATATTATTAAATGAATTTTACCTTATTACGAGTGAGAATGAATGAAGGGCATTTACTCGGGGACGTAAAAATGATAGTCGGTACCATGCCCATGACTAAAGAATAAGTATGCAACCACCGATTTTAATTTTTTATGGTTGCGTAGCCCAACACATCTCTCAGAACAATGTTGCAAAACACAGTTGATCCTCGATAGAGTTGTCGCGCTTCTTTTAAGTCGACAAGTTCTAGTAACCACCTGAAATGTACCATATTTTGAGATTTATCGGGCATTAGAAGGCCCTTGATTAACCTCAGGATGAATGCTAGGAAGTATAATTCTCTTTCAATGGTAGCCGCAAAGTTGTCTATATAATTGAAATTTTCTTCCAACCATTTCATTTCTATCCGACTACCAAAAATCTTGTCTGACACCTTACCTAATAGTTGTTCACAAATTACACTCCAATGGTCAACGTCCACTACCTTCGTAACGGCTAACCCATCCATCAGTAAACCGAGTTGTAAAGCTACATCCTCGAGTGTAATTGTACACTCATCACACTAAAGATGAAATGTGTGTGTCTCGGGTTTCCATATTTCGTGCAAGCGCTAATAAGTGCGGGATCCAATTTAGTCACCCCAAGCATTCGAGACATGCAAGAATCCCGCCTCTTGCAAGTGTTGTTCAATAACATGTGGTGCCCTTGCAATTAAATTGTGTATGTACGTCTCTAAAATTCGATCTTGGGCTTGATTATATAAAATTATAAAATTAACAATGTTAACTTAATAATGAACTTAATTAAAATTAAAATTTTAATAATATTTTCTTACCATTTGTAATTGGATGTCGAAATGTTTTTGTCATTCAAATGAATAAGTGGGTTGTCATTATAAAAATCTATTAAAAACAAAGAAATTATAAAATATAAAATTAAAACAACAAGATTTTGAGAGAAAGTGAATGAAAAATTGAGAACAAAAAAGTTCAGAGAATTGAGAGAATGAGATTGGAATGCAAAAGGAAGAAAATGGCTTGGGTTTATATAGCAAATAAACTAGCCATTGGAAAAAATTTTGTTGGGTTTTTTTACCGTGGGAAAAAGTTACTGTTGGCTGAAAATGTGTCTTGCAAGACGCATTTTTTGTTTCTTTCTCAAAAATCAGCCTATTTTCCTAAATATTTAAAAATTCAACCTAAAACCCTAATTATTTCCTAAAAATGGCATATATTGCTAATTTACCCTTTATAAATAAGATAAAATTATTTTTACAAACAATAATAAAAATGTTATGAGTATTTTATTTTTAAGTGGATGTTCATTAAGATCAAGTTAAGTTTTGATGTACTTTAAATTCTAATAGTCATTAAATTTAGAGTTCTATTTCATTTATACTTCTTATGTCTATAAATATAGACTTTGGAGAAGTATTGTAGATAATTCCCATTTATCAATAAAATATGCTCTCATTTTGCTCTCCCATTTTTTTTTTATTCTTTACTCTCTATCTTTTTATTTTATCATACATTATTAGCACAATTCTCTTTTAATTATTTTTCTCCATAAGTTTTATTTAACAAGATCATAAAAATATCCCCAAATCATGCAAAGAATTATCCTCAGCCATTGGCCACTTGAGCAAGGGTCCTTAACTACTAATTTTCCCATTTTTTCCCTTTCACCATACTTTACCTCTTTCAAGTAGCAATCAATGCAATAGTCGGTCACTCTGAAATTGTTGCTCAAGTTGTTTTCAATTTCCTTCTAGTGCTACTGATATTTCAGTCTTCAATTAAGCCATGCACACTATGGGTAATCATTATGCAAAGAAATTTATATAATCCTTACGTGGTATATTTTTCTCCTTTGTTGATTGATTTTGGTAAAATTATTTTATGAAAAAATATTATTACTTCAAGGTGTCTTTTAAACTAAGATTCTTTTATCAAATTATAATATGCATGATATTTTAATGATTAAAATTTTTAATGATTAAACTATTGTTTTTAAATATGCTTGAAATTTGATAAAATTGTGAGAGAGTATTACTAATCAATTGCCTTTAATTAAAGAAAAAGAAGGAAAATTCACTAGTATCTAATTGATTCATTAATTTCTTATTGTTGAATGATTGTATTATAACTTTTAGATTGAATTATAAAGTACAAATAATTTATTAGAACATCATAAGATTCTATAACATATATGTAGTATGTTTTTATTCTATAACATATGTGTAGTATGTTCTTATGAAAGTTTAGTTATTTTAGTGCTAGTAATAATGCTCCTGATAATAACCGAGGTGATGATGATGATGTTGATGATCTACATGTATATTTTACTAATTTATTTTATTACAGCATGTTTATTATAACTGGAGGCTAACCATGACAACATTAATAGAAAGGATCTGGTTTGAAATCCACGCATGTTTGTGATAGTAATTATGAGCTAAAGAATCTATTAGAATGTTTATAAGTCTGTCAGACTAAATCTGTTGCATTCCCCAAACTGAACGCAAACATAAAAGAAAATTTAAACCAATATTATTCAAATATTTGGTAGTACAAAATTAGTCAAAAGCTCCAAAAGAGCTAATATATTAATATCTAAAAAGAAAAAAAAATTGTGATGGTTATGCATTGGTTTTAAAAGATATTCATTGTAATGGATCTCATATTGAGATTGTGAACGAGGAAAAGATTATATTTCATATGAACCACTATTGCTATAATATCTATTTTGAAAAGATGGAAAATAAAAGAATTGAGTTATTGATTTATATTTATTACTCTTGTTATTAAATTGAATTGATTTTTGTGATCTTCTTTTGTCATCATCTCCATCAAAGGCTTGAAAGTGAAATATTTGACATGAAATGTAATGCCTAAAATTTCCTAATTTTGAATTGCTAAATTATGTGAAACAATTTGATTTGGTTCAATGGTTAAGTGTCTGGTTGTGTGCTGGTGGTTTTGTGTTCGATTCCCTTTTCTAAGAAATTTCTCTATTAATTTTGATTATATATCTAATTTGGTTCGAAGGGGTTATCTTTATTATTTGTAAGTCTACTGACAAGAATGAGTCTGGTTGTAAAGCCTTGAATAATTTATTTCTGTTTTTGTAAATCTTAACACAAATATGTATCTGCTTTAGTGGTTAAGAGTTATGGATGTGTGTGAGAGGTCTTGGGTTCAAGTCTCACTTTTAGCAAATCTTGTTATTTTTTATCCTAGCCTTATCCCTGTTGGGTAGGCTTTTGTAATATTGTTTGTAAACTCTTATTAGAATGAGCCTACTGGTTCGAGTAGTAAGGAGTTAGTGTGTTGGAGGTCTTGTGTTTGAATCCTCGTATGAGTGAAGAATGTAATTTTTTGTTTCTGTGTGTATCAGCCGTGTGGTGGAATTTGATGGAGTTGAAATTTTAAGAGTGGATGAGGTTAGTGGTAGGTTTTTGGGGGATTTGGTGGTTAGTGTGTTGTGGGAGTTGTGATGTAGTGGGAGTGTATTCAAATTAGATTAATTTTATTCTTTTTCTCTCTCTTTCAAAACTTTCTGACGTCAGTTTCCCTCTTTTCCTCTTTTTCTCTATATCTTCTTTTTGCTTCTTCTTTTTTCTCTATTTCTTATCAATCAATCCATTGTCTTTTTCGTTGGGGAATTCGTTAAATCGTTTGTTTTTCATTCGTGTGGGTAAGTGTAAGTGTAATCGGTTAGTTTCCTCTTCTTTCTGCTTGAATTACCATAATAGTGTGAAATGGAGAAGTTGATTTTCTATGTTCGTATTGCGTAGGAGTAGACAGTGAACCTGTGGTTTTTGCTCCAACGGTTTAAATCGTGGTAGTATCTGTTCTTGTCAACGGTAAGTTGTGTGTGTTGTTTTGGGTTATATTGTTGATTCGTAATTTGATTGCAAAAAATGTGTTGGTTATTCTGTTTTTAGGTGCTGGTGGTCTTGGGAGTGGTTTCGCATTAAAACTGTACTAGGTGTGTACCCCTAACACGAGAAAATAAGGTTCGGTGAAAGCTAAAAATTGGGTCTGAGATGCCACACGGCGTGTGGTCGACCATGTGGTTGGCATGTGCGAGACACGGCCGTGTGACCGACGTAGGTATGGCCATGCGCTTGACACGATCGTGTGACGATGTGAGTGTGGTTGTGTGAACCACACGGTCATGTGGGCCCAGAATTTTAAAGTTTTCCATAGGGTCGTACATGTCGTTTCGATTGATTGTGGACCTATTGTAGGGTCAGTAAAGGCTAACCAAAATCTATTTCATGTGATTTAATACTCTAATAGTCTGATCTGAGTAGGAAACTGATATGTATACCTGACTATACTGTTAAGTATGTATTTATATGTAGATGAGCATGCTAAGCTTGTTTATTTTGTTATTTTTGCATATGTATTTTGTATCTGTGTTTGGGGTGGGATTTGAATATGTGGAGGAAGTGATTTGTACGGCGACCTTTCGCCTAAATTCTGACAGCTTGACTGCATATTATTTGTTATGTGTCACATTGACACTATATGGTGTGTAGAGATGGGTGGGTGTTTTTAACACCACATGGTGTGATGAGATAAGTGGATATGGTGTGTAGAGGATGGGGTAGGACTCTATACGTCTGATCTATTATCTGATTCTGATGTTATTACTATTATGGACTTAGGTCCGAATATGTGTCTGACTGTATATGAAATTCTGTGTATGTTGCATGACTATTTCTGTTGGGTTACACATTGAGTTTACGAAACTCACATATGTTTGTCTGTCTTGTTTAGGTAATCCACAAACTTAGGTGGGTCGGTGCTATGGAGGCTCAACGGTGACAACTCGACAGATAACTATTTATTTATTTATTTTATTTAGTAATATCTGTTTTAATTTAAAATCTGGTTTTTCTTGAGAGTTTGTAATTTCTAGGACTCTCTGGACTGTATGGTTTTAACTTTTGGATTTAGATTTTGTTTTGCATTCTTTTCCGCAACGTTGACAAATAAATTTTATGCAAACAAATGGTTTTGAACAAATGGTGTTTGGAAACATGAGCTTGGTTTCAAATAAAACGATACGTTTTAACTTAAAAGATATAATTTAAAACCCTTCTTCGTAACACACCCAGATTCGGCCATAACGTCTAGGCCGGGATAGGGGTGTTACATTTAGTGGTATCAGAGTCAGGTTACAAAACTCGGGTTGTGAATTTTGGGTTCCAAAATTTCATTTGAAAAGTTATGCTTTCAAGTAAAATTTGTTTTATCCTAACGAAGTTTGTGGTACACCGAGTCTTCGACGTTGATCTTGTAAGTTTTTCTGAACTTAGAGAAAACTTTCTGAAAACACTATAGTTAGTACTTTCCAAAACTGTACTGAGTTAGTTAGAGACTAAAACCTCTGAAATACTTATGAACTTCTGATAATTTAAGCATAAAATATCTGTTAATAAACATTAGAACTGATGCATAAAATTTTATAATGTAGATAAAACTGAAAATACAATAAGCGCTCGTGGAACTCGCGGTCGTGGTATTGGTGGACGTGGCGAGCACCGTAGGGGGCTCAAGTTGAGTCTTCCTCTCTAGGCAGTATGCATAATTTAGAGACGAGTGAGACACCGGTCTCACTTGCTACTGAGACTGGGTCTCAAAGCCGATCTGCTGGGGACGACGCACTATCTCAAGCCATGTTGAGAGTGTTGGAGAGGGTCGCTAGACCCCATTCTGGATCTGGGGACTGTGGGTCAGTAACTGAACAACTTCAGTCCAATAGAGCTGAGCTATTAAGGGGCGTCACTGGAGTCGCCCCCACTATGGTCGAGTATTTGTTGGAGGCCACCAAAAGGATAATGAAGGATATTGACTGCACTCCTGAGCAGAAATTGAAGAGTGCAGTCTCTTTGCTTCATGACGAAGCTTATCAGTGGTGGTTGTCGGTTGAGGAGGGTACTCAACTGGATCGTCAAAACTGGGATTACTTCAAGACTTCCTTCTAGGGAAAGTACATGAGTGCGAGCTATGTGGATGCTCGCAGGCATGAGTTCATGAATCTCACGCAAGGTGATAAGCTTGTAGCCGAGTATGAGGCCAAATTTTTGAGACTCAGCCGCTACGTTCGAGGCATGGTGGCATCTGACTATTAGAAATGTGTCTGTTTTGAGAACGGATTGAGGGATAGTCTGAGGGTATTGATTGCTTCACAGAAGGAGCGAGAGTTTGCAATTCTTTTGTATAAGGTGAAAACTACTGAGGAGGTTAAGCGCGTAGAGCGCCAGAATAGAGACCAAGAGAGAGGCAAGAATAAGTGGGATTCAGAGCCCTCTAGTTCTGCTTAGAGGCCTAAGAAATGGGCTAGACTTGATGGGCCTGTTAGAGTGTGAGTTCCTATTTCTCATACTAGGATTTAGCCTTGTGGTGTGTAACAATCCGGTCTAGACCCTACTCGAAACAGTGGTTTTGGGACCACATATCCGAGTTAGAATGATATTTTAATATTATTTTCCGTGCTTATGATATGTGAATCAGTATGTGTGAAAATCTCTGTGAGTTAATTTATTCGTCTGTGTGCTTAATTTGATCAAAGGATTAAATTGCATAAAGCGTAAAAGTGGCTTTCTATTTGATTAATGGCCAAATTGATGTGGCTTTAAAATGAGGAGGCCTTATGAGGCAATTAAGTCAATATTTAGTTGGTGGATGGTTAAAGGACAAGTATGTCCTTAATGAATATAAGTTTTAATTATTAATTAAAAGGGTTAATTTAGTAAATGATATAATAATATATATGTTATAATAAAACAAAAGAAATAAGAGAAAGTGGAGTATTCATCTTTCTTATTGCCGAATGTGGAGAAGAAAATAAAACTTAGAATGTGGTTTTAGATTCGACACTCTTTAAGCAAGATTAAAGTATGATTTTGATTCGATTTTGATAATTTCTACGTTTTTACAACTGTTGCTTCGTATGCTATAAAACCCATGTTGTAATTTGAAGAATTGAGGATGTTTATGAGATGTGCCATTGATGAAATGGTGAGCTTTGTGATGAATATTGGTGTTAAATGAAAGATATGTGTTTAATGAACATGTTTTGTTCTTGAACTTTTTGATGAATTTAGCTAATTAGGGCTAAATTATGAAAATGAAATTTTGAAGGACTAATTTATGAAATAAATGAAATGTATTGATTAATATGATCATGGGGAATATTCGGCTAAGCTTGAGTATATGGTAATTTTGTGTATTTTGTGAATTTGTGAAATAAGGACTAAAATGTCTAAATGTGAAAATGTAAAGGCTAAATTGCAAATTACCCCAAATGTGTGTTCATGGATTGAATTGAAGGAATTATTGAATAAGTGGATTACATTTGAATATGTGTAGATCAAGAGCCGAAGAAAATGGACTTAGATTGCGGGAAAGTGAAAGTAGTCAAATAACCGAGTCCGAAAGAATATCTGAATCCTAGGTAAGTCTATATACAAATAAATGTATTTGTATTAAATTATGTTTAGTCATCTAACATTACATTGTGATGAATGTGTATGAAATGATGAATATATGGATTCCGAGAAAGTATTGAGAAATAGTCAACATCCGGGAAGTCCCGTATGAGCCTAGGAATAGATAGGAATGCATATGTCATGACATAGGTGTCTGTTACGTGATATCATGTAAGACCACGTCTGGGACGTTAGCGTTAATTCGACTTTACGTGTAAGACCCTATCTGGGACAGAGGCATCGATATTTGATTTCATGCAAGACCATGTATTTGAATGTGTATGATTTTTATATATTGAATTCAATTGTATGAATTTCTATGGTTGGAGCCGAATGCATGAAAGTTTATGAAATTTGGGAATATATTCGGTTCAATTAAGATATGAATTATGAATAAGAATAACTTTGTAACAGTGTATGATATCAGGCTTATTGCCTAGCAAGCTTTGATGCCGGTGTATGATATCAGGCTTATTACCTAGCGAGCTTTGATATCGTATGTTATTAGTCTTATTGCCTAGTAGGCTATTGATGCTTTATCTTGGTGCATTGAATCGAGGTTTTATACAAGGCTTTATGCTTAATGAATTTTATGTGAGCAACAGTAAAAGCAATTAAATGTGTTAAGTGAGCTAAAGCATTCAGGTATGTGAATATGCTTATTTTATTCGAAATGAAAGTTCATTGATTGAAAGGTATGTGATAGAAATGTTTTGTGATGATATTGAAAATGTATGAAACTATAAGTAAGGTATTCAGTTTTATGATAAGTATAAGTATGTGTTTTATGATAAGTAAGGCATATCTGTATCAGGTATGTTTGATATGTACACTAAGTGTGCATAAAAGGTAAGTATCTATATGAACTTATTATGATGAATATGTGAAATGGAATGATGAGTTAAGATACGGAATATGCTTGAATAAGTTGTGTGTGATTATGTTATTTGAATTGAAGACTTTTGGTATTATATGGCTAAGTATATGAGCTAACGAATATGAGATGAATTTTCTATGAGAACTATAAATGGCATTCTATCATATTGAATAAGTGTATTATATGTTAAGTTTATTTGTATATGGCTTACTAAGCTTTTGAAAGCTTACTAAGCTTTTGAAAGCTGTATGTTTTCTCTATTTTATAGATTGTCGAAGCTACTGAAGGCTCGGGGACTGTCGAGAACCGTCATCACACTTTTCAAATTCATTTTGGTACTTTTGAAATGTGTACATAGCTAAATATGGCATGTATAGGCTAGATGTTTTGGTTATGCTTGAGAAGTGGATAATTAGCCATGAGATGTGGCTACATAAGTATTGATAATATGCATGAGTAAATATGAAATATGGTGTATGTTTTGGTATGGCTTGATAACTATGAATTGGTTAAGTTAATGGTAAGTATATGGATGAAATGTGAGTATGCATGTTTGATCAAAGAAGGAATATATGAAAAGCAAATATGGATGAACCATGATTGTTTGCATATGTGTTTTAGTTGTACTAATTGGCATGATTGGAATTATATGTGGAGATTTGATGATTACTTTGATATGTTTTTGGTTGCCAAATGTGCATGAAATGAAATGGTAAATTACTTGTAGGGATTGACCCTTGTGTGGGTGGCATTTGGACCTTGCAAGTGGTCTATTTTGCCTATAGGGTCGTGGCACACGGGTGTGTCTAGTGGCCATGGGTGTAAGTCAGTAGTCAGCCTAAGTACACACGGCCATGGCACATGGACGTGCCAGGTAGCCGTGTGAGTAAGATAGTAGCTAGTCTATAGTTACACGGCCATGGCATATGGGCGTGCCTGGTGGCTGTGTGGATAAGTCAATATACTTACTCTGATTTGGCATGACCAGGACACATGGTTGTGCCTAGTAGCCGTGGTAGGCACACGACCTGCCCACACAGGCGTGTGATATCTGTAATATAGAAAAGTTTTAAATTTCCGATAACTTTCATATGTGTTCGGTTTAATCCCGACCCTATTCCGAAGCATGATTAAGGTCTCGTTGACCTATAAAAAGGGACACTTGTTGTGAATGATTGTAATACCCCTAACCCGTGTCCGTCGCCGGATTTGGGTTGTGAAGCATTACCAATTAAAATTTTAATTCGCAACAAGCATTTTTTTTGAAACATACATCAATCATGTATCATGGTTTAAGTTAAAATGAACTAACATACATAATGACTAAATTCACTTCGACATCCAAAATGAGGATTCATTATACACATACTTCTCAACAATTCCCAAAACAATTTATCAAATGCCGAGCTAATAAATATATATATACTTATCCGAATCTAGGATACATCAAGTTTCAAGCAAATGTCTACCCACCTATTTAACCATGCAAAGTTTTAAAAGTTCTTAAAAAAAAATTACAACTCGTGACTCAAACTACATTCCCATACATCCATCTATACTATTCGAATTTACACCTCCTCCAAATTATAACCAAAATACTATTTATACTAATCCTGAAAATACACTTATATCTTATAGACATATCATGACCCAACAATCAAAAATATAATTACTCAATCCATTATAACCACATATTCAAATACTAAGCATAATACCTTGAAAAAAAATATATACACCTTCATTAAGAAAGACCATGGCCGAATATAAATGAAACCATGGTATTATAATTTGGCCATTTTCTCTTGGCACATATACATATACACATCAAGAAAACAATTCAAAAGTGATGCAGCCTATACATGCCATAATTCTCAAAAGTCTCATATTTAAAGAGATACCAAGGTCGATGATTTGTGTGATGAGCTTCCGAAATGATCCCAAGTACGAGCCAAGTATCCAAAATGAGATCTACAATGCAAAACAACCGAGACACAAGTAAGCTTTTACAGCTTAGTAAGGTTTAAGCGACTCATTCATACATCTAAGTTAATTAACTATTCACATTCATCATGACTTCACCGAATTTCCCAATTTCCACACTAAATTTCAAGGCAATATATATATACATATACATTCTTATCTCTATATACCACCATTTTATCCAGTATAGTGAAAATATAATTCTTCTACTTATTGAAGCTTATACTCACATTCCAAGTTATCAAATTTTCAAGGTGGTAAGCATAGTACATACCTCAAGTTTGCTTAACCCTTTTTGTTTAACCATTAACGCGTAACCATTGATGTTACACCCATACCTTTTTGTAACGTACCGCTCACATAGAGCCATTACTTTGCTTTTCTCATAACGTATCGCTCACTAAGAGCTGTTACTAAAATTTTTCGTAACGTATCGTGTAACACCCCAAACCCAACTTAGAAGTTAGGCCCGAACCTGGTGTGTCACAATGAAGAAAACGTATAAAGGATCTTATGATTCCTACTAAAATAGGTGTAATTGAAGAAAACAAGTTTGTTTAGAAATATTTGATAAAAATACTACTAACCTTTGAAAAGCTGATTGAAGAATTGATATTTGAGCTAGTGATTTTTTAAAACCGTAATTTTTGAAAATGCCGTTGATAATTTGAAAAAAAGTCCGAGTTAAATCATTTGTAAAATTTTATTTATAAAATCCACTTATTAATCAATTTGGAAAATTGTTGATTATGATTCTAGAAAATCCAATTTAAAATAATTTGAGTAAAATATAAACACGTCAAACATAAAGAAAAATAAAATAATCCAGAGGCCTTATTACAACATAAAAACCTAAATAGTAAAAATAACGAAATAGAGCAGAAAAGTAATTTACTAAAGTTTGAAATATTTATTTCCGAAGTATGGCCTCCATCGAGTCATCCATGGGCCCAAGTCCTCGCCACCGAGATTTACCTACAAGGATTAAGAAAGAAGGGGTGAGTTACAAGAACTCAGTGTATAACCCCTCACTGTCATCCACTGGGCTCGAGCCCATTAGCAATATCTTGGGCTTGAACCCATTTACATAATCTTGGGCCTAAGCCCACTTTCAAGTAATAAATAAATGATATGAATGCAACCCTTCCCATCCACCAATCTCTCCACCCGCATTCAACCAATCTCTCCCTGGGGATCAAGTCAACCCACCCCGCCGATCTCTCCACCGTACCAACAAATCTCTCTGTGGGGATCAAGTCAACCCACCCATCCAGTCTCTCCAATTTGCACTCAGGTTGCCATTTATAATATTTGTGGTGAGCCACCGTAATCATATATTGTAATATAATCGGCATACAGCCTTAGTCGCGATGGCACAAAGCCATATTTAAATTGGCACATAGCCATTATCAGAATTTGTGGCAATGCCATCGGTCTACTCTTCTCTTCATTCAAGTTTCCCATCCCATGCAATATGTAAATATGCAACATACATAGCAAATGATGATATTTACAAATATAACAACGATAACTATTTCATGCAAAAGTTTAGCCCATTAACACTTTGCAATTCGGCACATTAAGGTAATTTATCAAATCGGCCCATTAAGCAATATATTAAATCGGCCCATTAGAGCATTTTCATATTTCAGCCCATTAGGGGCATTTTCGTAATTTGGCCTATTAACACTTTACAAATCGGCCCAATAGGGCATTTCCATAATTCGGCCCATTAACACTTTACAAATCGGCCCAATAGGGGCATTTCCATAATTCGACCCATAAGGGCATTTTAGTAATTTGGCAATCGTACCCGTTAAGGGTATTTCGATAATTTACTCTCTAAGGGTATTTTGGTAATTTCATAACCAAGGCTTAACTACTAATTTGGAGCATAAAAGTTTGAAACTGTCCAACTGCATCATACCGACTAAATTGACTATAACTCGAGTTAAGAAACTCGAAATATAAATCCGTAAATTTTATTTGAAACTAGACTCATATATCTTTCTCCTATAATTTTTTCAGAATTTTTACCTTAACCATTTAGTACAGTTTATTCCTTAAGTTTCCCTTGTTTCACTGTCCAATGATTCTGACCTCTCTTACCCAAAATCCAAATATCTCACTGTACAGTTTTCATATACTGCTCCCACTTGTCTCTATTAATAATAGGCTCACTAAGGAATCCATACATATAAATTATGTCCCATAATTCACTTTTTACAATTTTATATGATTTTTCCAAAAGCAGAATGAATACTCAAAGTCATTCGAACCGGTCTCACTAAAATTAACATATCTCGAATATAATATTCCTTTTCCTTCTCCATTTCTTAGATATTAAAGTAGACACTGTAAGATTTAGTTTGATATCTTACTCACTTTGTAATTCCTTTTATCCAATTTTTGTGATTTTTCAAATACACGTCACTGTTTCTGACCGAAACTATTTTATTACAAAACATGATTACCACTACGAGCATACGCACGCCCGAGTGATCACGGATTCTATTTTCGGTTTTCTTCGGTATTTCTATCGAATAACAGATTATTTCATGTAAAATTTTAGAGATATGTGAGATTTACTCACCATTTCAAACATATATTCGGAAGGGTACGGGATTACACACCTTGATTATGAGTTGTGCTTTCTACCGATTTCAACACCTACATTGATAGTTGATAGAAGGTTAGTCTCAACTTTGATAATAGTAACTAGAAACACTTTATTAGGCTAACTCCACTTACCACGATTGTGATCTCCCTCGATGTACCAAGAATTGATCATACCAACAATATCAATTAGCCAACCTTCAATCTGATTAACTCAATAACCAAATGGAGATATCGAATGGACTATGAAAGATCTTCCTTACCTTAATCGGTTATAATCCCGTTTCTCACGATCGTCCTATGACTAGAGATGATTAGGCGATGTTGTGATATTCGACCTCCCTCTATATCACTACGAAGAAGAAAATGATCTCGTATGAGAGAAAGTAAGGTGATGGTCTCAGTCAAAATGACCATCCAAAAACCAAAGTATGGATTCGGTCATAAGAGAAGAAAATAAAACATTGGAAAGAATACTTACCGATTGCTTAAGGAATGAGAAAGAAAGAACAATGGAAAGGTTTGGTTATGGAGGAGAATGAACAATGATATTCAGCTATCAAGGAGATTAGACAAAAGATGAATATATGACCAATTCAAGAGAAGAGAAAATCCACTATTGTGCTAGAAAATTTCGGCAAAGAAAGTAGCAAAAAAAGAGAAGATGACACAAAGGTTGCAATAGGATTTTTGGCCAAAACAAAACCAAGGCCTTACCAAATGCCAAGGTAAAATTTTCAGTCACCTATCTACCTCAAAACCGTCCACATGCATCCCCCCTTAGGATAAGAGTTTGGCCACCCAAGCTTTCCAAAACACCATCCACAAATTAAGCCTCATGTCCCCCTTTCATTCCTATTTCTCTTGATTCCTTTCCCAAACTTCAACTTTGCCTTATTCTTATATCCACCTTACCAAAAATAATAAAGTCCACCCTTGCCATAAATAGTCCTTGGCTGAAACTTAAGGAAAGAGTGCAAAAATATTAGTCAAAAATTGCACACAAAGGGATTTGAACCTCTTCCCTCAAGGTACTTCACTTGATGTCATAACCTCTTTACCAATAGCTCATTTATGCTAACCATTTATTCATTTAATTTAATAAGCATTGAAGCTACTTACCATCTCTCCTTAAAGTGCTAAAATACCTAATTTTTCCTGAGGCCCAATTAAACCCGAGACTTCATAGAAACCCCGTAAACTCCAAATTCACTTAACTAACAAGTCCAATTTGCAATAATGCCATTCTCTTATTCTTATAATTTTAAACATTCCTACGCCCAAAGCCCATTGGGCCCAATCCTACTAGGCCCAATTTTGGGATGTTACATATCGCTCACTAAGAGCTGTTACTTACACCCTCGTAACGTATCGCTCACTAAGAGCCGTTACTAACATTCCTCGTAATGTATCACTCACTAAGAGCCGTTACTAACATTCCTCGTAACATATCATTCACAAGTAATTCAAATATCACTTCACTGTGTCACATGTAGTTACTTACAGTAGAATATAATTTAAATGTTCTCTATCCCATGCTATATCACATTCGACCATCATATTTATCAAGCATCCAAACCATCCAATTGAGATAAATCAAATTCAAACTTAATATTCCCACACTCGATTTCATAATTAACAATTTCATGATTTTTTTCTAGAAATTCAGTTTAAGCTAATAATAATAACAATTCATTCGGCCATCGATTAATCCATCTTCATAACTCACTCAAACATTACATACATATATATATATATAACATATTTATCTTCTAATAGAAGAAGTTGCATTGTAATGTAGGATTCAATTCAACTCGGTTTCTTAAATCTTACCTCGGATAGATTAGATATAACTTCTCGATCACTTGTTCAACCTAGCTTTTCCTTTATCCACCCCTTTTTCCTCAGAAACTTGATCTAACCAAATATAAATTTGAACTCATTCAATACAATTCTATTCGTTTAGCCATAAACAAATAAAAGACAAATTATCCATTTGTCCTTGATATTCCACACCTTAAGCAATTAATACAAAAATTGTTACTCATTCGAAACATGTCCATGACTTCACATATAAGCTCATACATACATATATACTTTATGATTTAACACCCATGTCTATATATATTATACTCGGCTTAAACATTATCAAGCCACCAACAATATCCTTTAAATATATCATATCTTAATTTAGTATATCTTATATCTAAAAGTATCACTATCTTAAAAATACACATTTGATACGATTGATTTTAAACCTTCGAGAAACCACCTGTAATCAGTCAACCTATACAAATTCCATTATTACATTCGGCAATGGGAATATTAATACATTTACCACCATTTTCCTTAGGCATATAATATAGTATAAAATTCAATCAACCCAATTGTTTAAAATACAAAAAATATAAAATTTGAGTTAATCCCTTAAGGACCGAATTTTCTTTAGCTTCCTACAAGTCTATACTATTCTCTTATTTAGCATTTTACACCCTCCCTTTTGAGTTTTCACGATCTAAGTCCTCTTACTCTATTCATTTAAAATTTCTATCCAATGCATAATAACCTCATACACATGCATGCCATTTCACCATCAAACTCAACAAGGCAAGATTATCCATCCATGGTCGATTCTTTGTCATGCTTTATACACTAAAATTTTTACATGGGCTTGATAGTATGTAAGATAACTAACTCAAAGATGTGTAGATTACAAGAAATCAAACTCAATTACTAACCTCAAAGAAGCATGCAATGACCGAAAATGAAGAGCCAAATTTCCCGCTTTTTCCCTTATTAAAATTTGTCAAAATGAAGAACAAAAGAAGAAAGATGAATTTTTCTATCATCTTTTTGTGTTTTACTTATTTTAATCATATAAAATATATTAACATCACCCCACTTACTACATCAAATAATAAAAAATTATAAATCCATCATTATGCCGTCCACACACTTCATTTTAGGACAATTTACCATGCAAGTACCTACATGCAAGAGAACAATTTAATTAAGCCCTCCCAATCTCACAATAGTTATCTTTCATGTTTATTCCATTTTAATCCTTCACTAAAAAAAATTCATTAAAACACCTGAATTAACCTACAATATTATAACATATGCTTAATCACACAACATTGATATAAAAAATAATAAATAAAACATTTCTGAAATTTAGATTCGTGGTCCCGAAACCACCGTTCCAATTCGGGTCGAAATTGGGTTGTTACAATGATGATTTGTACTATAAAATGTCTATAAAAGTTTTCGATCAGTCCAGTAATGCCTTTAACCCTAATTCGATGACGGATACGGGTTAGGGGTGTTACATTTGGTTGGTATCAGAGCTACGATTTAGCCGATTCTTGGACTAACGTAGCGTGTCAGAGTCTTGCTATACATGCCATATACTTGAACTGTGATAGTGTGATGAATCCTAACATGAAAAATGTGATTTTATATATCAATGGATCTCGAAAGAGCTGTAGCTGACGACGTAGAAAGTATTACGCCTGCTCTCGCACAAGGGATAACGTCATCTGATTCGAGACCAGCTACGAGTGGTCAAGAGGGAGAAGTTAAACAAGCTTTCTTCCAGATGATAAGTGAATGGTTCACTCAATTTATGAGAAATAATCCGACTATTTCACAATCTCCACCTCGTCTAATCCCCCTCAAACTTCAGTTGTGCCTCCAACTATGAATATGAATATGTTGAATAAGCCTCCGGTAGACAAAATTCGTAAGTATGGGGCTGGAGAGTTTAGGGTTACTAATGATGATAATATCGAGAAAGCCAATTTTGAAGCTTATAATGAAAGAAAAAGATCGATAAGTAAGTTTTCTCAACATTTGAAGAAAAAATATAGAGATGCAAGCAATCGATCAAATGCATCACTTGGACATACGAGTAGAGATCGTCTGAGACCAAGTGTTGGTCTGAGAACTCAAGCTCTAATTGAATCAAATGATGGAAGTACTAAAAGCAACAAACCTGAGTGTAGACAGTGTGGAAGACGGCATGTGGGAAAATGTTGGGGCAGGTATAACAATAGAGTTTGTTATAAATGTGGATCACGAAATCACTTCATTCAAGACTGCCCAAAGATGGAGAGTGTTGGAAATGTCAGATCCGAGTGACTCAAGTGTAAGCGTTGTGGTAAAAGACATCCGGGGATTGTAGATTGAACAATCAAGCTTGCTTTAGATGTGGGTTGTTAGATTATTTTATTCGAGACTGCCCAGAGTTTGTTGAACAAGAGACTACTCAGAATTGAGATTCGATAATGCCCTAGAGAGAGATAGACCTCCTCAAAATACAAGAAATGTCAGTGGTTGTCATAGGTCTACGAGGGATACTATTGTAAAATCTAAATTTAGAGAGCCAACTAGAGCGTATGCTATTCGAGCTTGTGAGGAGGCTTTATCTTCAGATATTATTACGGGTACGTTTACTCTTTATGACACTTTTGTGATTGCATTGATAGACCCTGGCTCTACTCATTTGTATATATATATGAACCTAGTAATCAGTAAGACTTTGCCTGTAGAGTCTACTGAGTTTGTTGTAATAATATCGAACCCCTAAGTAAAAGTGTTCTAGTTGACAAAATATGCAAGAACTGTCCATTAATGTTTTGAGATTTCTGTTTTCCTGCTGATTTGATGCTATTACCATAAATATCATGATGAGTTTGATATAATTTTGGGTATGGAAGCTACTTGAGTTGATACTATGGATGTTGATACTACATTGTTTGTAAATTGTAAAAGAAAGACTATCGATTTGAGATGTCAGAATGATGAAACAGTTTGGATTGAGTTAAATGATTTAAATGGGTTATATGTGACTGAATCTATCCATCTAACTGGAAATAAATTTTGAATGTACATGTGTGAATTAAGGGATAGTCTGGAAGAAGAATTCGTATTCTTAAAGACTTGTTACTGAATTATATCTATAGGAATGATTCTATCTGGGAAATGTTGTGATAAATTAAAGTTAGTCTAATTGTTGAAGTTTTCTTCTATATGAAAATAATTTCGACCGGAATATCACCTTTGGTTTAGTCTGAGTTCAATAAAGAGATTACAATATTCGTCCTTATGTTAATGAATGAAAGATCTGAACTTGGCACAACAAGGTTAGCTTCAATTGTCGAAAAACTTTTGAGTCTATAAGTGATTCTTGTTTGAGAAAAATGATTATGGTTTTGAATATTTTGATTTGGCAATGAATACATGATTGATTTTATTAGGTAATGAATAGTTATTAGTTGAATTAGAAGTTAAATAAATGTTTATTTAGTGAAGTCGTGAAATTCAGAAGTGTGTCAGAAAACTATAAGTTATAAGGAGTTCAACATAAATTGATTTCTAATTCAGAATATCAGATGTGGTATCAATGATTATTTGTTATTTCGAGATAGAGTGTGTATGCTGAAAAGTTCTATAAATTTATACAACAAATTTATGATGCTCAGAAGATTGATAATGAATTGTTAGCGAAACGAGCTCAGTGTGATTCAAATTTTGATTTTGAATTTCAAATTAATAATGATGATTGGTTGAGATTCCAAGATCGAATCTGTGTTCCGAGAAACCTAGAATTAATTCAATTAATTTTGAGTGAAGCTCATAATAGTCGCCTATCTGTACATTCGGGTAGTACCAAGATGTATCATGATCTTAAACAACACTATTGGTGGTCTGGTATGAAACGAGATATCTCTGACTTTGTGTCAAAATGCTTAATCTGTCAGCAAGTTAAAGCTGAACATCAGGTTCGGTCTAGGTTGTTATAATCGATTTTAATTTTTGAGTGAAAATGGGATAGAGTGACAATTAATTTTGTTTCGAGATTTGCCTCTGACTCCGATAAAGAAAGATACAATTTGGGTTGTAGTTAATCGATTGACAAAATCCGCCCATTTTATTTCGGTGAAATCTGATTATTCATTTGACAAGTTAGCTGAACTTTACATTTCTGATGTTGTGAGATTACACGGGGTGCCATTATCCATTTTGTCAGATAGAGATCCGAGGTTTACTTCACGATTCTGGAAGAAACTACAAGAAGCTTTAGGCACGAAATTGCATTTTAGTACAACTTTTCATTTGCAAATAGATGGTCAGTCTGAACGGATTATTCAGATTCTCGAGGACATGTTGAGATGTTGCATCTTTGAGTTTAATGGTTCGTGGGAACAATAGTTGCCATTGATTGAATTTGCATACAATAATACTTTCAGTTGAGCATTAAAATGGCACCATATGAAGATTTGTATGGACGCAAATGTAATACCCTGAAATAGGGGTAGATTTTTTATTAAATTATTTTGCATAAGTGTAGTCATCATGGTGTTGATTGATGTATTTTAGGTGCTAGTTATAAGATAAGGGAAGGCCCGAGCTATAGGAGAAATTTTGTTTTTAAGTGTTAATTAGGGGGAGCTAGGCTAAGGAGGCTTTAAGAGAAGTTGTTGGGGATTTATGACATAAAAAAAATCAGCAGCAGAGTGGCTTGGGGGCGCTACCTGCAGCAAGGGTTCTAGCAGGTCTTAAGTTTGAATCATGGTGGCAACAAATGGGTGTTTTATTTTATTTTTGGCTTTTGCGTCAAGGTGGAGAGAAGTGGGACGGTTATGGGACTTTAAGGATAAGGGATAAGTGTTTTTTTATTTATTTGATGTAATAAGGGCCACTTATAGTACTTGGAAACTTTATTTATGGTTTTGAAGTTTATTTTATTATCGAACTAATAATGGGAAATATTTTTGGATTTAATTTATATTACAATAACATATGTAAAAGTTTTAATCCGGAATTTATATCGACTAAATTTTCAATGGCCTTTTAAATACATAATATTTTTCCAAGGGTAGAAATTTATACGTTTTCACCTTTAAGTCAAATTCTTTCAAAACATCTTCCCGCAGTGACATACCAGATCCGGTCAAGGCACGTGGGCCGGGTTTGGGGGTGTTACAGTTTGGTATCAGAGCCTGGTTCAAAACTCAGCTTTGAGGGTTATGGGGCCCAAAAACATTTTCAAAATGGGCTTTTCAAAAATATAGACTTTCTATGAAATTTTCAGTTTATTCGGCATGGCACTGATCTCCTACCAAGTCCACCGGTAAGTACTTGATTGTTGAAGTGGTTTGAATTTGTGAACTATATGGGCTTTTATGGGAACGTAGATTAGTGAACTAGGATCTATTGAACCCTAGGACTAGTCTACTCAAACACATGCATAAGACTTAAGGACTATTAAACAAACACATGATTAAGTCACCGAGCTAGGTGTGGCAACCACCGTGCACGCATGTCTAGGATTGGTATTGATGAAGAGCTTGGTATTTAAGCGGTCCTAGCGACTCACCTCCTCTTTACTCGAATCCTACACAGTGCGTAGCTACTGGTTCACCTTAACCAAGAGGACTTATTCACGGGCTAAACACGATAATTAAAACCGAAAGGGACTAGCCATGCAGCTTTATAAAATTCTAGTTTTAAAGTTCCTAAATTACCCTTTTAATTTTAGTAAAAGATTATTGTGAAAATTTTTCCAAAATATCTCCGATTTACAAAATTACAAAATGCCCATATATTGTAAAATTACTAGAAATACCCTTGATTGTAAAAACTACCATACTACCCTCAACTTTTGTTAAAATAATTTTACAAAATACCAAAATCTCTAGTTTTCAAAATATCAAGATACTCTGATTTGGGAAAATTTACGAAAATACCCTTGGCTGGTAAAATTACCAAAATGCCATTGGTTTCTAAATTTTCATATTACCATCGACTTTTATTTAAAATATTCTTACTTTACAAAATATCAAAAATTCTATTTTTGCAAAAGGTAAAGATACCTATTTGGAAAATTCTTGAATTACCCAATTACCAAAATAACCCGATTTTCAAAATTTACGCAAAACCTTGATTTGGAAAATCTTTCTATTAAAATGCCCATGAGTTTGGAAAAAATTCAAAATGGCTTTAGTGATTTTCAAATTTACCCCGATTTATTACCAAATTACCTCAGAGGGACAAATGGCGAAAATCTGATAGGATAGAAACGGACAAAAATGTCCAAATAGTGAATGTGGGTGGTGGATACCACTGAAAGAATGTGGCCTTGTTAAGCAATGAAGATATCTCCATTATGAATGTGATTGTGAAGGTGATTCTTTGAATTAGAGTAGTGAACTCGAACTGAAGCTTTGATTGATCGAAAGAACAACTTCTGGAAACTTCATTTCATAAAATTGCTCGTGGATAAATAGTGGAACAAAATTTCTAATGCATAAAATTTCGTAAATCAGACTAAATCGAGGCGCTAAAAATAAGTTCTAGAGGATGTGGTCGTCGTGGGCGTGGTCGAAGCGAGAATAGTCGTGTCGAAACCCGTTAGGTCGGTCAAGGATCCGAGAATGGAGTACCACCGCCACTACCACCGACTTTTGATGTTGGCGGCAAGATCGGACGACGGGATGATCTTTGTATCGTGGGCGGTGCTGCGAGTTCTTGAGATGGTGGCTAGAGCGGTGGAAATATGAGAGCTAGAAAGTCCGTACTTTGGCGACTCGAGCTAATAGAGCCGAGGTGTTTGAGGCGTGTCGGTGTGGCACCGATGCAATGAATATTGGTTGGAAGCAACCGATCAAATTATGGATGAGCTCGATCATTGCTGAGGAGAAAGTGAAAGGAATGGTGGCGCCGCCGTGACGAGGCATATCAATGGTGGCTAACGATTCGGGATAGTGCCACAGTGGAGGATCTCACACAGAGCACGTTAAGGCGGCGTACGGAAGAAGTATGTCGGTACTCATTATATTGATCTTGTGAGGAAGGCGTTTAGAATGGTTCAAGGAACAAGTCCGTAGTAGAATCTGAGTGAATTCCTAAGGTTAAGCCGATATGCTCGAGGAGTAGTTGCTATGGAGCATGAGCGATGTGTCGGTTTGAGGACGAATTAAGGGATGGCTTTGAGGTTGTTGATAGCTCCTCATCGAGAATGGGAGTTATTGTGTTAGTCGAAAAGGCTAAGGTAGGCAAGGATTAAGGACTCGGTGAGGCGAGCGAAATAAGGATAGGAATCGGGATAGGATGAATTTTGGATCGTCTGAATCATCGAGGTCTTGAGAAAACCGAGGGTTGAAAATTCTATTCGTGTTGCTAAGCCACTATGGAAATTTCGGACCGTCCGTGTGCTCGATGTGGAAGGTATCATGTTGGCAAGTCTTTGGGCCGGGAGCGGAAATGTTTTAGGTGTAAGTCTAAGTCTCACCGATTAAGGACATCCTCGGGATCCGAATAGGGCTCGGACAACGGGCCAAGGTCATGTCAAAGGGTAGAGATGGTCGACAGCGACAAGGGGTCGTGGTCCGAACCATGGAGGAAATGGTTCGGTCGAGGTCGTAGAGCACCAAGCAGAGGTGAAGGTGCAGATCACGAGGCAACCAAGGTTGGTTTTACGATCATTTATCGCATGAGGAAAGATGTGCCCAAGGTGACAACGGGTAAGTTTTTTATTTCTGGAATACCCTCAATTGTCTTGTTTGTGGTTAAGTTAGTTCATCCTTATGTTGCTAGTGAAGTGTATGGAACTTTGATTATGAACTTAGAGTGTGTCTAGAAAGTATGATAGTTCTTTAAGATCGAGTGCTTGCGATAGCGTAGTGTGTTGAGTTAAGGATGCGATTGAGCGATAGTAAGTAATTTCGAGGACGAAATTATTTTAAGGGGTAGAATTGTAATACCACGAAATAGGGGTAGATTTTTATTAAATTATTTTGCATAAGTGTGGTCATCATGGTGTTGATTGAGGTATTTTAGGTGCTAGTTATAAGCTAAGAGAAGGCTAGAACTATAGGAGAAATTTTGTTTTAAGTGTTAATTAGGGGAGCTAGGCTAAGGAGGCTTTAAGAGAAGTTGTTGAGGATTTATGACATAAAAAAAATCAATCAGCAGAGTGGCTTAGAAGCGCTACTGCAGCAAGGGTTCCAATGAGGTCTTAAGTTCGATTCGTGGTGGCAACAAATGGGTGTTTTATTTTATTTTTGGCTTTTCGTCAAGGTGGAGAGAAGTGGGACGGTTATGGGACTTTAAGGATAAGGGATAAATGTTTTTTTATTTATTTGAAGTGATAAGGTTGGTTTTATTTGTTTTAAATATTAAGATAAATGTTGGTTTATTCAAGATATTTTGAATAAGTGTGGATTATTTTAGAGAGATAAGAGATAATTGTAGATTTATTTTATTTATTTTGAATAGATTAAGAAGAGATAAAGTATGGATTTTATTTATTTTAGTCTAAATAGGATAAGAGATAAAGATTGGCTTAATTCAAATTATTTTTGAATGAGTTTGGGAGAGGAAAAATAGGTGTCGAATTTGAGTAGTATAAGTAGGGTGTTCATCCTTTGGTAGTCCTTCCCTTCATTTTATTTCCTTTTGCGAAAATTTGTTTGTTCATCTTTTAATCTCCATTGCAAAATTCTTCTACTTTTCCCTTATTCATCTTTTTATTTCTTCAACCCCAAATCCTTGTAGCCGAATATTTCTTGTGATTTAAAGCCTTAGTGAACCTTGTAAGTGCTTTTCTTCTATTTGTATTTTTTATTAATAACCATAGCGAATCTCAAAGGAGGCCGTATTCTTTTCTTCTATCGCAAGTTCTAAAAGCGGGATCCATTCTCTCTTAGCCTCTTCAAACAAGCGTAGTGGTAAGTAGTTCTCTCTAGCAATCGGTTATGGGGTTTCTTTCCATTAAGGTGCGAAATCAAGTGTAGAGGCCTTGATTTCTTTGGATGGCGAATGTCCATTAAGCTATTTTATGTGTGTTTGTGTAGCCGATATTAAGGAGCGATGAGGAGTTCTTGGGATTGAAAGCATCAAGGTAAATAGTATGTGTTACTCACCAATGGCCACTATTCATGGATTTATGTATTAGGCGATCTTTAACATATAGTATATAGGGAGTTCGACAGTTTCAAGAGCAAGAGCGGTTTGAGTTTTGGTAAGTAATGCGATTTGCTAAAGGGTGCATCCATAAATATTCATGTGTTAAATCCGAACCTAACATCTAGTTTGTAGGATTTCGTCAACTTCATAACCAATGGTGATTAGGAATAGCTAGCAAGGTAAGTGGTGGTTAGCATTCGGCCTTAGGCCATTTTTGGTATCTAAGTGGCTAATCGATTCTTTCCATGATGGATTAGGGCTAATCGGCGAGCATAAGGGCAAGTTTGAGATTCTAGATTGTGTTAGATTCAATAGATCGAATCTCGCTAAATAATCAGTCGCGTAGTTATCGCCTGTCTCTTGAATGATTATATGTGTTTTTTTATGTATGTGTATAATGTGAATAATAGCCGAAATAAGGGCTAAGATTGTGAATACCCATGGTGGGCGATTGAATAATCAGGTCAGTGATTTACGATAATAAATGATTATTGATGAATGTATGAAAATGTGGTGGCATGTGATGTATATTTGTTTCAAGAAATATGTTGCCATGATACATATATAGATGCATGGGACTTGGGATGTGACTATCGAAGGAAAAGGGTGTACATTATGTACGTGGTCTAATACTAGCCCTGTACTACATTAGCGCTTGATGTTAGCTATGTGCTTCATCAAGGGAGGTGTTGGCTAAGTGCCCATCTTGGCGGTTGATAGTTGTG
Organism: Gossypium rotundifolium; assembly: GCA_025506655.1. NCBI lineage: Eukaryota > Viridiplantae > Streptophyta > Magnoliopsida > Malvales > Malvaceae > Gossypium > Gossypium rotundifolium. Next base: position 114,833,891 of record CP106731.1, on the reverse strand, counting down.
TGCATCACCGTGGGTGATTGATATGTGGGATCCCTATGGGATCGGTGGCTCGACCACGACCTTGAGCGACAAGTCTACCAAGGTAAGATATGTGGATCATTATGTGATCGGTGGTGGATTAGCCACAGCCTTGAGCAGGGGGTCTGCCAAGGTAGGTGTAATGGATGGACCCTAGGTTGGGATGGGCTTCATAATTGCATATTTATGTGTATGGACTATGTGGATATGGGCCAAGCCCATATGTGGAGACATGTGAGATGACTATGCACTGAGTCTGTTGACTCACCCAAATTTTTACCAACATTTTAGGTGATGCGTAAAGCTTGGACCGGGTCGGAGGAATCTGAAGTGGCCCATGCAGAAGTTATTTTTATGCCATGCAGAAGTTGATTTTCCTTATTTTTATATATTTTATATTATCGATATTTTGGGAATTTATTTGATGTAATAAGGGCCACTTATAGTACTTGGAAACTTTATTTATGGTTTTGAAGTTTATTTTATTATCGAACTAATAATGGGAAATATTTTTGGATTTAATTTATATTACAATAACATATGTAAAAGTTTTAATCAGAATTTATACCGACTAAATTTTCAATGGGCTTTTAAATACATAATGTTTTTCAAGGGCGAAATTTATCGTTTTCACCTTTAAGTCAAATTCTTTCAAAACATCTTCCCAAATGACATACCAGATCCGGTCAAGGCTCGTGGGCGGGTTTGGGGGTTTCTGCAAATGCCAAACACCTCTGTATTGGATTGAGCTCAGTGAAAGTAAGTTACACGGGTCGATTCGATAAAAGATACAGAACAGAAAGTGAAAGTAATCCGTGATACCTAAAACGAAGATCGATCGTCGAAGTCTTATGCAAACTTGAAAAGAAAAGAGATTGAATTAGAAATCGGTGACAAAGTTTTCTTAAAAATTTCTCCGTGTAAGAAAGTACCCCAATTCGGACATAAAGGCAAGTTGAGTTCGAGGTTCATTGGACCATATAAGATCATTAAATGTATTGGGCCAATTGCATATGGATTATCGTCACCATCTGAGCTAGAAAAGATACATAATATATTTCATGTATCGATGCTTAAACGATACTGATCTGATCCATCACATGTAATTACTCCGTTTGAAATATGACCTATGAAGAAGAACCGATCCGTATATTAGTTTGTGAAGTGAAAGAGTTGAGAAACAATAAAATTCCATTAGTAAAAGTGTTGTGGTATCGACACGGAATAGAAGGGACTACGTGGGAACCTGAAGATTCAATAAGACAACAATATCCAAATCTGTTTAACGGTAAGATTTTTGGGGACGAAAATCCCTAAAGGGGGAGAATTGTAACAATCCGATTTAGACCCTAGTTGGAACAATGGTTTCAGGACCAAAAATCTAAGTTAGAATAATATTTTAATATTATTTTCCATGCTTATGATATGTGAGTTAGTATGTGTGAAAATTTCTATTAGTTAATTTATCCGTCTGTGTACTTAATTTGAGCAAATGATTAAATTGCATAAAGCGTAAAAGTGGCTTTCTATTTGACTAATGGCCAAATTGGTGTCGCTTTAAAATAAGGAGGCCTTATAAGGCAATTAAGCCAATATTTAGTTGGTGGATGGTTAAAGGACAAGTATGTCCTTAATGAATATAAGTTTTAATTATTAATTAAAAGAGTTAATTTAATAAATGATATAATAATATATATGTTATAATAAAACAAAAGAAATAAGAGAAAGTGGAGTATTCATCTTTCTTATTAAAGAATGTGGAGAAGAAAATAAAACTTAGAATGTGGTTTTAGATTCGACAATCTTTAAGCAAGATTAAGGTATGATTTTGATTCAGTTTTTGATAATTTTTACGTTTTTGCAACTGTTGCTTCGTTTTCAATAAAGCCCATGTTGTAATTTGAAGAATTGAGGATGTTTATGAGATGTGCCATTGATGAAATGGTGAGCTTTGTGATGAATATTGGTGTTAAATGAAAGTTATGTGTTTAAACACATGTTCATTGGACTTCAGTTAAACACATGTTTAATGAACATGTTCACTTTTCGGTTCTGAAAGAAACTGCATAAAGCTCTAGGTTCGACATTGGACTTTAGTACCGTGTTCCATCCTCAGACCGTTGGTCAGCCTAAGAGGGTGATTTAGATACTGGAGGATATTCAGAGTTGTGTGATTTATTTCCGTGGTAATTGGGAGGATTTTTTGCTGTTGGCTAAGTTCTCTTACAATAATAGTTTCCAGTCTAACATTCAGATGGCAACTTACAAGGTTTTGTATGGTCATAAGTATCGTACTCCGCTATGTTGGACTGGGTTGGGTGAACGACGGGTGTTTGGTCCTGAGTTGATTTTCGAGATTGAAGATAAGGTCAGATTGATTCGAGATCGTCTTAAGGCAGCTTCTGATAGACAAAAGTCCTATGCAGATCTAAAAAAGAGGGATATCAAGTACGCTGTGGGTGACTTCATATTCTTTAAGGTATATCTACGGAAAAAGTTTTGCGGTTCGATCTTTAGGGCAAGGTAAGCCCTATGTTCATTGGGCCGTATCGAATTTTGAAGCGTGTGAGACTGGTCGCTTATCAATTAAAGCTACCTCCAGAGTTAGACTGTATCCATGATGTGTTTCACGTCTCGATGTTGAGGTCGTATCGATCTGATCCATCTCATGTTGTCTCTGTTAAGAAGATCGAGATTAGACCAAACTTGACATTTGAGGAGGAGCCGATTTAGATTTTGGACCGAGATATTAAGGTTATGAGGAGGAAGTTCATATTGTTGGTAAAGGTTCTATGGCGGAATCATGGCACTAAGGAAGCTACGCGGGAACCTGAGGACTCGATGCGTCAGCAGTATCCTCATCTGTTCAGATCAGGTAAATTGGGAGGCCAAAATTTCTTTTAGGGGTAGAGTTGTAACACCCTGAGTAATTTATTTCTGTTTCTGTAAATCTTGACACAAATATGTATCTACTTCAGTGGTTTAGTGTTCTGGGTGTGTGTGTGTGAGGTCTTGGGTTCAAGTCCCACTGTTAGCAAATCCTATTATTTTTTATCCTAGCCTTATCCCTGCTGGGTAGGCTTTTGTAATATTGTTTGTAAACTTAGATCAGAATGAGCCTGCTGGTTTGAGTGGTAAGGAGTTAGTGTCTTGGAGGTTTTGGTTTGAATCCTCGTGCGAGTGAAAAATGTAATTTTTGCTTTTGAATGTATCGATCGTGTGGTAGAATTTGGATGGAGTTGAAATTCTAAGAGTGGATGAGGTTAGTGGTCGATTTTTAGGGGATTTGGTGGTTAGTGGGTTGTGGGAGTTGTGATGTAGTGGGAGTGTATTCAAATTAGATTAATTTTATTCTTTTTCTCTCTCTTACAAAACTTTCTAACATTAGTTTCCCTCTTCTCCTCTTTTTCTCTGTATCTATTTTTTTTGCTTCTTTTCTCTCTATTTCTGATCAATCAATCTATTGTCCTTTTCGTTGGGGAATTCGTTAAATAGTTTGTTTTTTGTTCATGTGGGTAAGTGTAAGTGTAATCGGTTAGTTTCCTCTTCTTTCTGCTTGAATTATCGTAAAAGTGTGAAATGGAGAAGTTGATTTTCTGTGTACGTATTGCATAGGAGTTGACAGTGAAACTTTGGTTTTCGCTCCAATGGTTTAAATCGTGATAGTATATGTTCTTGTCAACGATAAGTTGTGTGTGTTGTTTTGGGTTATGTCTTTGATTCGTAATTTGATTGCTAAAAAGGTGTTGGCTATTCTGTTTTTATGTGCTGGTGGTCTCGATAATGGTTTCCCATCAAAACTGTACTAGGTGTGTACCCCTAACGTGAGAAAATGAGGTTCAACGAAAGCCAAAAATTAGGTCTATTAATGCCAAATAGGTGTGTGGCCACACGTGTGGCTGGCCGTGTGACTTACGTAGGTGTGGTTGTGCATTTGACACGGTCATATGACGGTGTGAGTGTAGCCGTGTAGACCACACGGCTAGTTTAGGTTGGGTGTGGGCCACACGAGCATGTGAGTTTTGATCCAGGCCGTGTGGGTCACATGGGCAAGACCATTCTGGGCGTGTGGACCCACATAGGCAAGCCACACAGGCATGTGGGCCCCAAATTGTAAAATTTTCCCTAGGGTCACACGGGTCATTTCGATTGACTGTGGACCTACCGTTAGGTCGATAAGGGCTAACCAAACCCTATTTCATGTGATCTAATACTCTGATAGTCTGATCTGAGTAGGAAATTAATATGTTTGCCTGACTATACTTTTATGTATGTATTTATATGTAGACGAGCATGTTAACAATGTTTATTCTATTATTTTTGCATCTGTATTATGTATCTCTGTTTGGGGTAGGATTTGTATATGTGGAGGAAGTGATCTGTACGGTGATCTTTCACCTAAATTCTGGCAGCTTAACTGCATATTATCTGTTATGTGTCGTATCAACACTATATGGTGTGTAGGGATGGGTGGTTGTTTTTAACACCATATGGTGTGATGGGATGCACATAAATGGTGTGTAGGGGATGGGGGTAAGACTCTATACATCTGATCTGTTATCTAATTCTGATATTTGTTACTGTTATGGACTTAGGTCTAAATTTGTATCTGACTTTATATGAAATTCTGTGTATGTTGCATGACTATTTCTGTTGGGTTACACACTGAGTTTACGAAACTTCACATCTGTTTGTTTGTCCTGTTTAGGTAATCCACAGACTTTGTCGGGTTGGTGCGATGGAGCCTTAGCGGTGACCATTCGATAGAGAATTGTTTTTTATTTTATTTTATTTAGTAATATCGGTTTTAATTTAAAATCTGGTGTTTCTTGAGAGTAAGTAATTTCTGGGACTCTCTAGAATGTATGGTGTGATGCCCCAAAATTTTTAATTTCGTTATTGTGAAAATATGACACAAATATCTATCAGCTTTAGTGGTTATGTGTTCTGGGTGTGTTTTGGAGGTCCCAAGTTCAAGCCTTCGCTTGGGAAAATTTTGGTATTTTGAATGAATTAGGCCTTACTCTTGTTCAGTAGGCTTTTATTTGATTGTTGGTAATATATCAGAATAAGCCTACTGGTCTGATGGATAAGCTGAGTGTTAGTGTGTAGAAGGTCCTGTGTTCGAGTCCTTGCACAAGCAGGGGAACTAATTTTTGTTTGGGTGTGGCGTGATGGAGTTCAAATTAAACTAGACTACTGAGTAGTTGTGTTTTAGTGGGTTAATAGGGAGTGTTTTTAAGAGATAATTGGGGGGAAGTTATCAAAATAAGATTTTTCTTCTTATCATTTTTCTATTTTCCTTTTTCCCAACAAATTTTCTGATGTTAGACTTTTGTTTCTCTGCCATTTCTTCTCCCTTCTTGTTCACTTTTGATTTTTGTTCCCTTTTGGCTGAATCTTGTTTCTTCTCTTTCCCCTCTCTTTTTGTTTCTGTATTTTTGCGAATCATCTCTTTAGGTGCAACTTTTGACTTCATCTGTTTCTGCAAGTGGAATTTTTCCCTTAGTTATTGTATTTCGAGTAGCCAATTAACAAATGGTTCATTTTACTCTCGTTTAGGTGCTGTTCAAAGGTTTTAAGAGGATATTCCAATGTGTGGAGACGACTGGTTATCGGATTCATCATTGGTTTAGTTTCTCGAGTTTTATGTTGGGGATATTTGGTTTTATTAACGAATCAAGTGATTAATTAAGGGATATATTGGTCAAATATAGGTTTTTGAAGGCTCGGGTTACTTTGCACATTGAATCAATACCAAATGTGTACCTGAAACGTAGAAAACGGGATTCGACAAAAAGCTGAAATTGCTTGCTATCGAGAAATAGGATAAATAAGAGAAAATGATGCGAAAAATTGTAGAGAAAGGAAATAAGGGTTTTATAAACTTGGAAATCAATATTTTGCACTAAAATAGTTTTGGACAGCGAGCAGTAGTCCAACTTTGAAAAATCATCAAAAATAGTGGGAATTAAGTTAGAGGTTAAATAAAATATGAAATTAATTTTTATTGAGACTAGTTTTTCATGGAAGAAATAATGTAAGCAATGAAATTGTAAATCATGAGATATAATAAATTTTGTGAGACAAGGTCAGAGTGATTTTTGGTTCCCCTGTTCTGACTTAGGAAAATCATCAAAAATTGTACAAATAATAATTAGGGCTTAAATTTATATGTTTAAATCCTTAATGAGTCAATTTTCAAGAAAACTAACGAAACATCATCTAAATTTCTTACTAAGAGATAAATAGTTTTTAGTAAGGAAATGATGAGCTATTAAACAACAGAATATGGATAACTGTAAAGATTTTACTGTACTTATTTGATAAACTATAAATTCTAAAAATTTTATGGTAGAAAGGTATTTGAGTCTAGTTTCAAAAACATCAAGAGGATCTTAATTTGGAATTCTGTAACTCAAGATATAAACAATTTAGTGATAATGACTCAAGTAGATAGCTTTGAATGAACATATAAGTAAATAGTGAAAACATATATGAGTATTGAGCTAGCATGGGTTACTTTAAAAATGGATCACATGGCTAAGGCCAATTTGGGCCGAGTGGGCCGTACACGGGCGTGTGGGCCCACACGAGCAGATCACATTGGCATGTGGGCCCATTTTTATCGAAATGTTTTAAGGTTGCACGGGTTGCCCAAGTCCACCGCGAACCTATTGTAGGGTCGATAAGCGCTACTTAGACCCCTAAATGTGTGAAACTGACTGAACGATATATGTACTAAGCATGTTAATATCTGAACTGGATATATGTACTGAAATTGCATAATAGCATATCATTCATTGTATGTTGCATTGCATTGGGTTGGGGGTTGTTATTCGGAGGAAGTGTACTGAAAGGATTTATGCCTAATTTACTGGCAGGTCAGCTGCAAACTACTGTTTTATGCCGCATTCGATACTACTTAGAGTGTAGGGATGGGTGGGTTGATTATATCCCCACATGGAGTGTAGGGTTGGACGGAGATAGTTTGTAGAGGCTAGTTGGGTGGGACTTTGCTACTGCATAACTGTTACTGCTACTAATATTGTGATGGGCTAAGGCCCTACTACATTTTTGACACTGTATTGAGATGGGCTAAGGCCCAAACTATCCGATCTTGAAAGGGCTTAGGCCCAAGGCATTTAAGCATGCACTATGAATACTGATTGTTTGTTTGTTTCTACGTGATTATACATTGAGTTTATGTAAACTCACCCTTTTTGTTTAATGTGCACAGGTAATCCCTAGGCTTAGACGGATCGGTGCGACGGAGGACTCAGCGGTGACCACAATAATTTTTGGACTTCATAGTTTTTAATTTACGAGTTATGATTTGTTTATTATTGATTATTTGCGTTGTAATTTAAGGAACCTCTGGGACTTTGGTTTTAAATTTGGATTTTATTTATTTATTTTACTTTATGGATTTATACCTGTTGGTCGTAGGAAATTTGGTTTTAAAAAAAAGTTAAAGTATTTTCTAAACGCATGATCACCTAGATTGATTTATTAAAGCTTTCGCAACGAGGAATGTTTCAAAACAAATGTTTTAAATAAATAAAGATGACTTTCTAAGTTCTAACAAAGTTTTACTAAAGATAATAACATGGAATATTTTCATCGTAACAACGAGGTTTTAAAAACACTATCGTGTGACATTACTAGATACGACCATAACGTCTAGGCCAAATTTCGGGTGTTACATTTAATGGTATCAGAGCCAGATTACAAAATTTGGCTGTGGATTATGGGTTTTATAAAAAATGGGCTTTCAAAAAATTGATTGATTTCCAAATGATATGAAATTTTTTTTACTGAGTAAGTGGTACACAGAGTCTCCGGTGCCGATCTTGTAACTATGATTTGTTTTAAACTGAATCTATTGTGGATAGTATATTCTAAAACTACTATAGGTAATAAACTGTACTGAAAATACACTAGTTAGTGTATACTAAAAATTGTAGAGAAACTAAAAACTGTAGTGAGACTGCAATTTACAAAAACGAACTCTAAATAACCGATACTGTTTTACATAAAACATTTGTTAAAAAAACACTAGAATATGGCGATTAAGTAAAAATGTTATCTGAGATAAACATAATTAAACAATGGCGCATGAGGTACCCGGACGAGTACTAGAGGCGAGGTAGAGGCATGAGGAGGCTGGAGTTGAGTCCTCTTCACTGGCTAGCATACCGAATTTGGATATGAGTGAGATGCCAGTGTCGCCTGCTACTGAGACTAGTTTTCAAGATTGCATGGCTAGGGACAACACATTGTTCCAGGCTATGCTAAGGATTTTGGAGAGGGTCGATGGGCCCAATATTGGATTTGGGGGCCGAGGGTCGATAATGGAACGACTCCGGTCCAATGGAGCTGAGCTCTTCAGGGGTGTCACTGGAGTTGCCCCTAATGTGGCCGAGTATAAGGTCGAGTTCCTGCGACTGAGCCGCTATGCGCGATGTATGGTGGCTTCTGAGTATGAATGATGCATTCGTTTTGAGGATGGACTTAGAGATAATTTGAGAGTCCTTTTTCTTAGGCCACTGTGTAAAATTCGAGGACTTTGAATCCCTCTTGGTCTTACCCCTCTTACGATCTCGGTTCTAGCACTCAACGCACTTAACCTCCTCGGTGATCATCGCCTTCTCCACCAGTGCTGTAAAATCACACTCCCTCTGCGGAGCTATCAGGACTCTCAAATTATCTTTGAGCCCATCCTCAAAATGAATACATCACTCATACTCAGAGGCCACTATACCTCGTGCATAGCGGCTCAGTCATAGGAACTCGACCTCATACTAGGCCACATTAGGAGCATCTCTAGTGACACCCTCAAAGAGCTCAGCTCCATTGGATTGGAGTTGTTCCATAACCGACCCTCGGCCCCCAGATCTAGTATTGGGCCTAGCGACCCTCTCCAAAATCTTTAGCATAGCCTGGGACAATACGTCATTCCTAGCCATGCAATCTTGAGACCCAGTCTCAGTAGCAGGCAACACTAGCGTCTCACTCGTATCCAAATTCGGTATGCTACCCAGTGAAGAGGACTCAGCTCGAGCTCCTCTGCGGCCTCTACCTCGGCCTCTAGTACCCCTCCACGGATACCTCGTGTGCTCATTGTTTAATTTTTTATCTGTATTAATAGTTTTATGGATCAGTTACAGATCTAGTGTTTATTAACAAATTTTTTATGTAAAATAGTATCGGCTATTCAGAGTTAGTTTTCGTAAATCGTAGTCTCACTACAGTTTTCAGTTTCTCTACAATTTTCAGTATACACTAACTAGAGTGTTTTTAGTACAGTTTACTACCTATAGTAGTTTTAGAATATACTATCCATAACAATTTCAGTTTAAAACAAATCACAGTTAAGAATACTTACAGGATCGACGTCGGAGACTCGGTGTACCACTTACTCAGTGAAAACATTTCAAATCATTTGGAAATCAATCAATTTTTAAAATCCCATTTTTTTATAAAACCCATAATCCACAGTCGAATTTTGTAACCTGGCTCTGATACCACTAAATGTAACATCCCAAACTCGACCTAGACATTATGGTCGTACCTGGCAATGTCACACAATAGTGTTTTGAAACCTCGTTGTTACGATGAAAATTTTCCATGTTATTATCTTTAGTAAACCTTTGTTAGAACTTAGGAAGTAGTCTTTATTCATTTAAAACATTTGTTTTGAAACATCCCTCATGCGGAAGCTTTAATAAATCAATCTAGGTGATCATGCGTTTAGAAAATACTTTAACTTTTTTTGAAAATCAAATTTCCTACGACCAACAGGTATAAATCCATAAAATAAATAAATAAAACCCAAATTTAGAACCAAAGTCCCAGAGGTTCCTTAAATTACAACCCAAATAATCATTAATAAACAAATCATAACTCGTAAATTGAAAACCATGAAGTCAAAAAATTACTGTGGTCACCGCTAAATCCTCTGTCGCACCGATCCATCTAAGTTTGGGAATTGCCTTTGCACATTAAACAAAAGGGTTAGTTTACGTAAACTCAGTGTGTAATCACGCAGAAACAAACAAACAATCAGTATTTATAGTGCACAGTTGAATAGTCTTGGGCCTAAGCCCTTTTCAATATCAGTGACAGTTTGGGCCTTAGGAAGTAGTCTTTATTCATTTAAAACATTTGTTTTGAAACATCCCTCGTTGTGGAAGATTTAATAAATCAATCTAGGTGATCATGAGTTTAGAAAATACTTTAACTTTTTTTTGAAAATCGAATTTCCTACGACCAACACTTATAAATCCATAAAATAAAATAAATAAATAAAACCCAAATTTAAAACCAAATTCCCAGAGGTTCTTTAAATTACAACCTAAATAATCAATAATAAACAAATCATAACTTGTAATCCTCCGTCGCACCGATCCGTCTAAGTTTGGGAATTGCCTATGCACATTAAACAAAAAGGCTGAGTTTATGTAAACTCAATGTGTAATTACACAGAAACAAACAAACAATCAGTATTCGTAGTGCACAGTTGAACAGTCTTGGGTCTAAGCCCTTTTGATGTCGATGTGATTTAGGCCTTAGCCATCTCGAGACAAAGGTCAAAAATACAATAGGGCTTTAGCCCATCACAGTATCAGTAGTAGTAACAGTTATGTAGTAGCAAAATCATACCCAACCAGCCTCTACACACCATCTCCTTCCAACCCTACACTCCATGTGGGGATATAATCAACTCACCCATCCCTACACTCCAAATAGTATCGAATGCAGCAAAAAGTAGTAGTTTGTAGCTAAGCTGCCAGTAAATTAGGCTTAAAGCCTTTCAGTACACTTCCTCCGAATAACAACCCCCAACCCAATGCAATGCAACATACAATGGATGATATGCTATTATGCAATTTTAGTACATATATTCAATTCAAATATTAACATGAGATATCATTTAGTCAATTTCACACATTTAGGGTCTAAATAACGCTTACCGACCCTACAATAAGTTCACAATTGACTTGAGCGACCCGTGTAACCTTAAAAACATTTCGGTAAAAATAGGCCCATATGCCCAAGTGATCTGCCCGTGTGGCCCACTCGGCCCAAATTGGCCTTGGCCGTGTGATCCATTTTTAAAGTAACCCATGCTAGTTCAATACTCATATGTATTTTCACTATTTACTCATATGTTCATTCAAAGCTGTCTACTTGAGTCATTATCACTAAATTATTTATATCTTGAGCTACAGAATTCCAAATTAAGATCCGCTTGATGTTTTTAAAGCTAGACTTGTAACACCCTAAAAATCTGAGTATTGATATATTGCATGATTTGGTGTTTAGATTATGAAGGAAAATTTTCTTACTTTTATTTTTGTGTTTATTATAGTCTGAAGAAGAGTATAGCATAATTTGGGTAAAGAATAAATTTTATATTTGAGAATTTATTGAAGAGAAGCAAGTGTCATTAATACTTAAGTTAATTTAAGTGTTAATAAGTGACACAAGATGAGTACATGGCATGGTGGTGTTGGCGCATGAATTAGTGCATGAGGAAGAGGTTTGAATCCTTAAATAGCATTTAGACAACTTTTATTTTTCTCTTCTATGGTAAGTGTCGGCCAAGCTTATTTATGGTAAGTGTTGGCCTTGTTATTTTGGTTAGTATATCAAAGGAATAAGGTAAGAGTGAATTTAAGGTAGGGAATCAAGGAAATAGGGAAAGATATGGAGACATAGGGCAAGTATCAAGGAAAGTGTTTTGGAAACAAATTCATGGTCATTTGACCAATGAATTTGGACTACAATATAGCTGGGGGAGGTTGGCGAATTTTGCTAGTAGCTTGGTAAGGGCTAGGAGTTTACTTTTGGTCATTTTAGTTTTTGTGCAAAGTTTTGCAACTTTTCTCTCAACCTCTTTTCCTTTAGCGAATTTGATCCTTGGTAAGCCTTGATTATATTGACCAATTGGTCATTTTGCTTTTCACTTTAGTGTTCAATTTTGTGCCTTTCTCATAGTGCGATTCTACCAACACAAAAGGCCATTCTTTTTATTTTCTTCTCCCATTGCCAATATACACCTCTCCCAAAACTCATCTCTTTCTTCTTTCTCTTTTATTCTCTTTGAAAATTTAAACAACATCATTATCATTCTTCTCTCATCTTTTATTCTTGACACTTATAATTTCTCCATTATTTTCTCTCATGGCGAATGTTGATGTACCCATAGCGAATCATTTTCTATTTCCTTTGGTCATATAGCGAATCCTTTATCTTTCACAAACATCATTTTCAATCCTTTCTTTTCAACCGTGGACAAAAGGGTAAGAATTCTTTTAGTTTCGTTTAGTTAGAAGTAGTCATGGCGAATATTGATGGTGGTATGAAGGCTTTCTTAGATCGAAATAAGCGTTCATTCTATTAACGTTTATTTATGTTATACTTTAGTGCGATAACGGAAGATCGAAAATCAAGTGGTCGTGAGTGGCGTAGAACGTTTGGATCGATTCTCCTTGTGGAACAAGAATATTTGTGGTAAGGAAATCTACGCCTTTAAGATCTTTAGAATTTTATTTCGATATATTATTAGGATTAACGATCTTTTGATATTGAAGATCTTCAAAATAGGGAAGAAAAGGCGGTGTTTAGTTATCGTAAGAGGGCGGATCCACTATTCCCCTAAGTATAAGCGAAGGCGATTTGATGGTCGGGATTTTCTCTGGGTTGCGGACCATCTACCGAAGGAAATCAATTATTCAAGTAGTAAGACTCCGAGCCTTTATGCGTTAGTGGATTCTCGGTGAATAACGAATCGATAAATGAGGAGAAACCGAAAATTAAAGTGATCCAAAATCAAAAGGGTAAGGTTTTGGATCAAATGTCTATAACATATTTTGTTCATGATAATGTCCTAATAAGATCGTATTATGTTTAGGTGTTGAAGGCGGGAAGGGTTAGTACTCACGATATCGAGTGTGTAACTTCACACTTTTCTCGGGTTTGGATGTTATTAGTGGTATGGAGTTAAATCGTAAAAGCGACTAGATCGGTATAAAACGTAATAATTGATATTTGGTGAAATTACATGAAAATGGATAATATGGTGAAAATTACGAAAAAGCCCTCGATGAGTTAGATGGAAAAATATAAATTTTCATGTCTTCGTAAAATGGACCGACAAATTTGATAATTAGTAATTGGGCGAAATCTACATTAGATCGATAATTGGGCGAAATCTACTAGATCGATAAATGGGTGAAAACTCTACTAGATCGTAAATGGGCGTAATCTACATTAAATTGTTAAGCAGGTTGAAATCACCGAATTCGTAATTGTGGTAATGGGGTTAGTCGTGGTCAAGGTGCATAGAATTGAAACAGCGGTCCTAGAGAAATCTGAGATGCAGAGCGACTGGTGGTTTATGCGGATTAGGCGCTTGAAATGGCAATGCAGGATATGTGATAAGCTGATAATGGTTCTTTATCTTTGATGTACCATTATTTAGCTTAATGATATTAGCTCTACCCACTCATATGTTGCTAGTGCCATATCTAGAAACACGAATTTAGAATCTGAAATTACAGATAGTGAGATGATGTAATTAGTCCTTTAGGGCCGATCGGTAGTGTTAATAAAATGTTTAAAGGCGTGCCCTTGGAAATTCAAGAAGAGGTATTCTTGGCAAACTTGATGGAACTACCTTTCATCGAGTTCGATCTCATTCAGGCATGGATTGGTTGGTTAAACTGTCGAGCATAATTGGATTGTCTTTGAAAAATGAATGTCGATAAGAACCTCGGATGATAAGGAAATCATAATGATTGGTGGCGAAGGAACTAAAATGTGGTATACGCATTAAAAGGCGGAGAAGTTGGTTGGAAAGGATATGGAGCATTCTTAGCCTTTATACGTGCTTTGGAGACCAAAGAGTTATCTAGAATTTGGCATTGAGTTTTTACTTGGGAATGACTCGGTGTCCATTGCTCCTTATAGAATGGCAGAAGGAGTTGGTGAGCTTAAAGCTCAAATTCCTTTCGGGATTTATTGACCAAGTGTGTCTCCGTGGGGAGCACGGATTTGTTAAATCAAAAGGATGGATCGATGCGTATGTGCAATTTTGAATAAATTGACGATCAAAATTAGTATCCTCTGAGAAATTGACGACATGTTTGATCAATTAAAAGAGCCTGATTTCTCAAAAATTGATTTGAGTCGGGTTATCACCAGCTCAAGGTGAAAAAGCGAACATTTATAAGAGCGGCATTCGGACTCGTTACGGACATTATGAGTTTGTAGTGATGCCATTTGGATTAACCAATGTTCAATACTCATATATGTTTTCACTATTTACTTATATGTTCATTCAAAGTCATCTACTTGAGTCATTATCACTAAATTATTTATATCTTGAGCTACGTAATTCCAAATTAAGATCTCGCTTGATGTTTTTAAAGCTAGACTCAAATACCTTTCTACCATAAACTTTTCAAAATTTATAATTTATCAAATAAGAACAGTAAAATATTTAAAGTTATCTCTATTCTGCTATTTGACAGCTTCATCCTTTCCTTACTAAAAATTATTTATCTCTTATTTCTCTTAGGGTACGTTTGGTTCACTGTAATGGAATAGGGCTGTAATTGAATAGAGGTGTAATAGAACAAAGCTGTAATCAGTAATTCAACTGTTTGGTTGAATGGAATGTAATAGAGCTGTAAAAGAATTTTTGTGTTTGATTGAATAGAATAGATGTTTTAATAGTATAAGGAAAAATGTTTAAATGACCAAAGTACCATTAATGTAATTTTTGTAAGTAGATGATTATTGTTATTGAATTTTAATAATATTATTGTTAAATATATTTTAATAAAAGTAAACATAAATAATTTAATCATAATGTAACATAATTATTATTAAATACAATTTAATAAAATAATATATAATTTAATACCATTCTTAATATAATTATTAATAATATTTAATAATAATTTTAATATAATATTAACATTTTATTTTAATAGTCAATTTTAATAGTAATTTTATTTTAATAATAATATAAAATGAAGTTTAACATACAATATGATAATCCTCTAATAACATTTTATTTTAATAGTCAATTTTAATAAAAAAGATTTTTATATTTTATTTTATCGTTTATAATAACATGATAACAACAATTTGTTCAACTACATGGCCGAAAACTACGCAATGGGTAGCCTTTGATCGAACTATGAGGTGTATTAACCATACATGATGTATTCCAATTATTATAAGACTTTTTATTACATTTAAACTTCCATCTTTTCAATAAATTAATTTGTTTTGGTTGTTATTTGATTTTATCATCATTATTTCATCTTTTTCTCTGAAATTTTGTTATGTAACATCCTGAAATTGGGCTTAGTAGAATTGGGCCCAATAGGCCTTGAGAATGGGAACGTTTAAAATTTTTGAGATGCATGTAGCACTTAGAATGTTATGGTAAGGTATTAATGGGCTTGTGCATTGTGTGTAATGTTATGTTTAATATGTTAATTTGTGGTTCGCTTGGGCCCAAAGAATTGGGTCAAAATTTTGGCGACCAAGGTGAGCTAAGGGGGACGGCACAAGGCTATAATTTAGGGATTATTTTGTTTAATTAATGAGGATAACAAGTGATAAAATAAAGGAGAGTTGGTGCAAATGTGGCCTCTTATGGATGAGTGTTTTGATAGGGATAAGGGATAGAAGGATAGAGGAGAAAAGATAGGAGTTATCTTACGAGTCTGAGTTGGCGAAATTCCATCTCCGGAGGGTGCCAAAATTCCCTATAAATAGGGGTACATCTTCAATTTCGCATTTTGAACCCCATTCTCTTCTCTCATCTTACGTGCCAAAATTCTCGTTCTTCTTGGTAATCTCTTTTCTTTTGATTTCTTCCAAAGTCAAACCCCTAAGTATTCTTTCTCTCCACTTTCTTTTCACTTCCTTCTAAGTCAAACACTTCACTCGGTTTTCTAAAAGCCAAAAATGCATCAGTTCATCTTTTGGGATTTTCATAAAAGCGAAATCGCTAGATCTCATCTCCGTGGTTGCGAATCCTCTTTAATGGAGTCTACTTGTGCCGAGATCTAAAGGAAACAATAGGTAAGTGTTGATTTGGGATTTCAATGTTCTTTTGGCTTTTCAAAGTCCTTGAGCGAATGGCTATTAGAAACTAATCTCTTATTTCACACTTCTTTTCTAATTCCGAGATTTGAAGAAGGGCCAATCGCATAAATCTCTAAGTTATAGAATCGTGTTACTTTAGGGATTTCAAGGTAAGAGGATTTGTTTATTTATATATATAAAATCGGGTAGAATACTAACCATGGCGAATATAGGAGAGGGCATATTTTCACGATTTTCTAGCTTTTAAGCAAAGTTATAGATTGAGGGTAATAGATCCAGGTATCAAGGACATCGACTAAGAATATTAGATTTCAATATCAAGTGTGTAATACTTCCCCACCATTTAGATCTCATACATTAAATGCTGTTTATAAGTATTATATATTGTGATAAATGCCAAATCCGGCATAAAGATGGAAGCCCAAAGAGGGTAAAAGTGAATCACCGGTCGGTGAATATTACGATTATATGTTACAAGTGTATTGATTTTGTGATTGCATGGGGTGGGTTTGATGAAAGGAGGAAGTTATCGTTATATGTGTAGCGGTTTTACCGTGATCATTATATGTTGTAGCGGCTTTTGTCGTGATCTCATTATAAGGGCTTGCCATGATATGTTGATGAGCGACATGACTACCATCTTGGCGTGTAGCGGTATGGGTTGATTGTAGAAATCCCCAATGGTGTGAATGGTTGGTGCAGGCGTGTAGCAGATGGAAACCTAGGCAAATGGGTTGGGCCTTACATAATATTTGTTATATATGTACATGAATTTATTATTCTATTTTTATGGGTTAAGGCCCAAATCTAATGGTGCATGAAGGTTGCACACTGAGTCTCGCGACTCAACCAATTAATTAACATTTCAGGTAACACTTAGTGCATCGGACCGGGCTGGAGAGGAGCGCAAGGTGGCCATGCAAAAGAATATGTGGATCCGGAAAAAGACTCAAGTTAATTATTTTTATATTATGTTTTATTTAATGGATTTTAAACCTCGTTGTAATAAGGCCATTGGCCACTAGTTTATATCTTGTTTTATTACGGGATAAATTATTTTTAGTTATTCAAACATTTATTTTAATTAAACTAAGGCATGTAATTAAGTTTGGGTTTTATTCATAAAGGCATATTTTATATAAATTACATTTGGGCTTTCTGACAACACGATTTGTTTTACAAAAATTTCCTTAGTGACATACCAGATCCGGTCGTGGTGTTTGGGCTGGGTTTGGGGTGTTACATGTTATGTATACAAACATTTTATTTTCAATTTACTTCATATTTTTTATGTTTCATATTAGTGTAAGTAAATCCCTTCGTGTATATTGTTGGCTCGAAACAAAGAAGAATCCTTACCACTTGCTTGCAAGAAAGAGCAGTCTCTAGTTAGTTATAAATATAAAATTTACAAACAGATTGACTTCAAAAAGTTACAGGGAATTTTGTAAGTTATCTTTATATCCATGAATCTATACTTTCTCTTTGTTTCTTTTTTCTTTTTCTATCTGCCTTTCTGTATGTACGTATGTATGACTTACAAGGGAGATTTCCATTTGGTTTTCATCTAATTGGAGTACATTGTTTGGGTTGCAATGCCGCAGACATTTGGCGCAACCTGTTTGTTATCTCTGTAAATGATGGCCTACTTGCTGGCTCAAACAACCAACACTCTTCCATTAACTTTCTCCATTCTGGACCACAACGTTTCGGTATCAAGTCCCTTTATTGCAGTTCAATTTGTGTCAAGTCCTTGTTATATTCAAGAACAAACCCAGCAAATAATGGAACAAAAAGAGAATTAAAATTATTAGAATAGGTGTATAATTAGTGCAACCTGCTCAAGTCTAGTACGGTGAGGGGCTAATTCACACAAGGTATGCAAAATCGGGATGCCACATAATAAATATCTGAGCAGAGCTTCATCTCTATCAGATGACACAATCAGTACAATAAGGTGCAAAGGAAGAAATCCTACAATTTTTTCCACGTCAATATGAAAGATAACACAATGCAATACAAGATGTTTAAGTGGAAAAGTAGAAGAATGATACCATGACAGTAATGAAATGAGGTACTTGTACGTTTACATCTAAACTCTTTTCAGTAATAAAGTGAATGGTAAAATTTTCAGAGTCTCTTAGCAACTTTTTCAGCTCCTGTGAGTTAAGCCCATGAATTTCCTTAACCATTGAAATCAAGTCAATTGCATGCTCATAAAGCAAAACACATCTGAGAACCTGATGGACTCAACTTCTTTTTTTTTTGTTTTTTATAGGTTAAAACACAGAACCAAAAGAGATGATATGCAAATTCAACATGCAATTTGGATGAGAACACCAACCTATCAACAGTGGATATTGCTTCTCCCTCGCCTTGCCTCATGTTCAAAAACCTAGCAGCAAACAATGTATGACTAAAGGCTAAAGAGCTTAATTGGTTGTAACACCCCATAACCAAGCCCGAGGCTAGGATTGGATAAGAGATATTACCATGCTTGAACTCATTAAAACATATACTATTGTGCTGTAAAATTTCGTTCCGACTTAAAAACTTCTCTATATTAGTCTAATCATACATTACATGGGCCTACAAGGCCTTAAGCACATATCTAAAAACTTTCGAAACTTAATCAAAACCTTTCTTTAAAGCAGGGGTCACACGCCCATGTGGCCTGGGACATGCCCGTGTACCCCTTGACATGCCCATGTTATCAACCATGGGGAGCTACTGACTATTTTCACACGGCCTGAACACACCCGTGGGCTTAAACCGTGTGATAAACCTTGATATACTGACTTGATTCACACGGTATGGGCACACGCCCATGTTCAAATCATGTATTCTACATGGCTCATACACACAGCAGTGGGGTTGTACTGTGGCCTATCATGATCAATAATAATAAGGTGCAGGGTTCACGCGGCCTAGACACACGCCCGTGTGTCTAGCCGTGTGAGCAATTAGAGGTTATTTACCAAGCCATTTACCACCCTGAAATCAAAATCAAACCAATACATTTCAAAAACTATACAACATGCTTCATTGGATACAACAACATATATATAACCAATTTTTCGCTAACCACTTAGCCATATACAAAAGAATAATGGTTTGATAACCTATACAATGGCCCTTTTTAAAACATGTTCTCAAAATGAATGCTTCCTATACATGCCATACTTAGTAAAATAACTTGGCTATACCAAAATAAGGATTGATAGTGTGCTACGAGCTCCGGCTCCAACTATCCACAAGTTAGCTTGGCGGGACTACATAGAAAGAAATGATTAAAGACGTAAGCATTTAACTTAGTAAGTTTGCATGTAAAACATAGATTAATAAACTTGCTTAATATAAACCATTTGACATAACAATGGTATTATAATTTCAGCTTTAAAGCTTACTTACTCATACTGATTCTCACATGTCTCATGATACTTACTATCCTCATACTTGTAAGGTAAACATCCTCATACTTGTAAGGTAAACATGATGTCTGTATCACTTGATCACATTGATCAACATACTTTAATTTAATAATCATGATCTCTAATTCATCATTCATAACATAAATAATACTCAATTTCAACTTGATAATATTTTTGCTTACTTAGCTTTCTTGTTATCTCATTTTAACTTTACTCATTTGCTCGATGAATTTCTGCGAATAATCGAGGATACTAAATCTCATCCCACGTAACTTAATGCCAAAGCCATATCCTAGATACGGTCTTACATGATATATCTCTTCTTGAATCAATGCCAAGCTTACCTTGGACTTATATGATAACTTATTCAATGCCACGCTTGGGTCCTTGGACTTGCATGATAACTTATTCAATGCCAAGCTTAGGTCCTTGGACTTACATGATAACTTGTTCAATGCCAAGCTTGGGTCCTTGGACTTACATGATAACTTGTTTAATGCCAAGCTTGGGTCCTTGGACTTACATGATAACTTGTTCAATGCCAAGCGTGGGTCCTTGGACTTACATGATAACTTGTTCAATGCCAAGCTTGGGTCCTTAGACTTACATGATAACTTGTTCAATGCCAAGCTTGGGTCCTTGGACTTACATGATACCTTGTTCATACTTAATCACATTGATTTCTTTATTTAACAAACATTAAGCATTCCATGATAACAATGTACATTATACTAAGCAATTCAATGATAGAAATCATAAAGCTTAGAAATCATACAAACTTACCTCAATATACAAAATGTATGTCGATATGCAATTTAGTCCTCGACTTTGTTCTTACCTCGGTTTCAATCCGGGCTTCATTTTTCTTCATCTATAATCATAAATAGACCATTTAATAAGCATATTGACTAAATTGATTCATAACTCATTCTTTGGCAAAATTACTATTTTGCCCATATACTTTCTCATATTTACACTATTGCACCTAGGCTCGTAAAATGATTTTTATACAACTTTCTTAAACTACATGCTTAGCTGATTAATAGTCTCAACTATAGCAATCATCAATTCTCACAAAATCACACATGTATGACCAAACTTAAGATTTTCACAATCAAGTCCCTACATGCATTTTTATGGAAAATCTCTTAACAAAAGATGTTTCTACTACATCAAGCTTTCATAATCTTTCATAGAACATCAAAATACATGCATGTCATACATGAACACATTTTTAAACATCCATTATAGCTCACCATATAGCTAAAAATAGCTTACTCATGCTATCAGGACTTCAAAAATACGAAGAATATCAAAAACCGGGCTTAGGAGCACTTACTAGCAGGCTTGGAAAATTAAAAGAGCCCTAACAATGGCTATTGGAATTTTCGACAGCTTGGGGAAGAAGATGAATGGATTTTTTTGTCATCTTTTTCCCATTTTAATCATTTATTAGGTAAATGACCAAAATGCCCTTCTTTTTTAAAAATTTCCATAAAACTATCTCATGACCAATTTTGTACAAAAATTAAATTTTGGGCAAATTGCTATCTAGGGGTTCATAATTATTATTCTAAAGCTATTTCATACAAAAAGCTTCTAGAAATTCATATTTTGTAACTTTTGCAATTTAGTCCTTTTGGACCTTTCAACCACAATTTAGTGAAATTGCTTCATGAAAC
The DNA here is from genome assembly GCA_025506655.1 of Gossypium rotundifolium. NCBI lineage: Eukaryota > Viridiplantae > Streptophyta > Magnoliopsida > Malvales > Malvaceae > Gossypium > Gossypium rotundifolium. Next base: position 114,812,626 of record CP106731.1, on the reverse strand, counting down.
CTTCATACTAGCATGCAAACATGGAACAAACCTTAAAACTCATAATTTCATCTCAGTTTCGTGGTCTCGTACCACTATTCTGACTAGGCCCTAAATCGGGCTGTTATAATTCTCCCCCTTTAGGGATTTTCTTCCTCGAAAATCTTACCAGCAAAAAGGTTTGGATACTGGTTTCTCATATTCTCTTCTGTTTCCCACATAGCTTCTTTTATTCCATGCCTTTGCCACAATAATTTCACTAGGGAAATATTTTATTTCTCAGTTGTTTGACTTTCCGAGCTAAAATTTTGACTGGTTCTTCACCATAAGTCATGTCGGGGCAAATCTCTATCTCTGACGGGATAATTACATGTGAAGGATTGGATCTGTAGCATCTCAACATTGACACGTGAAACACATCATTTATCTTCTCCAATTTTGATGGCAAAGCCAAACGGTAAGCTACCGACCCAACTCTCTCAGTAATCTCGTAAGGTCCAATGAAACGTGGACTCAATTTGCCTTTCCAGCCAAATCTGAGAACTTTTTTCCATGGTGACACTTTCAATAACACTTTATCCCCGACTTGGTACTCTATCTCTTTTCTCTTTAAATCCGAATAGGATTTCTGTCTGTCTGAGGCAGGTTTTAAACATTCTTATATCACTTTCACTTTCTCTTCAGCTTCTTTAACCAGATCGACCCCGTGAATTTGGTTTTCCTTGAGTTCAGTCCAAAACAAAGGTGTTTTGCATTTATGCCCATATAGAGCCTTATAAGGCGCCATCGTTAAGCTCGACTAAAAGATATTATTATAGGCAAATTCTATCAATGGGAGAAACTTTTCCCAACTACCTTAAAATTCTAAAATACATCATCGAGCATATCCTCGAGTACTTGAATTAACCTCTCTGACTAACCATCAGTTTGAGGATGAAAAGCTGTGCTAAAATTCAATCTTGTACCTAAGGCTTCTTGCAGCCTCTTCCAAAATTTGGATGTGAATCTTAGATCTCTATCCGATATAATCGATAAGGAACTCTGTGAAGCCTTACTATTTCTGAAACATACAAGTTTGCCAATTTGTCAAGGGAGTAATCCACTCGTATGGGTATGAAATGGGTTGACTTCATGAGTTTATTAACTACAACCTATATAGCATCCTTCTTGCTTGGTGAAAATGGTTACCCGTTACAAAATCTATGGTGATACGGTCCCATTTCCACTGGGAATCAAAATGGGTCAAGTAAACCCAAAGGTACTTGGTGTTCACCTTTACTTGCGGCAAATCATGCACTTGGAAACAAATTCAAATATCTTTATTCATTTTCTACCACCAATCTTTGTTGCTTTAAATCATTATACATCTTAGTACTTCTTGGATGTATGACAAACATCCGTTATGTGCTTCATACAAAATTCTCTAATCAACTCCTCTTTCTCGGTATACAAACTCTATCTCTAAACATCAAGTATCCATCAGAATTAATCTGAAAGTCGGATTCAACATCTAGCTCGCACTGAGCTCTCTTGACTTGCAATTCACTATCTTCTTTTTGAGCTTCCATGATCTCGTGAAAAAAAATTGGTCTAGCTCTCAACTCGGCTATAATAGAACCATCGTCGGATAAAGATATCTTGGAATTCAATGCCCTTAATGCAAAAAGGGACTTCCTGATCAAAGCATCGGTGACTACATTCGCCTTTCTTGGGTGGTAGTCAATGACCAACTCATAGTCTTTTATCAACTCTAACCATCTCTGTTGCCTTAAGTTCAACTCTTTACGCATCATCAAGTACTTGGACTTTTATGATCGGTAAAATCGACATCTCTCACCATATAAATGGTGTATGCAAATCTTCAAAGCGAAGACTATGGCAGCTAATTCTAAGTCATGTGTTGGATAATTCTTCTCATGAGGTTTCAACTGTCTTGAGGCATAAGCAATCACCTTGCCTTCTTGCATGAGTACACAGCCTAATCCGTCTATGTAACAGTCCGAATTTGACCCTAATCAGAATAGTGGTTTAGGGACCACAAATCCGAGTCTGTATAATAATTTAATATTATTTTCTATGTCGTTGATATGTGGCTAAGCATGTGTTAAATTTTAAATAAGCTAATTAAGCTCGTTTGTGTGTTTAATTTTGACAAAAGGATTAAATTGTATAAAATTTAAAATGGCTTTCCATTTGATTAAGTGGTTTAATGGATGTGGCTTTTAAAGAGGAGGCCTTAATAGACAATTATGCCAACATTAGAGATAGTGGACGGTTATGGTCAATAATGACCTTGAAAATTTTGTTTTATAATTTTATTATATAAGGTTAATAAGGTAAATGAATTTATATGTATATTATAATATGTAATAATAAACCAAAATAGGCAATTATCAATTTTTTTACACTTTCTTGGCCGAATGTATGAAAAGAAAAAAAGGGATGGAGAAAGCTTAAGGTTCGACACCTATTTAGCTAAATCAAAGGTTAGTTTTTGATTGGTTTTTGATATTTCTACGTTTTTGTAATCGTTGTTTCGAGAGCTTTAAAACCCATGTCTCAATTTCATGAATTGATGATGTTTGTGTAAAATGCCATTGATGCTATGTTGAGTTTTGTGATGTTTTATGGTATTAGATGTTAGATATGTAATGGATGAACAAACTTTGTTCTTGAATTTTTTGATGAATTTAGCTAAATAGGGCTAATTTGTAAAAATAAATTTTTAAGGGGTTAAATTGAAAAATAAATTAAATGTATGGACCTATATGGTTATGTGGAAGATTCGGCCTAGCTATATTGTTGGGAGATTTTGCATATTTTGTGTTTTGTGCAAATAGGACTAAATTGTAAAAATGTAAAACATTAGGGGCAAAATGGTAAATTGTCCATTTAGGTTATTTTGGACTAAATTGAAATGAAATGTGTTTGAATGAGCTTAATTTGAATGTATTTAGATCAAGAAAAAAGAAAATCGAAATTGGATCAGGGAAAAGCGAAAGTTAACTAATAGTCGGTTTTCGTCGTCCGTCGATAGTCGAGGTAAGTCTTTAAGCAATTTATTACCGTTAATATCAGTTATAGCCTTGAGTACATGTAAAAATTGAATTTATAGATTGGAAGTTTGTCCAAACCCGAATGTGATATAGTGTTTAAGCAATGAAATGTGGTTAAACTTAATTGTGTTCATTATGTGAAAGTGATATGAATTATGTGTGATATATGTGATATTGGTAATATGTGATCTGAATGAGATGACTCAATAATGTGAATATTCGGGCTTCGAGCCTAGCAGGCCTCGTGCCGGTGAAGTTTATTAGGCTTATTGCCTAGCAGGCTAAATGCCGATGATTCAATTTCAGACCTCGATCTAGCAGGCTTAGTGTCGGTGAGTAATTCAGGCTTCGCCTAGCGTGTTTTAAACCAAAGATGAAATTTCAAGTTTCAAGACATAAACTTTTCTAGCTATGTAATCATCAAGGAAGTAAGTTGATATTACAAGTTATATATGTATGATCGGCCATACAGGTAAGTGCCTTCGAGTTATTAAATTGATCTTCTATAATTGATCAATAGGGTAAATATATAATTGTGTTAAGTTGTCAGACACGAATGATACTAATTGATCCTGTATATTCGGCCTTATGCTTATGTTTATGTGACCATATTGGGATTACTTTGATGCCATGTATATGAATGTATGAAATGTCAAATGGATATATATGTGAATATATTTTCTTTTATGTGAAATTACTAAGTGTAAAGTATATATTTAATTGTATATACATATATATGTAATCCTATTGAATTATGTGTATCAAAAATATGAGTAGTTGGAAAAGAGTTATTAATTTATATTTGAACTATATGATGAGATTATAAATTGAAGTTTAAAGGTAAAATAGTGATGATGGTTGAGCTAAATGAGCATTAGCATTCGGCATTAGTAGACCAAATAAGTATTAAGTTTTAGATTTTATGATATTATGTATGTTATTGAAAATGATTGAATGATCACTTGATTTAATACATTTGCTTAAGACTTACTAAGCTAGTAAGCTTAGTCTGTGTGTTCATTGTTCGGTTTTATAGATTTAGATCAAGCTACGAGCTCAGGGGATCGTCAACGAAGTCATCCACACTATCAACCTATTTTGGTACATTTAAAGTTTAGAATTTGAACTTAAGGCATGTATAGGCTAGCTTAATGCTTGAATACCATTTTGATGATGCATTTAAGCAATGCGAAAATGGCTTGATTACGATGTTAATGGTTGTGTGTATTTGGTCATGATTTAAGTTTATATTGAAAGTATGTCTTAAGATATATATATATATATATATGCTTGTGGTGTTTGGTTATATGATTCGGTAATGAATAATAAAAATGTTTATGAATATTTTGGGTTGATCATTGGAGATTTAGTTTGAGGAACGAATATATGGTTAATGGATCGGTTGTACTTATGTATTTTGGATTAGTTATAGAGCATACGTGTTTGGTATGTTATTTAATGATCTTTGTGTCCATAAATATTTAATGTGGCTATGGTAAAATGAGCATAAGTTAGAAATTTTTCAAATGTATGTGGTTATATGGAGATACTTATGTGTATAAATATATTATATATATATGTATGCCTATTATGTCGTGTGGATTACTTAATCTATATTAGTATGCATAACTTGTGAATTGGTATTGTCACAAAACTTGTTAAAAAATTTAATAATATTGATTTGATAATTATGGCTTTTGTTTTTAGGAATTATGCGCATATTATAATAGCATTATGAGTATGTTCGGTTATGCTATAATGTTCTAATGTCACATATGCGAATGGATATTTAGTAGAGTAATATGGGTCTATTTTTTTTAATATGCACATGTGCAGAAGTTATGAAATGATATGTTGGTATTCGACTAATGAAATAAATGTATTGACATGTAATTGATATATGAAGTGAATGATATATGCTTGGATATATTTTAAATATTCGAATGTCATAAATTTAATGATCATATGGTTCGGACTTTAGAAATATGAAACATGCACAGCTTGGGTTTGATATATGAAAGCTTGATCCGAAACTTGTATATATTATGAGTAATGATGTAATTGAATTATGAAGCATGATTTGAACTGCAAGTCTTGGTTAGCATGAAATAAGAGTATGGGTTATGCATGAGCCATAATTAGTAAGAAATTTTGAATTTGTTTGATATTGAAAATCTAATATGCGTATTTGGTTTAATAAATAAATGAAATGTGGTTGTGTATGAGTTGAAATATTAAAAAGTTATAATTTGGTGTATGAAAAGTGATGAATGACTGTGCTAAATTGTGTCTAGTTCGGTAACGCCTCATAACCTTAATCCGACAACGGATACAGGTTAAGGGTGTTACAGTTTAAGGATGCATTGCTGTAAATCACAAATTCTTTCCCTGACTCAGGTTGTACTAAAACTGGAGCTTCTATCAACATCGCTTTTAACTTCTCAAAACTTTGTTGGCATCGTTCTGACCATTCAAACTTCACATTCTTCTGTAACAGTTTAGTCATCGGGGTTGCAATTATGGAAAACCCCTTGGCAAATCGTCTATAATAGCCGACTAGGACTAGAAAACTTCTAATCTCAGAGATGTTCTTCAGTGGCTTCCAATCCATTATGGCTGAGATCTTATTTGGATCTACTCAGACTCCATCTTTCAAGACAATATGTCTAAGAAATCCTACTTCCTTGAGCCAAAATTTGCTTTTACTGAATTTGGCATATAACTGATTTTCTCAAAGAATCTGTAAAACTGTCCTTAGGTGTTCAGCATGATCATTCTCATCTCGGGAATAAATTAGTATGTCGTCAATAAAAATGACTACAAACTTGTCGAGGTATGGTCTAAATATGCGGTTCATTAAATCCATGAATGCTGCGGGAGCATTGGTCAAACCAAAGGGCATGACTAAAAATTCATATTGCCCATACCTCGTTTGAAAGGCGGTCTTGGATACATCTAAATCCTTCACTCTAAGCTGATAGTGCCCTGATCTCAAGTCTATTTTGGAGAACACAGTGGCTCCTTTCAATTGATCGAACAAATCATCGATCCTAGGCAATGGGTACTTGTTCTTTACTGTCACTTTATTAAGTTGACGATAATCTATGCACAATCTCATGGTGCCATCTTTCTTTTTCACAAATAAAATCGGAGCACCCCATGGTGAGCGACTTGATCTTACAAAGCCTTTGTCAGTTAACTCTTACAACTGTGACTATAGCTCTTTCAACTCTGTTGGCGCCATTCGTAAGGAGTAATGGATATCGATCTGATCACAGGAGTTAGCTCAATATTGAACTCAACCTCTCTAACGGTGGTAGTCCGGTAATTCCTTGCGAAAAACATCCACGTACTCGGTACTATCGGTCTCGACTCAATCTTGATTCTGTTCCTCTATCATTCATCACATAGGCCGATATGCTTCATACCCTTTTCTTATATATTTCTGTGCCGTCATAAGAGAAATCATTGCCGGTGATCTACCTTGTTCATCTGATTCTACATGAAGAGTATCCCCATCCTCACATCTCATATCAATATATTTCTTCCCACAATTAACTATTACATCATGGGTAGTCAACCAGTCCATTCCAAGAATGAGGTTGAACTCATCAAATGGTAGCAACATAAGATTTGCTTTAAAGCAATGGCCTCTAATCATTAATGGAAAATCCTTACAAACTTTATCAACTAACACACTCTTGCCTAAAGGATTAGACACTTTAATCATAAATTCTGTAGAATCTATAGACATACTCAAACCTGATACTAATTTCATGCAAATGTAAGAGTGTGTGGATCTGGGATCTATTAAAGCAATAACTTTAACATCATGAAGAGAAAAGGTACCCGTAATAACATCATGGGAAGATGCCTCTTTGCGAGTGCGAATGGCATAAGTCCTTGCAGGCGCTCTACCCTCAGGTCTCGCAGCCTGCTCTCTAGGGTTACCTCTTCCACTTGCCCCACTTCCTAGGTTCCTCTGCGGTCTGCCTTTGACCATACTCTCGGATCTCGGGTTCTGAGCTCTTTCTTCTTTCATCATCTCTGGACAATCTTTTATATAGTGGTCTTTAGAACCACATCTAAAGCATGCACTTTCATGTGCTCGGCATTCTCCAAGGTGACGTTTGCCACACTGTGGGCATTCAGCTCTGTCAGATCTAATATTCCCAACACTTGCAACTGAAGTAGTCTGTGCTTTATTCCCTGAATACTGTTTACTCTTGTCTTTCCTTGAAAGCCTAGTGGAAGTAGCCTGTAACACCCTAAAAATCCGAGTATTTAAATTGCATGATTGGTGTTTAGATTTTTAAAGGAAAAATCTTTTATTTTTATTTTAGTGCTTATTGAAGTCCTAGAGAGGGTAAAGCATAATTTGGAGAAGGAATAAAATTTATTAATTGAGAATTTATTGAAGTGAAACAAAGGTGATTAAGACTTAAGCTAAATTATGTGTTAAAGAGTGTCATAAGTGAGTACATGGTAAGGTGGAGTTGGCGCATGGGTTCTAGCAAGAGGAAGAGGTTCGAATCCTTGTATAGCACCTAAATGAATTTTTGTTTTAATTTTACGCTCATGGATAGGAAGTGTCAAAAGAACATATAAGGAAGGTGTTGACCATGTTATTTTTGGTTAGTGTATCAATGGATTAAGGAAACAACTAACTTATGGCATGGAATCAAAGACTTAAGGAAAGATAGGGGATATAAGGCACATATCAAGGGAGAATTTTGGAAACAAAATCATGGCAATGGACCATGCATATAGACGGCATTATGGCTAGGGGGGAAGCCGAATTTTGGTGATAGTTTGCTAGGAAATTTAGTCTTTTGTTTTGGTCATTTTCTTTAGTTTTGTGCATAATTTTGCAAATTCTCTCAACCTATCTCTCCTTGGCGAATTGTGCTTTGGTAAGCCTTGATTATTTTGACCATTTGGTCATTTTTGTTTATTGCTTTAGTACTTGTTTGTACCTTTTCTTTGAATGCCGAAAATCACCTATACCAAAAGCCAATCCTTTTCTTTTCTTTTTGCCATTCTTGAATATACATCTCTCTTAAAGCTTGTCTTTTCTTTTCTTTTTCTCCTAATCTCTTTGAAATCAAAGCAACATCATCACCATCTTTTCTTTTATTTTATTTCTTTTCAATCGAAATTCTCTCCATCTACACTCTCATAGCGAATGCTAAAGTGCCTATAAGCCAAATTTATTTTCTTTTCCTTGATCATACATAGCCAATCTTTCATCAATTAAACAACATTCTCAATCCTTTCCTTTCATTGTGGGAATTAGGTAAGGGTTCTTTTCCATTTTCGATTTATTATTAGTGTCATGGCGAATATCATTGGTTTTATGAGGGCCTTTTAGATCGATATAACGTTCATTCTAATAACATTTCTTTCGTTATTATTTAGTGCAATAACGAGATCGGAACTCAAGTGATCGGAGAATTGTAGAAACGTTGGAAGCGTTTTATTGTGGTAAGGAAATCACATCTTTTTAAAGCCTTAGTACTATTTGATATTATTTAGATCTAACTATTATCCCTTTGGATTTTGAAGACTTTCAAAATAGGGAAGAAAAGGGCGGTGGTTAGTCACATTAAGAGGCGGATCAAGTAAATCCCCATTCAAGCGAAGAGCGATTTCGGTCAGGGATTTTCCATCGGGTTGCGGGCCATCTTAGAAGGAAGTCTATTATTCAAGTGGTACGAACTTACGAGTAGTTATCGTTGGTGGATTCTCGGCTGACTAATCAATAAACGAGGAAAAGCCAAAAATCGAAGTGATTCAAAATCAAGAGGGTAAGATTTTGGATCTATTATCGATTAAGATTATTTTCTGAATTAGTTGTCTAACGGATCAAAATATGTTTTAGGTCTTGAGGAGCGAGAAGGATTAGTACTCTCGATGCGAGGTGTGTAATTTCACACTCATTATTTTCTCGGTTGGATGTCAATTCGGTATGGAAGTAAATCGTAAAAGCGATTTGATCGGTAAAACGTAAAAATTTGATATTTTGGCGAAAATACGTAAAAATGACTAAATCGTGAAAATTACGAAAATGCCCTCGATAAATTATTCGTTATTATGTAAATTGGATGTTTCGTGAAAATGGGCCACAAAATACTCTAGTTCGATAAATTGGGCCAAAATACTCTAGTTCGATAAATTGGGCCAAAATACTCTAGTTCGATAAATTGGGCCAAAATACTCTAGTTCGATAAATTGGGCCAAAATACTCTAGTTCGATAAATTGGGCCAAAACACTCTAGTTCGGTAAATGGGCCAAAGCCCACTAAACTGCTAAATAGACAAATTGTTATATTATGTTTATGGGCCAAATGAAATGATTATCGATAAACCCACCATGTTATGCATTATTAAGAAATTTATACTTTATTATACACGCCTAATTGCATGGGGTGGGATATATGAAGAGAAGAATGGCCAGTTGCCAAAAATCTAGTTCGGTGGCTCTGCCACGATAATGGCTTAATGCCTCTAGTTCGGTGGCTCTGCCACAATAATGGCTCATTGCCTCTAGTTCGGTGGCTCTGCCACAATAATGGCTTATTGCCTCTAGTTCGGTGGCTCTGCCACATTAACGGCTTATTGCCTCTAGTTCGGTGGCTATGCCACAATTATAAAAAGGCTTAATGCCTACGATTGGTGTGATGGCGGGGTGGGTTGACTTGATCCCCACAGGTGTGATGGTTGGTACGGGGTGTTAGCGGATGGATATTAGGTTTGGGTTGGGAATTACATTTTACATGCATTTTTAATTTTTTTAAATTCATGATATATTGTTGAATTCTGTAATTGGGCTCAAGCCCAGCATAATATCTTGATGATTTGGCCCAATAATGGTGGTAAGTGAGTTACACACTGAGTTCTAAGTAACTCACCCTTAATTTTTCCATCTCAGGTAATGGAAATTGATGTGGACTTGGGCGAGGATGACTTCGTGGAGGCCATCTTTGCGAAAGAGGGTTATTTAAACTCCGAATTTTTAATAAGTATATTTTTTACTATTATGGATTATTGTAATAAGGGCCTCTATAAATAACTTATGGATTTTATGTGTGTTTGGAATTTAAACTATATTTTGGACTTTTAATCATGGGCTATGATTTTATGATGTTTTTATTAAAATAAATTTGAGTTTTCAAGTATATGAAAATCTTTTATAAATATTTTATTATAGTTAACTCTTTAACAAATTACCTAAAGGTTATTGATAATACAATGATTTTCAACTAATGTTTTCAAATATTTATAAAAATCAAATACTCTTCAAATTTTAAACCACATAAATAATATTGTAGTTTTCAACTCATTAAAGATTTAAGAATAGCTCGAATCATGTAACAAACCAAATCTAGTCTCAATGCATAGGCCGGGTTTGGGGTGTTACATTTAGTAATATCGAGCCAGCTTCAAAAACTTCGGTACCGTGGTTTGGGTTCAAAAATAATTTACGTATGAAAGCGTTCAATGATATTTTAAAGATCAAGTATGGCACCACAAGCATCCCAACAAGTCAAGTAAGTATTTATTGCTTAATGATTACTATGATATGATCATAGGAACACTCTAGAACTTCTAGTTTTAGATATGAAAATCGTAGAGATTGAGACTATAGGATATGTTGCGAAAAACAACTTTATATCTCAAATCTCATAAAATATCGTTAATAAACACCAAACAAAATTTTGATTCATAAAACTTGTAATCGATAAGCGAACAAGCTATCATGAGTACAAGAGGGCGTGGTCGTGGGCGCGTAGACGTGGCCGTGGTAGAGGCCGAGGTGCTACGATGTTGAAGCACCAAATCATATGCAGTGGGCCTTTGCGTCAATTGAAAGTGAGGCGGGATCACGCGATCACATGGAAGAAGATCATGCATTGACTCAAGCAATGCTACGAGTCTTGGAAAGGGTCATTGGAACTAGAATTGGGCCAACAACTCGTGGGTCAATTTGAGAGCGACTTAAGGCAAATAATGCGAAGTTTTCGAGAGGAGTCTGGTGTAGCTCGAATGTGGTGAATCTTGGCTCAAGTCGTGGAGCGGATTATGGATGATATGGAATGCACGGCTGAGCAAAAATTGAGAGGAGCTGTATCCTTATTAAGGGATGAGGCGTATCAGTGGTGGCTCACTGTTCGAGAAGGCACTGAAGCCGCACTGATTAATTGGGAATTCTTTAAAGCTGCCTTCCAAGGAAAATACATCGAACGAGCTATGTAGGCGCTCGAAGGAAGGAATTTCGAATCTTGTCCAAGGAAGTAAGACCGTGCCGATATGAAGTCGAGTTTTTACGTCGAGCCGTTATGCCCGAACAATGGTAGCAACAAATCCGCGAGCGTTGTGTATGCGTTTGAGGATGGACTTAATGATGAGTGAGGGTTACGATTGCTCCACGACAAGTTAGAAATTTTTCGACTCTTGTGGAGAAGGCTAAAATAGCCAAGAGGCTAAGAACTTCGAGCAGCGAGCGAGAAAGATCCTAAACAAGAGAGAGACACGTGATCTGGTTCTTCCAAGAGATTCTAAAAGAAACCTCGGAATGATGAATCGAGTTCAAGGTAGAACCCGGTAACAAATAATCGGTCGAGATTGCATGAGTGTGGGAAAAGACATTTTGGAGAATGTTGGAGGAAAACGGCGCATGCTACAAATGCGTTCAATGGAACATCGATTACAAAAGTCGTCCTCGACGAATGGATACGACTCAAGAAGTCCGTAATAATGATGCACAAAGGTCGGGGTAATCAGCAGCCACCGAGAGGTCGTGGACCGGTCGTGGTGGTAATGGGGCTAATCGTGGTCAAGGTGCACCGGTCGAGGCAATGGTCCTAGAGGAAATGCGATGCAAGACGGCTGGATCGGTTTATGCGAGTTAGGCGCCGAGGGACGGCAATGCACGATGTGATAAGCTGTACGTTCTTCAATTTTGATGTACTGTTATGGCTTTAATAGATATTGGCTCTACCCATTCATATGTAGCTAGTGCCATATCTCGAAACCTGGATTTAGAATCAAAATTACCGAAAATGAGATGACGGTGATTAGTCCTTTAGGAATGATTCGGTAATTGTTAATAAAATTTTAAAGACGTGCCTTGAAAATCCAAGAGGAGGTATTCTTAGCAAACTTGATGGAACTACCTTTCGCGAGTTCGATCTCATTTTGGGCATGGATTGGTGGTCAAACATCGGTATGAATTGGATTGTCTTTGAAAAATGAATGTCGATAAGAACCGGGATGATAAGGAAGTCATAATGATTGGTGAACGAAAGAACTATCGGCAAATGTGGTATCTGCATTAAAAGTTTGAGAAGTTGGTGCGGAAAGGATACGGAGCATTTCTAGCCTTTATCGTGCTTTGGATGCCAAATAATTATCTCGTGAATGATGTGAGGACAATTGAAGGAATTTCCGATGTATTTCGAAGAACTTTCCGGTATACCTCGGATCGGAAGTAGAATTTGGCATTGAGCTTACGCAGGAATGACTCTGGTGTCCATTGCTCCTTATAGAATGGCACCAAAGGAGTTGGCTGAGCTTAAAGCTCAAATTCAAGAATTGTTGGATCGGGGATTTATTCGACCAAGTGTGTCTCCGTGGGGAGCACCAGTTTTGTTCGTCAAGAAGAAGGATGGATCGATGCGTATGTGCATTGACTACAGACAGTTGAATAAATTGACGATCAAGAATTGGTATCCTCTGCCGAGAATTGACGACCTGTTTGATCAATTAAAAGGAGCTTCAATTTTCTCCAAAATTGATTTAAGGTCGGGTTATCACCAGCTCAAGGTGAAAGAAGCGGACATTTATAAGACGGCATTTCGGATACCGCTACGGACACTATGAGTTTGTAGTGATGCGTTTGGACTAACCAATGCACCAAATTGCATTTATGGACATGATAAACCTAGTCTTTCAACCATATTTAGACCGGTTCGTGGTAGTGTTCATAGATGACATATTGGTTTATTAGAGAAATGAGGAGGAACATGACCAAAGATTTGCGGATAGTATTACTGACTACTTCGTGATAAGCAATTGTATGCCAAATTTAGTAAATGCAAATTTTGGTTAAAGGAAGTGACTTTCCTTGGTCATGTAGTATCGGTAGAAGGAATAAGGGTGGATCCTCGGAAAATTGAGGCTATTACGGATTGGAAACCACCAACATTAGTAGTGAAATTGAGTTTCTTGGGTTTTCTTTGGATACTATAGGCGTTTTGTAGAGGGTTTTAGTTGATTCTTTGCACCCTAACAAAATTGTTGCGTAAAGGAGCTCAGTATATTTGAATGAAAAGCAACAAGAGAGTTTCGAGAAATTGAAGAAGATCCCGACGAAGCTCCAGTTTTAATTCGGTAGGCCTAAAAAGAATTCTTGTTTATTGTGATCGTCTCTCACAGATGCAGGTTGTGTGTTGATGCAAAATGGAAAGGTGGTGGCCTATGCTTCTCGTCAATTGAGACCACACGAAGTAAACTACCCTACCCATGATTTGGAGTTAGGCTGCGTTGTCTTTGCTCTAAAGATTTGGAGGCACTATCTCTATGGTGAGAAATCTATAATCTACACGGATCACAAGAGTCTTAAATACCTCCTTACCCGAAGGAGTTAGATTTGAGACAAAGAAGATGGGTAGAATTGTTAAAGGATTACGATTTCTCGATTGAATACCATCTGGAAAGGCTAACGTGGTAGTGACGCGTTAAGTCGTAAGGCGATGATCGATTTAAGAGCATTGTTTGCCCATTTGAGTGCATGCGAGGATGGCGGTTGTTAGCGAACTTGGTGAAACCTCCGTGGTGGAACAAATCAAGGAAAAGCAGTACATCGATGAGAAGTTGGGACCTTTACTTGACAAGTTAAAAATGGTGAAATTGAAGATTTTGGAATAAACACGGAGGGTGTGTTGTGCTTTCGAGGAAGAGTATGCATACCTAAGGACTCGGATCTAAGGCAAGCGATTCTACGGAGGTGCATAGTAGCCCTTATGCTATGCATCCGGAGGAAATAAGATGTATCGAGATCTCCGTGAAGCGATATTGGTGGCGAGGTTGAAGCGTGAGATTTGAATTTGTGGGCAAATGTTTGACTTGTCGACAAGTGAAGGCGAACATCAATTACCGTGCAGGTTGTTACAACCGATAAAGATTCCTCTTTGGAAATGGGAGAGGATAACTATGGATTTTGTTAGTGGGTTACCGTTAACCCTACTAAGAAAAATTTCGTTTGGGTAATTGTTGATCGGTTGACGGTATCGCTCATTTCCGCCAACAGATCGGATTATTCATTGCGAAGTTGGCAAAACTATCGTGATCCAAATTGTGAGGTTGCATGGGGTACCGATATCTATTATATCGGATAGGGACCCTAGGTTTACATCACGATTCGGAAAGCTCGCATGAAGCCTTGGGGACAAAGTTGAATTCGATCGGCTTTTCATCCTCGATCGATGGTCGATCGGAGAGTAATTCAGATATTGGAAGATATGTTAAGGGATGTGTAATTGCCTTGAGAGGTAGTTGGGAGGATTATCTACCACCGCGAATTCGCGATAACAACACTATCGATCTAGCATTCAGATGGCACCTTACGAGGCATTGTATGGGCGTAAGTGTCGTTCACCTATTTGTTGGTGAATTGGGCGAAAAGATGATGTTAGGTCCCGAGATGATATCCGAGACAGAGGATAAGGTAAAAGTTATTCGAAACACGGTTGAAAGAAGCCTCGACATGATGTAAGTCGACGCAGATCCGCGAAGGGACATCGAGTATAGTGTGGGAGATCGAGTTTTCTTGAGGGTCTCTCCTTGGAAAAAGATCTTCGAGTTTGGAAGGAAGGGCAAGCTAAGTCCTAGATACATTGGACCTTATCGTGTCTTTGCGTGTCGGTCCAAAGGCATATCAGATTGAGTTACCTCCGGAGTTGGATCAAATTCATAATGTTTTCATGTTTCCATGTTGAGACGTTATAGATCGGATCCTTCGCACATTATACCAGTAGAAGAATTGGGCTGAATTGATTTGTCTTTTGAAGAAGAACCGGTGGAAATCCTAGACCGAGATGTCAAGGTACTAAGGAAGAAAACCGTGCGTTGGTCAAAGTTCTATGGCGTAACCACGAGTGGAAGAAGCTACGTGGGAGCCAGAGGATGCAATTCGGCAACAATACCCTCACCTTTTTCAACTGTGTAAATTTCGAGGACGAAATTTTCTTTAAGGAGGGTAGAGTTGTAACACCCTAAAAATCCGAGTATTTAAATTGCATGATTGGTGTTTAGATTTTAAAGGAAAAATCTTTTATTTTTATTTTAGTGCTTATTGAAGTCCTAAAGAGGGTAAAGCATAATTTGGAGAAGGAATAAAATTTATTAATTGAGAATTTATTGAAGTGAAACAAAGGTGATTAAGACTTAAGCTAAATTATGTGTTAAAGAGTGTCATAAGTGAGTACATGGTAAGGTGGAGTTGTAACACCCCAAACCCTGGTTAATATGCCACGACATAGAATACGGTATGTCACTAAGGAAAATAATTTTGAAAGAATCGAATTAACAATTAAATTTTTGTGAAAAACTCTTTGTAATTCTTTATTTGTCGAAAATAAGTTAAAATTGAAATTTACTTGAAATTACATAAAACTTTAAAACTTAGTTGATAAATCATATGATAGAAAACATTTATATCTTTTAATAAAATTCAAAATATCATTTTGGAAAATCCGTTTGGAATTGAGTATAGAAACTTGAATTTTGGAAATCACTTAACTGTTGAAAACATTTAACTTGTAATTTTACTATTGAACTATTCATGTTACCCGATGGTAAGATTTTTAAAACCATTGCGAGTTTTAGTTTAAAAACTTTGGGCTCAATTATTAAATTAACCAAGTAATTTAAAAGCTATATTTTAAACATATTCAAAACATAAAATAATCCAAAACATAATTAAACAGGCCTTATTACAAATCCATAAAAATATGAAAACCAAATTAAAATAAAGTACCCAATTGGAAATTCATATAAACCAAATTTTATTGCATGGCCTCCTCGAGTTCATCCTAGCTCCTCATCCGCAAACTCACGAATCACACGAAAAGATAAGGAGAAGGTGAGTCACCAAGACTCGATGCATATTCCTCTCCCGGGTAAATACCACATACTTACACAAATTATAACAAAGCAACATATATGTATAATGCACCCAACCTAGCCATCCATAACTCCTTTTCTACCCCGTGGTACCAAACCACCGGTGGTGCCAAACCACGGTGACCGAAGTCACGATATAAATGTGATACCAAATCACGGTGACCAAAGTCACGAATAATCCATCTGTGGGGCCAACCCACGTGTGATACCAAATCACCGGCGACGATCCCATATCTCAAAAGTGGGGCCAACCCACGGTGGTGTTAACCATGTGGACGAGTCGCCATGAGGTGCCAAACCTCGGTGTCCAAGACACGAATGTGATACCAAATCACCGGTGGTGCCAAACCACCGGTGGTGCCAAACCACCGTGACCAAGTCACGAATCATCAAGTTGTGGGGCCAACCCGTGTGATACCAAATCATTGGCGATGATCCCATATCTCAAAAGTGGGGCCAACCCACGGTGGTATTAACCACGTGGACGAGTCGCTATGAGGTGCCAAACCTCCGTGTCCAAGACACGAATGTGATACCAAATCACCGGTGACCGTAGTCACGATATCAATCTTCCCTCCTCTCATCATACCCGCAATATGACATAATAATTGTGTATGCATTATGTCATGTATGCTGAACATATATCAAATATAAGTATAACATGAATTACCATCATAATCGGATAGACATAAAACAACATAATCATGCTAATCAACCTCTAAGGTATAACCGTAATTTTACCTACCAAGGGTATTTTCAGTAATTTATCCACCAAGGGTATTTTCGTAATTTACCCACCAAGGGTATTTTCGTAATTTACCCACCAAGGGTTTTTTGTAATTTACCCACCAAGGGTATTTTCGTAATTTACCCACCAAGGGTATTTTCAGTAATTTACCCACCAAGGGTATTTTCGTAATTTACCCACCAAGGGTATTTTCGTAATTTACCCACCAAGGGTATTTTCATAATTTAGCCACCAAGGGTATTTTCGTAATTTACCCACCAAGGGTATTTTCGTAATTTTGTACCGAATGGCCTTTCTAAAGGTGCAAATGTCGCCTTGAGCGACTCAACTACCATTTTCTGTCTTTATGGGACCTGGGCCTAAAACCCGATTTGGCCCATTCTTGCCCTGCACTTCGTGTGGCCCACCTAACACAAATCTATTCACGATATAAGTTCCACCTAGTCTAGTTCACTATATACTATATCATCATACAATTTATTTCAATTGGGCCTCTGAGCCCATTGGGCCCACTTCGACCCATCGCATTAGCAAGACCAACCCACAAGAATACTCTTGATGGCCTCAACTATCGCGTTGAAGCCCCCGTGGTGCTTTCATGCGCTCGTGTAGCTACTATTGCCGTGAATGGCGCACTTCTAATTCTTGCCGCTTACAACTAGAGTAGAGAGTTACACACCGATAGGACTCGGTGCTAAACTGCTACCGCGACCACCCCGTGCCCAACGCCCACCAAGGTATGTTAACCCTTCTCTGGCATGCTCTTTATATAGCTAGCTCTTCACCTTCATTCCTTGTATCTTTTCGATGTGGGATCCTTCACAAGAGAGTTTAAATTCAACCTGAAACTCTTACCGTCCACTCATAAAATAAATACTCCTCGCTTCTCATGAGATTCAACCTGTGCTCCTTATAACATAATCCACGCTGCTAGCCACTTTACCAACTAGCTCCTTGTGCCTCAAACCATGCAATTAAATATAACCCTATGGCCAAGGTCTAAATTCATTTAATAAAAATAATCAAAAGGAATGCAAACACTACAACTAGAACCTTGGACCTCCTTCCTTCCTTCTCAAGTCCACTTTGCCACTACACCACACACACCACTTGTGTCATTTTCCTCCACATTTTATTCTTAAGGCCTACCCGCCAACCTCCAAGGTTTTTTTTTTTCACCTAAAACCAAAATTTTCCCAAAGCTAATATTTGATCCGGGACTTCATAGAAGCCCTTAACCTTCCAAAATCACTTATCTAAAAGGTCCAACTTGCACTTAAGCCGATCTCCTATTCTCCAAAAATTTTAAACGCTACTACGCCTAAGGCCCATTGGGCTCAATCCTACTAGGCCTAATTTCGGGATGTTACAAATCTACCTTCCTTAAAGAAATTTCGTCCTCGAAATTTCCAACTAACTAACAAATACATCGTTCTAACCTACCACACTACGCTCACGCTGCAGACTCGATCTAATAACACTAATAAACCAAATCTCAAACTTCTTTCACATAACTAGATAACTAAACACAAAAGCAAATCGATATTTATACATACAATTTCTATATCCAAACCAGCACACACAAAATAAATACCAAAAATACACCATAACATTGTCTTAACAAACATAAAATAAGGGAACTTACAGATTTGGATGCTGAGACTCAAGGTGCCATACTTCCAAACAACATGTATTTTCAAACAAACTTTTTGAACCCCATAACCCACAAATGAAGTTTTTGAAACCTAGGCTCGATACCAATTTGTAACACCCCAAACCCAGCTAATACGCCTACGTAGATCAACTGGTATGTCACTAAGGAAAATAATTTTTGAAAGAATCAATTAACAATTAAATTTTGTGAAAAACTCTTTGTAATTCTTTATTTGTCTAAAATAAGTTAAAATTGAAATTTACTTGAAATTACATAAAAATTTAAAACTTAGTTGATAAATCATATGATAGAAAACATTTATATCTTTTAAGAAAATTCAAATATCATTTTGGAAAATCCGTTTGCAATTGAGTATAGAAACTTGAATTTTAGAAATCACTTAATCTGTTGAAAACATTTAACTTGTAATTTTACTATTTAACTATTCATGTTACCCGATGGTAAGATTTTTAAAACCATTACGAGTTTTTAGTTTAGAAAACTTTGGGCTCAATTATTAAATTAACCAAGTAATTTAAAAGCTATATTTCAAACATATTCAAAACATAAAAATAATCCAAAACATAATTAAATGTGCCTTATTACAAATCCATAAAAATATGAAAACCAAATTAAAATAAAGTACCCAATTGGAAATTCATGTAAAACCAAATTTTATTGCATGGCCTCCTCGAGTTCATCCGCTCCTCATCCGCAAACTCACGAATCACACGAAAAGATAAGGGAGAAGGTGAGTCACCAAGACTCGAGCATATTCCCTCTCCGGGTAAATACCACATACTTACACAAATTATAACAAAGCAACATATATGTATAATGCACCCAACCTAGCCATCCATAACTCCTTTTCTACCCCTGTGGTACCAAACCACCGGTGGTGCCAAACCACCGTGACCGAAGTCACGATATAAATGTGATACCAAATCACTTTGGTGACCAAAGTCACGAATAATCCATCTGTGGGGCCAACCCACGTGATACCAAATCACCGGCGACGATCCCATATCTCAAAAGTGGGGCCAACCCACGGTGGTGTTAACCACGAGGACGAGTCGCTATGAGGTGCCAAACCTCCGTGTCCGAAGACACGAATGTGATACCAAATCACTGGTGGTGCCAAACCACTGGTGACCGAAGTCACGAATCATCAAGTTGTGGGGCCAACCCACGTGTGATACCAAATCATTGGTGACGATCCCATATCTCAAAAGTGGGGCCAACCCACGGTGGTATTAACCACAGGGACGAGTCGCTATGAGGTGCCAAACCTCTGGTGTCCGAAGACACGAATGTGATACCAAATCACTGGTGACCGAAGTCACGATATCAATCTTCCCCCTCCTCTCATCATACCCGTGCAATATGACATAATAATTGTATGCGTTATGTCATGTATGCTAGACATATATCAAATATAAGTATAACATGAATTACCATCATAATCAGATAGACATAAAACAACATAATCATGCTAATCAACCTCTAAGGTATAACCGTAATTTTACCTACCAAGGGTATTTTCGTAATTTATCCACCAAGGGTATTTTTGTAATTTATCCACCAAGGGTATTTTCGTAATTTACCCACCAAGGGTATTTTTGTAATTTACCCACCAAGGGTATTTTCGTAATTTACCCACCAAGGGTATTTTCGTAATTTACCCACCAAGGGTATTGTTGTAATTTACCCACCAAGGGTATTTTTGTAATTTAGCCACCAAGGGTATTTTCGTAATTTAGCCACCAAGAGTATTTTCATAATTTACCCACCAAGGGTATTTTCGTAATTTACCCACCAAGGGTATTTTCGTAATTTTGTACCGGAATGGCCTTTCTAAAGGTGCAATTAATCGCCTTGAGTGACTCAACTACCATTTTGGTCTTTCTGACTGTTGGGCCTAAAACCCGATTTTGGCCCATTCGGCCCACACGCCGTGTGGCCCACCTAACACAAATCTATCCACGATATAAGTTCCACCTAGTCTAGTTCACTATATACTATATCATCATACAATTTATTTCAATTGGGCTCTGAGCCCATTGGGCCCACTTCTACCATCGCATTCAAGCCCAACCCACAAGAATACTCTTGATGGCCTCAACTATTGCGTTGAAGCCCCACACGTCTTTCAGCCGCTCGTGTAGCTACTATTGCCATGATCGGCACTTGGCATTTGCCGCTTCTACAACTAGAGTAGAGAGAGTTACACACCGATAGGACTCGGTGCTAAACTGCTACGCGACCACTCCCCGTGCCCAACGCCCACCAAGGTATGTTAACCTTCTCTGGCATGCTCTTTATATAGCTAGCTCTTCACCTTCATTCCTTGTATCTTTTCGATGTGGGATCCTTCACAAGAGAGTTTAAATTCAACTGAAACTCTTACCGTCCACTCACAAAATAAATACTCCCTTGCTTCTCATGAGATTCAACCTGGCTCCCTTATAACATAATCCACGCTGCTAGCCACTTTACCAACTAGCTCCTTGTGCCTCAAACCATGCGCAATTAAATATAACCCTATGGCCAAGGTCTAAATTCATTTAATAAAATAATCAAAAAGGAATGCAAACGCTACAACTAGAACCTTGGACCTCCTTCCTTCCTTCCAAGCGTCACTTTTCCACTACACCACACACACCACTTGTGTCATTTTCTCCACATTTTATTCTTAAGGCCTACCCGCCAACCTTCAAGGTTTTTTCACCTAAAACCAAAATTTTCCCAAAGCTAATATTTGATCCCGGACTTCATAGAAGCCCTTAACCTTCCAAAATCACTTATCTAAAGGTCCAACTTGCACTTAAGCCGATCTCCTATTCTCCAAAAAATTTTAAACGCTACTACGCCTAAGGCCCATTGGGCTCAATCCTACTAGGCCTAATTTCGTGGATGTTACAGAGTTGGCGCATGGGTTCTAGCAAGAGGAAGAGGTTGAATCCTTGTATAGCACCTAAATGAATTTTTGTTTTAATTTTCGCTCATGGATAGGAAGTGTCGGCAAAGAACATATAAGGAAGGTGTTGACCATGTTATTTTTGGTTAGTGTATCAATGGATTAAGGAAACAACTAACTTATGGCATGGAATCAAAGACTTAAGGAAAGATAGGGGGACATAAGGCACATATCAAGGAGAATTTTGGAAACAAAATCATGGCAATGGACCATGCATATGGATCGGCATTATGGCTAGGGGAAGCCAATTTTGGTGATAGTTTGCTAGGAAATTTAGTCTTTGTTTTGGTCATTTTCTTTAGTTTTGTGCATAATTTTGCAAATTCTCCTAACCTATCTCTCCTTGGCGAATTGTGCTTTGGTAAGCCTTGATTATTTTGACCATTTGGTCATTTTTGTTTATTGCTTTAGTACTTGTTTGTACCTTTTCTTTGAATGCCGAAAATCACCTATACCAAAAGCCAATCCTTTTCTTTTCTTTTTGCCATTGCTTAGAATATACATCTCTCTTAAAGCTTGTCTTTTCTTTTATTTTTCTCCTAATCTCTTTGAAATCAAAGCAACATCATCACCATCTTTTCTTTTATTTTATTTCTTTTCAATCAAATTCTCTCCATCTACACTCTCATAGCCGAATGCTAAAGTGCCTATAAGCCAAATTTATTTTCTTTTCCTTGATCATACATAGCCGAATCTTTCATCAATTAAACAACATTCTCAATCCTTTCCTTTCATTTGTGGGAGTTAGGTAAGGGTTCTTTTCCATTTTCGATTTATTATTAGTGTCATGGCCGAATATCATTGGTTTTATGAGGCCTTTTGGATCGATATAACGCTCATTCTAATAACGCTTCTTCGTTATTATTTAGTGCAATAACAGAGATCGGAACTCAAGTGATCGGGAGAATTGTAGAAACATTGGAAACATTTTATTGTGGTAAGGAAATCACATCTTTGTAAAGCCTTAGTACTATTTGATATTATTTAGATCTAACTATTATCCCTTTGGATTTTGAAGACTTTCAAAATAGGGAAGAAAAGGCGGTGGTTAGTCACGTTAAGAGGGCGGATCCGTAAATCCCCATTCAAACGAAGAGCGATTTGGCAATCGGGGATTTTCCACCGGTTATGGGCCATCTTCAGAAGGAAGTCCATTATTCAAGTGGTACGAACTTCGAGCCGTTATATCGTTGGTGGATTCTCGAGGCTAACGAATCAATAAACGAGGAAAAGCCGAAAATCAAGTGATTCAAAATCAAGAGGGTAAGATTTTGGATCTATTATCGATTAAGATTATTTTTACAATTAGTTGTCTAACGGATCAAAATATGTTTTAGGTGCCGAGGAGCGAGAAGGATTAGTACTCTCGAGAACGAGGTGTGTAATTTCACACTCATTATTTTCTCGGTTGGATGTCAATTCGGTATGGAAGTAAATCGTAAAATGATTAGATCGATAAAAGCGTAAAAAATTTGATATTTTGACGAAAATACGTAAAACGACTAAATCGTGAAAATTACAAAATGCCTCGATAAATTATTCGTTATTATGTAAATTGGATGTTTAGTGAAAATGGGCATAAAATACTCTAGTTCGATAAATTGGGCCAAAATACTCTAGTTCGATAAATTGGGCCAAAATACTCTAGTTCGATAAATTGGGCCAAAATACTCTAGTTCGATAAATTGGGCCAAAATACTCTAGTTCGATAAATTGGGCCAAAATACTCTAGTTCGATAAATTGGGCCAAAACACTCTAGTTCGGTAAATGGGCCAAAGCCCACTAAACTGCTAAATAGATAAATTGCTATATTATGTTTATGGGCCAAATGAAATGATTATCGATAAACCCACCATGTTATGCATTATTAAGAAATTTATACTTTATTATACACGCCTAATTGCATGGGTGGGATATATGAAGAGAAGAATGGCCATTGCAAAAATCTAGTTCGGTGGCTTCGCCACGATAATGGCTTAATGCCTCTAGTTCGGTGGCTCGCCACAATAATGGCTCATTGCCTCTAGTTCGGTGGCTCGCCACAATAATGGCTTATTGCCTCTAGTTGGTGGCTTCGCCACATTAACGACTTATTGCCTCTAGTTCGTGGCTATGCCACAATTATAAAAGGCTTAATGCCTACGATTGGTGTGATGGCGGGGTGGGTTGACTTGATCCCCACAGTGTGATGGTTGGTACGGGGTGTTAGCGGATGGATATTAGGTTTGGGTTGGGAATTACATTTTACATGCATTTTAATTTTTTAAATTCATGATATATTGTTGAATTTCAGAATGGGCTCAAGCCCAAAGATAATATCTTGATGATCCGCCCAATAATGGTGGTAAGTGAGTTACACACCGAGTTCTAAATAACTCACCCTTTAATTTTTCCATCTCGTAATGGAAATTGATGTGGACTTGGGCGAGGATGACTTCGTGGAGGCCATATCGCGAAAGAGGGTTATTTAAACTCTAAATTTTTAATAAGTATATTTTTTACTATTATGGATTATTGTAATAAGGGCCTCTATAAATAACTTATGGATTTTATGTGTGTTTGGAATTTAAACTATATTTTGGACTTTTAATCATGGGCTATGATTTTATGATGTTTTTATTAAAATAAATTTGAGTTTTCAAGTATATGAAAATCTTTTATAAATATTTTATTATAGTTAACTCTTTAACAAATTACCTAAAGGTTATTGATAATACAATGATTTTCAACTAATGTTTTCAAATATTTATAAAAATCAAATACTCTTCAAATTTTAAACCCTGTAAATAATATTGTAGTTTTCAACTCATTAAAGATTTAAGAATAGCTCGAATCATGTAACAAACCAAATCTAGTCTCAATGCATAGACCGGGTTTGGGGTGTTACATAGCCGATTGGGTAGGGAAATCTCTTGAATTTTTGGATGAAAATTGGAATGACTTATTCCACTGTCTCTTTCTAGAGTCACGAGACTCTATTTTAGACTCTTCTTCTCTTTTACTAGTTCTTCGGCTTTACAAACCCATTCTACTAGCAAAACAAATTCCTTTCATTCTAGGACAGCAACAAACAACTTGATGTCTTTATTTAATCCATCTTCAAATCTTTTACTGATAATGGCCTCAGTGGATGCACATTCACGAGCGTATTTGCTGAGTCATACAAAGTCTCGCTCATAATCAGTTACTGACATCTTGCCTTGCTTCAGCTTTAGAAATTTCTTCCTCTTCTGGTCTACAAATCTTTGGCTGATATACTTTTTCTTGAACTTTTCTTGGAAGAATTCCCATGTGACCCTTTCCCTTGATACTACTGACACAAGGGTGTTCCACCATTGGTAAGCAGAGTCTCTAAAGAGAGAGATTACACACTTCATGCGTTCTTCAGGGGTGCATGACAGCTCATTAAATACCCTGATGGTATTTTCTAACCAGAATTCAGCTCTTTCTGGATCATCATCTTTTCTAGCCCAGAATTCTTTTGCCCCATGTTTCCTGATCCTATCAATTGGAGGTTTATCTCCTCTTACCACCTCTACTACTTGAGGGGCTATTGGAGTAGGTTGTGGAACAGGCGGGGGTGGAGGGGGTTGTGCATTCGGGTTCGCACTAACGAACTCCGTATACCAGGCATTCATCATATAGAGGAAAGCTTCTCTAGCCTCTTCTCCTCCTTCTTGACTCACCGTAGTGGGTTTATTCTCATTCTCATTTGGCACCGTCCCTTCTACGGGAGCCGACGCGTTACTTTCAACATCATCCGCCACAACTTCTTCGGGATCCATTAACTAAATGTATAAACATAATTTAAATAGTCAGAAGTCGTCACACTATCATTATTAAAACATTCTTATGTATGACATGTATAGCTAGACTCATGCTCATGCTACGTGAGTCCTAGAACTGAGTAAACTGTGGCTCTGATACCACTAAATGTAACACTCTATACCCAAGCCCGAGGCTAGGACTGGATAAGAGATATTACCATGCTTGAACTCATTAAAACATATACTATTGGGCTGTAAAATTTCATTCCGACTTAAAAACTTCTCTATATTAGTCTAATCATACATTACATGGGCCTATGAGGCCTTAAGCACATATCTAAAAACTTTCGAAACTTAATCGAAACCTTTCTTTAAAGTACCCCTTGACATGCCCATGTTATCAACCTTGGGGAGCTAGTGACTATTTTTACACGGCCTGAACACGTCCGTGGGCTTAAACCGTGTGATAAACCTTGATATACTGACTTGATCCACACGGTATGGGCATACGTCCATGTTCAAACCGTGTATTCTACACGAATCATACACACGGCCGTGGGGTTGTACCGTGGCCTATCATGATTAATAACAATAAGGTGCAGGGTTCACACGGCCTAGACACACGCCCGTGTGTCTAACTGTATGAGCAATTAGAGGCTATTTACCAAGCCATTTACCACCCTGAAATCAAAATCAAACCAATACATTTCAAAAACTATACAACATGCTTCATTGAATATAACAACATACATATAACCAATTTTTTGCTAACCACTTAGCCATATACAAAAGAATAATGGTTTGATAACCTATACAATGGCCCTTTTTAAAACATGCTCTCAAAATGAAAGCTTCCTATACATGCCATACTTAGTAAAATAACTTGGCTATACCAAAATAAGGATTGATAGTATGCTACGAGCTCCGACTCCAACGATCCACAAGTTAGCTTGGCGGGACTACATAGAAAGAAAGGATTAAAGACGTAAGCATTTAGCTTAGTAAGTTTGCATGTAAAACACAATTAATAAACTTGCTTAACATAAACCATTTGACATAACAATGGTATCATAATGTTAGCTTTAAAGCTTGCTTACTCGTACTAATTCTCACATGTCTGATGATGCTTACTATCCTCATACTTGTCAGGTAAACATGGTATCTGTATCACTTGATCACATTGATCAATAGACTTTAATTTAATAATCATGATCTCTAATTCATCATTCATAACATAAATAATACTCAATTTCAACTTGGTAATATCTTTGCTTACTTAGCTTTCTTGTTATCTCATTTTAACTTTACTCATTTGCTCGATGAACTTCTGCGAATAATCGAGGATACTAAATCTTATCCCACGTAACTTAATGCCAAATCCATATCCTAGATACGGTCTTACATGATATATCTCTTCTTGAATCAATGCCAAGCTTGACTTGGACTTATATGATAACTTATTCAATGCCAAGCTTGGGTCCTTGGGCTTACATGATAACTTGTTCAATGCCAAGCTTGGGTCCTTGGACTTACATGATAACTTGTTCAATGCCAAGATTGGGTCCTTGGACTTACATGATAACTTGTTCATACTTAATCACATTGATTTCTTTATTTAACAAACATTAATCATTCCATGATAATAATGTACATTATACTAAGCAATTCAATGATAGAAATCATAAAGTTTAGAAATCATACAAACTTACCTCAATATACAAAATGTATGTAGATATGCAATTTAGTCCTCGACTTTGTTCTTGCCTCGGTTTCGATTCGGGCTTCATTTTTCTTCATCTATAATCATAAATAGACAGTTTAATAAGAATATTGACTAAATTGATTCATAACTCATTCTTTGGCAAAATTACTATTTTGCCCCCATACTTTTTCATATTTGCATTATTGCCCCTAGGCTCGTAAAATGATTTTTATACAACTTTCTTAAAATACATGCTTAGATGATTAATAGTCTCAACTATAGAAATCATCAAATCTTACAAAATCACACATGTATGACCAAACTTAAGATTTTCACAATCAAGTCCCTACATGCATTTTATGGAAAATCTCTTAACAAAAGATGTTTCTACTACATCAAGCTTTCATAATCTTCCATAGAACATCAAAATACATGTATGTCATACATGACCACATTTTTGAACATCCATTATAGCTCACCAAATAGCTAAAAATAGCTTACTCATGCTATCAGGACTTCAAAAATACGAAGAATATAAAAAATCGGGCTTAGAAGCACTTACTAGCAAGCTTGGAAAATTGAAAGAGCCCTAACAATGGCTATTGGAATTTTCGGCAGCTTTGGGGAAGAAGATGAATGGATTTTTTGTCATCTTTTTCCCATTTTAATCATTTATTAGGTAAATAACCAAAATGCCCCTCTTTTTAAAAATTTCCATAAAACTATCTCATGACCAATTTTGTCCAAAAATTAAATTTTGGGCAAATTTCTATTTAGGGGTTCATAATTATTATTTTAAGGCTATTTCATACAAAAGCTTCTAGAAATTCATATTTTGCAACTTTTGCAATTTAGTCCTTTTAGACCATTCAACCACAATTTAGCGAAATTGCTTCATGAAACCTTCATACTAGCATGCAAACATGGCATAAACCTTAAAACTCATAATTTCATCTCAGTTTCGTGGTCTCGCACCACTATCCCGACTAGGCCCTAAATTGGGCTATTACATTGGTACTAAACATGAGGTTCGTTCACATAATTAGAAAAGTATATAAAAGAAGGATAGAAAATTGTTCATTATAGAAAATATATAGCAAGTAGATTATTACCCTTAAAGCTCTATTCTTCAGCTTGTTCATTATAGAAAATTGTTTGAGCCTAGCTTTCATAGTCTTACCCAACGGAACATTGGGTGCTTTCTTGGCATTTTGTAGCCATGGATGTTCTGCATAGAATAGTTGGGATGGTTTTTCATGCATAGAAAATATATATCAACATAAATAAAGCATGTAACATGTACAGAAGGTTACCAAGCACTTCTTGTACTATAGGACGTTGCTTTGGATCAAGATTAAGCATTTTCTTTACAAGGTCCTTTGCATTGTCTGAAACCTTGGGCCATAGGTCCCTCTTAAAGTCAATAGCAGAGCGAATAATTGATTGTGCCACCCCCTGCTCAGTCTCTATATGCAAACACGACTAGCCAGTTTAGACATAAGAATACCTTTAAAATGGCATGGAATTCTTCCTTGGCTATTCCAATTCTATCAGTGTCACTTGAATCAACAACATAAATTATTGCTTGTGTATTTAGGAAATAACATCTCCAATCTGGCCTGTAAAAGATGCAGATTAAGAAGAAAAGTGGAAGACGAGTGTTGGAGGGTGGTGAAGTCAATCAGTGTGTTCAACAAGTAGCAAATTGCCCGATGAAAGGACTAAAATCATCACAAAGAAAGCAAATTGGCAATGAAATATTCCGAAAAACAAAACTCCTTCCCGAGTAAATAAATGAAAATGATGAATCTTCTTTCATCTCACCTTATTGTCCAAAAAAGAGCAACTGAAAAACCCACAAGATATCCCTATATCAAAATTAAATAAATAGAGGAAGCAAAGTAACTTAGAGTTTGCATCTCCATTAGTTAAAAGACATGCCATAACAGTTAAAGCTACTTTAACAAATCAATTGAAAATCTCATCTATACCAAAAGTATTGGGATGTTTCCTTGAGAAAACATAGCTTAAAAACAAGTACCGATGCTTGTTTGACCACCGCAAAAAACAAAACTACATTTGATTTAAATCGAACAAAGAGTTAAATGAATTTTACAACTTTATAGAATCTTAAAGTCGATAAGCAAAACGGAGCTACATGTTTAAACTTAACAACTAAATAATTTCTCTATAAATTCAAGCCACAAAAGTTTCTGGCGATATAATCTTATACAATTCAAATCAGAACTAAAA
The DNA here is from genome assembly GCA_025506655.1 of Gossypium rotundifolium. Classification (NCBI taxonomy): domain Eukaryota; kingdom Viridiplantae; phylum Streptophyta; class Magnoliopsida; order Malvales; family Malvaceae; genus Gossypium; species Gossypium rotundifolium. The sequence continues at coordinate 114,783,304 of CP106731.1, read as the reverse complement.
TTCCCAAAGGTCTTGATTTGATAAATTAAATTCGATAAATTAAATTAAACTCCATTTGTATAAACTACATCAGTTGCTATTTTAGATTTATTAATGTTAACTTACCTAAATCCCATACTTGAAACTTGATGTTGTTGTATTGCACGCCTCTACATTAAACCCAATCACGCAAAAAAAAAAAAAAGTTCAAAAAATGGCGATCAAGTTGTCACATTTAGAAAAAAATGAAAACCCAAAACAAGAATGATAAAGAAGAATTGAGAGATTAGCCAAGAAAGGCAAACCTACTTGGACTTGTAGAGACTACCTCACCCATGAAGCTGATCTGTTGGAAGATGATCAAAATAATAATTAAAAATATATATGGAATAAATAACACCCAAAATTAGAAAATAAAAAGGGAAAATGGAAAAGAAATAAAAGTGATAGGCTTGTTTAGGAAAGATCAAAAGGTTACAGAGAATATTAGTTTTGCCAGCATTGTCAAGACCCAGTATGAGAATTCAAGCTTCTCTGTTACCGAACAGAGATGAGAACATCTGAGTAAAAATGATCGTGTCAAACAGTCGAGTTTTAATATTTATAAAAGAGTGATCGAACCTCTAGACTAACTGTGACAACGATAGAGGCAAGTGCACCTATCAAACAGTAGTATAGCTCAGGCAAGAATATCTTATCGAACCCAAGGGAACCTAAAAGTACTACTACTCACTTTCTCTCTATTATTGAAACACCCCAAACCCGGCCCACAAGCCCTGACCGGATCTGGTATGTTCCTCGAGTAAAAGTTCAAATAAATCTTGTTTTTAATAAATAATATGTTGGTTACAGAAAATAAGTCTATTTAGAGATCGCGTTGTAAATGGTGTTTAATTAAGTTGATGTTTCATTAAAACGTTATCTTTATGAGAAAGATTATAAGTTAAAAGTTAACCAAATTTAAAACTTATTATTATTGTGAAAACCATAGGTATTTAGGTGTCAAAATAATTTAAGTTGTTTTTCAAAATCATTTAATTATTTAGTAAACATTTGATCGTAGCGTATAAAAATCTAAAACGTAAAAATTTAAATAGTTTATAGTGGCCTTATTACAAAAACATAGCCCAAAATAAATCCAAAATGTTAAATGGAAAATGTAGTAAGTTTAATTAAAAGGAAACCAAATATCGAAGTTGAGCAATTGCCACCACATAGTCCTCGTTGACCGATCTATCACATTAAGCGTCACCTGAAAATATATCCCATAAAGGGTGAGTCAACGGACTCAATGTGAAACATTACGCTAAAAGCCCAATCGATCATAGCAATAAAGCCCATTTAAATAGCATTTAGCAATAAGCCCATTATATAGCAAATCAGATAATAATCGATTAAATCACATGTACATATAAAATGAGATGCAATCCCGAGCCCAACTAAATATCCATCCGCTACACACCACCCGTACCTACCAATCACACTATGGGGATTACTAAATCGACCCTCCATCCGCTACACACCATCGAAGGCAATCGCTGCAGTCAACTGCACATCGCCCTTATAAATTGTGGCATAGCCATCGGATAATTGTGACAGAGTCACCGGATTTATAATATGTGACCGAAGTCACCGGATTCATAATATTGTGACCAAGTCACGGTTAATGTGGTAAAACCACCGAACACTTCCCTTTATCAAAATCACCCATATGCCCATGCAATAAACATATTATTTCGATATTATGCCATATACCCCCAAAATCATAACGAAATCATACACATTTCATATTCATGCTTATAGCATTATTAACAAAGTATTAGGGGGTAAACATACCTGAATATCATGTACCACTGAATGGTACCCGCAACCATTATCATACATATTTTCTTAACACATGCAAATCATTAATATTATCGATCAATTAGAAATTTAGTGTAGTGTTACACACCTTATAACAAAGGAGAACTATTCTTTCCGCTCGTCGATACCTAAATATTTATCACGCTTGATTAGAACACTAATACTTATAAAACTATATAATTGATAAGTATTCTAAGTCCTTACCCTCGGAATCTCGAACAAGAATTATATGCGATTTCTCTCCGATAGGTGGTTCATAACCCGATGAAAAGCCATGAACAAATAATGGCTCGTGTACGCATACGACATCAAATAATCGACCTTCGTTGGCAAAGGGTCTACAACCCGTGGAAAGTCTCAGATCCCCATACAAATTTCTTTGTTTGAAATTTGAGGTATAGCGTAACCACCCTCTTCCAAACACTCCTTATCATTTTTCGAACCTATTTTGTTTGCCCCAAAATCTTACGTTCACGTAAAATAATAATCGAACGATAGAGTCCCCTAAAACGAAATCGATTAGTGGTCTATCTAAAACGATATAACAAGTAATATAAAAATCCTTTACCTTGAATATTTAAATCCCGATGGATCTCTCCTTAATCGTTGGCTACAAAAAGAATTCCGAAATCCTCCTTTAAGATTTCGGCCAAAGAGGATAAAAGGATTAGAGTCCTAAAATCGGCTAATCCAAAAGAAGAAAAAGGAAGAAAAGCAATAGACAGTTAAACTTACCATTAACGCTAAAATCAATTGCACCCTTACTTGATATTACAAAGAGATTCGCTATATAGAGAATGATTGACTTTGAAGAAGAAAGAGAAGAGAATGAGGTGTGATGTGATTCGCTTAATGACAAGAAAAGATTCACCTTTTCAAAAGAGAATAGAGATGGGAGGTTTTAGGTGTTATGGCTATGGTGAAAATGGAAGGAAGGTTTTGGCTATTACAAGAGAAAGAAGAAGAAAAGAAAGAGATGAAAATGACCTTAGTGCTATGATGATTTCGACACTAGAGAGGAAGAAAAGAAAAGAGAAATGTCTTCAAGGCTTTTGGTGTTTTCGACAATAGGGAAAAGAAACTTGAGAGAATAGGCAAATTAAACCAAAATGGTCAAAATGGAATGACCAATAGAAAAGAGAAAAGAATAAAAGATGTTTACTGTTGCTAAGAATGCATTCACTAGGAGAGGAAAGGTGGAGAGAAAGAAAATTTGCTTTAGAGAAAGTACAAAATAACTCAATTGCCAAAATGACCAATTAGCTACTAACCTACCAAAACCCTCATCAAAATTCGGTCACCCCCCCTGGGCTCCCAAACCGTCCACATTCATGGTCAAAATGACCATGAAAAATTTCCAAAACATCACCCATTCATCAAGCCTTATGTCCCCTTATCCTTCCATAACACCTTGATTCCATACCTTAACTAATAACTTGCCTTTTTCCTTTGGTCTACTATCCAAAAATGAAAGAAAATCCATCCATACCAAAAATAGAGCTTGACCGACACAATAGGAAATAGAACAAAAATAAAAATCCTTCCAATTGCTAACCAAGGGATTCGAACCTCTCCCCTCATGCATTCACCCATGCGCCAACACCACTTTGCCAATTGACTTGTTGTGATTAAAACCTCATACCAATTTTTCTTAAGGCCTATCTTTCTTAGCTCCATCTTAAGACTAAAAAATCTAATATTTTTCTAAGGCATTCTCCTACATACTGAAGTTCCTAAAACTCCCAAAGCACACTCAAACCATACATAGGCATGCTACTACATACAATTAAGTTAAAATGCATAACCTCTATATTCCAAATATTACAGTTCTACCCCCCTTAAAAATAATTTTGACCTTAAAATTACATGGCTAGAAAAAGTGAGGGTATTGCTATCGCATTGCTTCCTCTGGCTCTCACGAAGCTTCTTCCGATCCATAATTACGCCATAACACTTTGACGAGAGGAACTGATTTCCTCCGTAACACCTTCACATCCCGTTCTAGAATTTGAATTGGCTCCTCTTCGTAAGACAAATCTAGTCTTAATTCCACCTCCTCAACTGGCACTACATGAGATGGATCCGACCGGTAACGACGTAACATTGAAACATGGAACACATCGTGCATTTGCTTCAATTCCGTAGGCAACTCTAACTGATATGCCACTGGTCCAACCCGCTTCAAAACCTGATAAGGTCCTATAAACCTGGGTCTTAACTTCCCTTTGTAACCAAATCTCATCACCTTTTTCCAAGGTAAAACTTTTAGGAACACTTGATCCCCCACAGCAAACTCTATTTCCTTCCGCTTAAGATCTGCGTACGACTTTTGCTTGTCAGATGCTTCTTTTAACCGAGTCTGGATTACCTTAACCTTTTTTTTGGATTCTGCCACAATCTCTGGACCCAAAACATGACGTTTCCCCAATTCTGTCCAACACATAGAGTGCGACACTTCCGTCCATATAGCGCTTCATACGGTGCCATCCAATACTTGCTTGATAACTTGTTGTATGCAAACTCCGCTTAAAGGTAAGAACTCCTCCCGACTTCCTCTGAAATCTATCGCACATCCCTTAACATATCCTCTAAAACTTGATTACTCGCCGATCGGCCGTCTGATTGTGGATGAAATGCCGCTTCAAGTCCAATCTGTGTCCAAAGCTCGATGCAATACTTTCTAAAACCGAGACGTAAACCTTGGATCCTTATCCAAAATAATCGACACCGGCACTTCATGCAATCTCACAATCTCAGCCACATACAATTTCACCAATTTCTGCAAAGAGTAATTAATCCTCACTGGTATGAAATGTGCAGACTTCATCAATCGATCCACTATCACCCATACCGAGTCTTTCTTAGTAGGCGTAAGGGGAAGCCCACTAACAAAGTCCATGGTGATTCTCTCCCACTTCCACTGCAGAATCTTTATCGGTCAAGCAATCCGAAGGCACTTGATGTTCAAATTTGACTTGTCGACACGTTAAGCACTTCCTTACGAATTCTCAGAATCTTCCGCTTAAGACCGAGCCACCAAAATCGATCCCAGAAATCTCAAGATAACTTACTTCCTCCGGATGCATAGCATAAGGGCTACCATGTGACTCTGAAGAATCCTTTGCCTCAACTCCTGATCCTTCGGCATACAGACCTTTCCCTTGAAACACAATACTCCATCACTGTTAACACCATAATCTTCTAGCTCCCCATTTTGCACATGCCATAGCTTAGCACTCAAATCATCGTCTACCAACTGTCTTTCTTTCACCTGACTCAACCATGTCGGCTTTACCTGTAACTCTACTAACAAACTTCCGTCGTCATAAAGACTAAGATGTGCAAACATCGCCCTTAGATTTGACACCACTTTCTGACTTAAAGCGTCTGCCACCACATTCGCTTTGCCCGGTGGTACTTATAGAACGATCGTAGTCTTTCAACAACTCCACCCATCTTCATTGTCTCAAATTCAGCTCTTCCGAGTCGCCAGATATTTGGACTCTTGTGGTCCGTATATATCACTGACTTTTGCCCATATAAATAATGCCTCCAAACTTTAAGAGCAAAGACTACCACTGCTAACTCCAAGTCATGCTTCGGATAGTTAACCTCGTGTGGCCTCAATTGTCGAGATGCATACGCAACTACCTTCCCGTCTTGCATCAGAACATATCCTAATCCTGTGTGAGAAGCATCATAATACACCACGAAATCCTTCCCTGCCTCAGGCTGAATCAAAACCGGAGCTTCAGTCAAAACCCTCTTAAGCTTCTCAAAGCTCTCTTGCTGCTTAACTGCCCATACGAAAGGTACCTCCTTTCTCAACAATTTCGTTAAAGGTGCCGCTATCTATGAAAATCATTCGACGAATCTTCTGTAGTAGCCTGCTAATCCCAAGAAACTACGAACCTCAGCTATAGACTTAGGTGGTTTCCAATCTAACACTGCCTCAATCTTCCGATGATCTACCCTTATCCCTTCTGCAGACACCACATGTCCTAAAAATGCAACTTCTTTCAGCCAAAATTCACACTTGCTGAATTTGGCATAAAGCTTCTTCTCCCTTAACACTTGCAACACTATCCGGAGATGCTCATCGTGCTCTATCTCAGATTTGGAATATACTAGGATGCCGTCTATAAACACAACGACGAACTAATCCAAGTAGGGTTGGAAAACCCGATTCATTATATCGAACGTAGTTGGGGCATTCATCAATCCGAACAGCATTACTAAAAACTCATAATGCCCATACCTTGTCCGGAAAGCTGTCTTATGGATATCCACTTCCTTTACCTTATGCTGATGATATCCCAATCGTAGATCTATCTTTGATAATACCGTAGCTCCCTTAAACTGATCGAACAAGTCGTCGATCCTCGGCAACGGATACTTGTTCTTGATGGTCAGCTTATTCAACTGCTGGTAATCTATGCACATACGCATAGTCCTGTCCTTCTTTTTCACGAACAAGATCGGTGCTCCCCATGGAGACACACTGGGTCGAATAAACCCACAATCAAGTAACTCCTGGATCTGAGCCTTAAGCTCAACCAACTCTTTCGGTGCCATCCTGTACGGAGCGATAGATACCGCACCGCATTGTGCAACAAGTCAATCCCAAATTCCACCTCCCGATTCGGAGGCAAACCTGGAAGTTCTTTCGGAAAAACATCCACAAATTCTCTTATAGTCCTGACTCCTTCAACAGTTGCTTCCTTAACCTCCAAGGCACTAACCAACATCGGAAAAGCTACACATCCCTTCCTTACCATCTTCTCTCGCCTTAAGAGCAGAGCATCGATTTGATAAATAGTTTCGCCTCTCGCCCATCACCACAACTTCCTTATCGTCAATAGTTCTTAGTGACATCCGCTATAAGACAATCCACATTTGCACGGTACTTCACTAGCCAATCCATGCCTAAGATCGGTCAAATTCCTCGAATGGCAACTCCATTAAGTCGCCAGAAATCGTCCCCCTTGCACTTCTAAAGGCACTTCCTTAAAGAGCTTATCTACTACTATAGTCCATCCCTAAAGGACTAAGTTCACCATCTTCCTAGGTACAGTCTCGTAAGTCACATGCGAGTTCCGATACTTCACTAGCGATGTATGAATGAGTTAACCCTATATCTATCAAAGCAATAAAGGGCAACCTGTAAATAAGGAACGTATCGTTATAACATCGTGCATCACTATCCTCTCGCGATTTAACCGCATATACCAAACCTCGTTGTCTCGCCTCGATTGCTACCATCGCCTCCACCTGGGTCCCGCGACCTCTACTAGAACCATTACCTCTACCATTCGCACCATGACCCTCATCGTCAATGACCACCTCTGCCACTTTGATTAAAACCACGACTGGACGATTCCTATCAGATCCATCGGACAATCCTTAATCATATGGTCCTTGGACCCGCATTTAAAACATCCCCCTGTTTTTTTCAACATTCTCCCGGGTGCATTTTTCCACACTGAGCACAATTACAATATTGTCCTCCCGTAGTAACCTGCTAACCTCGCGACCCATCAACTCTAGGTCTCTTTTGAAAGTTCCTGGATGACCCTAAAGACCCATAGCTCCTCTTATTCTTATTCTGACCTCAGTCCCGGTTCTGTTTCTTAGTCCGCTTAACTTCTTCAGCTATCCGTGCCCTATCCACTAAGATTGCAAAGTCTCTTTCCTAGTGCGGAGCAATCAACACTCGCAGCTCATCTCTCAGTCCATCCTCAAATCTGACACTCTGTTCATAATCAGTAGCTACTATCCCTCTGGCATACCGACTAAGCCGCAAAAACTCCGCTTCATACTCAGCTACAGACTTATTTCGTTGTACTAAATTCAGAAACGCCTTTCTTTGAGAGTTGATGTAGCTCGCTCCAACGTATTTCCCTTTAAACTTAACCTTAAAATACCTCCAATCCACTCGATCTGCTGGAATACTCTCCTTAACAGTGAGCCACCACTGGTTGGCCTTATCTCGAAGCAGCGAAACAACACCTTTCAGCTTTTCCTCAGCAGTGCAGTCTAAATCATCCACGATCCTCTCGACTGCCTCTAACCAGTACTCCGCTACATTCGGAGCTACCCCAGATACTCCCCTAAAAACCTCAGCTCCATTCGATCTAAGTCTCTCAGCTACTGACTTTCGAGCCCCATTACCCATACTACCTCCTACTACTCGCTCTAAAACTCGCAGCATAGCCTGCGATACTGCGTCACCTCCTCCAGTTTGCTCTTAAAATTCCACCACAATAGCCGGTGGCGGTGCTTCATTTTTGGAACCCTGACCAGACCTAACTGGTTCCGACACAGCCATTCTGCCTCTACCGCGTCCACGATGACCACGTCCCCTAGAACTCATGTCTACTTCGCGTCTTATCTGTTTTTACAAAAATTTTATGCATTAGAGTCTTTTCACTTTCTTGTTTAAAGAAAATTTTATGCAATAGAGTTTTAATCAGTGGTTTTTCCGTAGAAGTACACATATACCTAGGGTCCATGTCTCTAAAGTATAGTTTCCTTAGGTTTATCAACTAAAGTATCATACATTAACATACTCACATCAATTTATCAACAAAAGAACTTACTTGGCGGACCTGGGCCGAGAACTAGGGTGCCATGCTTCCATAAAAACCAGTTTAACTAAAAAAAATTTTCAAAAAGTCATTTGGGCCTAATTTTGAAAACGTTGTGGGCTTCAAAACCCAAGGCTGAGTGTTTAAAACTAGGCTCTGATACCAAGTTGAAACACCCCAAACCCAGCCCACAAGCCCTGACCGGATCTGGTATGTTCCTCGAGTAAAAAGTTCAAATAAATCTTGTTTTTAATAAATAATATGTTAGTTCTGTAGAAAATAAGTCTATTTAGAGATCGCATTGTAAATGGTGTTTGATTAAGTTGATGTTTCATTAAAACGTTATCTTTATGAGAAAGATTATAAGTTAAAGGTTAATCAAATTTAAAACTTATTATTATTGTGAAAACCATAGGTATTTAGGTGTCAAAACAATTTAAGTTGCTTTTCGAAATCATTTAACTATTTAGTAAACATTTGATCGTAGCAGAATAAAAATCTAAAACGTAAAAATTTAAACAGTTTATTGCAGCCTTATTACAAAAACATAGCCCAAAAATAAATCCAAAAATGTTAAATGAAAAATGTAGTAAGTTTAATTAAAAGGAAACCAAAATACTGAGTTGAGCAATTGCCACCACATAGTCCTCATTGATTCGATCTATCACATTAAGCGTCACCAAAATATATCCCATAAAGGGTGAGTCAATGACTCAATGTGAAACATTACGCTAAAAGCCCAATCGATCATAGCAATAAAGCCCATTTAAATAGCATTTAGCCATAAGCCTATTATATAGCAAATTAGATAATAATCGATTAAATCACATGCACATATAAAATGAGATGCAATCCGAGCCCACCTAGATATCCATCCACTACACACCACATGCACTCTACCAATCACACCGTGGGATTACTAAATCGACCCTCTATCCGCTACACACCATCAAGGCGATCCTTCGCAATCACCTGTACATCGCCTTTATAAATTGTGGCATAGCCATCGGATAATTGTGACAGAGTCACCGAATTTATAATATGTGACCAAGTCACGGATTCATAATATTGTGACCAAGTCATTGAATAATATGGTAAAACCAAAAACACTTCCCTTTATCAAAATCACCCATATGCCCATGCAATAAACATATTATTTCGATATTATGCCATATACCCCAAAATCATAATGGAATCATACACATTTCATATTCATGCTTATAGCATTATTAACAAAGTATTAGGGGGTAAACATACCTGGATATCATGTACCACTGAATGGTACCCGCAACCATTATCATACATATTTTCTTAACACATGCAAATCATTAATATTATCGATCTATTAGAAATTTAGTGTAGTGTTACACCTTATAACAAAGAGAACTATTCTTTTCGCAAATCGATACCTAAATATTTATCACGCTTGATTAGAACACTAATACTTATAAAACTATATAATTGATAAGTTTTTTAAGTCCTTACCCTCGAAATCTCGAACAACAATTATATGCAATTTCTCTCCGATAGGTGGTTCATAACCCGATGAAAACCACGAATAAATAATGGCTCGTGTATGCACGACATCAAATAATCGATATTCGTTGGCAAAGGGTCCACAACCCGTGGAAAGTCTCGGATCCTCGATCTGACCCTTCGTTTGAAATTTGAGGAATAGCGAACCACCCTCTTCCAAACACTCCTTACCGCTCTTTTGAACCTATTTTGTTTGCCCCAAAATCTTACGTTCACGGAAAAATAATAATCGAACGATAGAGTCCCCTAAAACGAAATCGATTAGTAGTCTATCTAAAACGATATAACAAGTAATATAAAAATCCTTTACCTTGAATATTTAAATACCGATGGATCTCTCCTAAATCGTTGGCTACAAAAAGAATTTCGAAATCCTCCTTTAAGATTTCGGCCAAAGAGGATAAAAGGATTAGAGTCCTAAAATCGGCTAATCTAAAAGAAGAAAAAGGAAGAAAAGCAATAGACAGTTAAACTTACCATTAACGCTAAAATCGATTGCACCCTTACTTGATATTACAAAGAGATTCGGCTATATAGGAGAATAATTGACTTTGAAGAAGAAAGAGAAGAGAATGGGGTGTGATGTGATTCAGCTTGATGACAAGAAAAAGATTCAGCCTTTTCAAAAGAGAATAGATATGGGAGGTTTTAGGTGTTATGGCTATGGTGAAAATGGAAGGAAGGTTTCGGCTATTACAAGAGAAAGAAGAAGAAAAGAAAGAGATGAAAAATGACCTTAGTGCTATGATGATTTCGGCACTAGAGAGGAAGAAAAGAAAAGAGAAAATGTCTTCAAGGCTTTTGGTGTTTTCGGCAATAGGGGAAAAGAAACTTGAGAGAATAGGCAAATTAAACCAAAATGGTCAAAATGGAATGACCAATAGAAAAGAGAAAAAAAATAAAAGATGTTTACCTATTGCTAAGAATGCATTCGGCTAGGAAAGGAAAGGTGGAGAGAAAGAAAATTTGCTTTAGAGAAAGTACAAAATAACTCAATTACCAAAATGACCAATTAGCTACTAACCTACCAAAACCCTCATCAAAATTCAGTCACCCCCTAGGCTCCCAAACCGTCCACATTCATGGTCAAAATGACCATGAAAAGTTTCCAAAACATCACCCATTCATCAAGCCTTATGTCCCCTTATCCTTCCATAACACCTTGATTCCATACCTTAACTAATAACTTGCCTTTTTCCTTTGGTCTACTATCCAAAAATGAAAGAAAACCCATCCATACCAAAAATAGAGCTTGATCGACACAATAGGAAAGAGAACAAAAATAAAATCCTTCCAATTGCTAACCAAGGGATTCAACCTCTCCCCTCATGCATTCACCCATGCGCCAACACCACTTTGCCAATTGACTTATTGTGATTAAAACCTCATACCAATTTTTCTTAAGGCCTATCTTGCTTAGCTCCATCTTAAGACTTAAAAATCTAATATTTTTCTCGCATTCTCCTACATCTTGAAGTTCCTAAAACTCCCAAAGCACACTCAAACCACACATAGGCATGCTACTACATACAATTAAGTTAAAATGCATAACCCCTATATTCCGGATATGACAATTATTTAGCCTAAAATTTGGAGTGATTGAGTTATTAAACTAACGAAATACTTAGACTAAATGCGAAGACAAAAGAATGAATTGGAGAAAGACTTTAGGAAAACTCAGTTGATAAAGACGATACCCTCAAGAAGAATCCACCTATGACTTCACTTATTATTTATTCCCCAAACCATATAATTTCTTTACTTAGCTTGATCCGTGAGACTCCCTATCCTATATTAAACCCTCTCTCGAGGCGAATAACATCTAACCTTAGGTTAATTAGTGGAACTCTCATTCTCTTATAATAACTCCCTAAGGAAGCAGTAAATCGATCAATGGATTCCCATATTAGGTTTCACCTTAATCCGACAAAATCTTGTAACCCTATCTCTAGGCACCCAATCAACTCCGCTCAATTATGCTAGATCCACTCTTAGGTAGGGTCTATTCCTCTTCCACCTAAGCACATCGATTAAATTAATCAACATAATTAGGAACAAACCAAGTACTTATCATATAATTTAGAAATCAAATAACAAAATCCATCATAGGTTTCATCCCCTTCAAGTATCTGAGGGGTTTAGTGCATAACTAAATATGAAAACATCTCAAGAGGAAAGAATAAACAAAACATAAGAAATACTTAAAACCCCCTAAAGGAATTCAAGGAGGGATCCTCCGTTTTGAATGGAGTTTCGGCTACTTGAGATGAATCAACTGGCTATCTTCAAGTGATTCCCTAAAAGATGAACATTTCGGCAAAAGCCTCTGCCAAAAATCTCCCCTTTAATGTTTGCCTTGGGTTGTTTATATAGGCTTTGGGATGCTATACTTGGCTCCTAAGTATCTCCTTCAAGCAGAATTACAATTAGGGTGTTGGAGTAGAATTAGGAGTATGTTTCTTTGGCTTCAAGCATCCAAATCCAAGTGAAATTGCTCTCTTCCGCGGCAGGGGCACAACCATGACACACGCCCGTGTAACTCGTGCTTGGGCTGTGTCTCGATTCTGTCATTGTGGGCATAGCCGTGTGTGTAACACCCCAAACCCGGTCAATACACCACGACCGAATCTGGTATGTTACAGGGGAAAAGGTTTTTGAGAGGTTTAGGTTTGAGTTTAAAAGTTGGAGGAAAACACTTCGCTAGGTTGTGCATTTGAAGAAAGACTTGAGTAGGTTTGATTGAAATTTGATGATGTACTTGAAAACCCAGAAATTTTAAAAAAACTTACTTCGATGGGTAGACCAAAATAGGTTTATCTCGATAAGAAGTTTGAGTTGTTTCTCATTGTTACAAAAACATTCTGTCTTAGTGGAAAATCGTGTTTAAGTTAGAAAACATTTGAGTTCTTCTTTATTCCAAATCTTAGTGTGATACCCGATGGTATAGTTTAAAATGTCGCTTTTGTAGTTTTGAAATCGTTATCTTTCCAAATTTTAGCACATTGTAACCCAATTAATTTGTTAAGGCATATTAAACATTTGCTTTAAGCATAAACAAGCAAACTATAATTTTTAAAAAGGCCTTTTTACAACCCAAAATAAAACCACATAGAAATAAATAACTAATGTACCAAATTTTATAAAGTCCGAGCAAATCCTTTATTAGCATGGCATGAGCACCTCGAGTCCATCCGGCTCCATGTCCGTCTATGTGTCACTGAAATAGTCAAAGGAGAGAGTGAGTCGCAAGACTCGGTGTGTAATTCCTCTCCGTTATAACATGCCAACACACATATCATAACAGAATAATGCAAGTAATGCACCCGATCCTAACCAACCATATCACCTTTTCTACCCCTGTGGTACCAAACCACCGGTGGTGCCAAACCACCGTGACCCAAAGTCACGATATCCATCTTGTGGTACCAAACCACCGGTGACCAAGTCACAAATAATCCAATGATGGGGCCAACCCATCGTGTGATACCAAATCACTAGCGATGATCCCATATCTTATAAGTGGGGCCAACCCACGGTGGTGCCAAACCACAGGGACGAGTCGCAATGAGGTGCCAAACCTCTGGTGTCCCAAAGACACAGTGTGATACCAAATCACTAGTGACCGCAATCCAAATCCGGTGATGGGGCCAACCCATCGTGTGATACCAAATCATCAAGGCGTCAATCCCAGTATAATCAAGCGTAGGGCCAACCTTTGTGGTACTAAGCCAACGACGACGAGGCAATGAGGTGCCAAACCTCTGGTGACCCAAAGTCACAAAATATCATTGTGGTACCAAACCACCGGAGGTGCCAAACCTCCGGTGTCCCAAAGACACACAGTGTCCCAAAGACACGGATATCATACTCCCCTCCTCTCATATCACCCAATCACATATCATACTAGATGCAAAATCGTGCAATCATGCTATCATGCTCACATGCTTAATATGGCATCTCAAAGTATCAAAATCATGATATCATCATCATCACATAGCTAATAATGAAGCGGACTTACCGAATCCGTATCCATACCTCAATGGGTATCAACATAGTCAACCACACTGTTTCATTTACACAAGCAGGTTATCACATTACTTAGTTAAGATAGTGTGTTGGTTTACACACCTGAAATAGCGAAGATTAACTCCTAAGAACCGATCTAAGCCCCTTGATCGCCTCGACAACCGCGATCCTACAATCGACCAACAGTGGATTAGTCACTATACCATTCGGCCAAAAATAGGTAACCCAAGGGGTTGCGTTAGCCTTACCTTAGACTTGATTTTGTTTCCTACCAAATTCGAACCCAATAATGGTTCCTTCAGAAATCAGCTTCACCCTAGAAAGAAAGTGGTTAATTCTTTGAAACCATATACTTAATCGAAAACCAAACAAATCAACCACGAGCAATCATCTCACCATCACTTACCGATTGCTTACGGAGTAAGAAGGCTCCTCCCACTTGTTCCCAAAATCCGAATGTCCTATAAAGAGATTGGTCTACACATTAGATCAATATCCTTCAACCAATAACAAGCCAGCCTTCATTTAAACCACAAAATATAAGAACACAAAAAGAAAAAATGGCCATTTGGCCAAGCTCTTACCACTACCAATCGATTGGAAACCAGCACCTAACAACACCCAATATTCGGCCACTAAACACCACTAGGAGAGAAGAAAGATTCGGCTAACAGGTTTTGAAACAAAAAGAAAAATAAAGAAAGATGAGTGGAGGGGTTACTTTCGATTTTGTGTGAAAGAAGAGAAAAGTGCTTGGAGAGTGAAGTTTGACACATAAATTAAACAAAAGAAAGGGAAGTGGAAGGAAAAGAACTTTCGGCTACTAATGACCAAAATCGGTAAGGTATGATTGTGGTAGCTTCGATTTAGATGAAGAAGAAGATGGAGGATGTAGGTTTTGGTGAAGTGTGTTACGGTCAAGAAGGGAGAGAAAAAGGCTAGTTTGGTTTACAAGCAAAAAGAGGAAGAAAGGGAGAGGGATGCACATTCGGCTACCAAGGCTTTTCAAAGGAGAAAAGATGAAAGCAAAATGGAGAAGAGAGTGTTGTGATTTGGCAAGTGTAGGTGCTTTGAGGTTTGGTTTACATAAATGACAAAGAAGAAAAATGCAAAAGAACACTCGGCTTCACCAAGATGTAAAAAGAGTGCAACGTTGGCAAATAAGGTTGCTTTGTGTTTGGTTTCAAGGAGCAAAATGGAAGGTTCTTTTTGACTTAGGCTATTTCCACATGAAGAAATCTTTACTAGCTTTTGACTAAACAAAATTAGCTTACCAAAAGAACTTGGTGACCAAAATGCACACAAAAGAACCCAAGTGAATTTGGCACTTCCCACTCCCTCACAACACCTACCAACCGCCAACCTCCCCAAAATCTCCTCAAAATCGGCCAACCTCCCCCAAACACTCCCAAGCCACTCATTCAAATTACCTTGACCAAGTCTCCTCCTACATTTGCTCTCCACCCACCGTTTGAAAGAGTTGACAAGGTCCATGCTAGAGTTCAAACTTCCTACAACTCTTCCCTTCCTGCCACAAAATGGATGCAAAAGGTGGGATTTTCGTAGCTTGAACTCAGGACCTCTTCCTCCTGCAGTTGACGCCAACCACACTCTCCATGTGGCGCATGCCTTGCCACTCCACCAACTCCTTTGTTATGCCACAATTCAACAAATAAAATATATAACCCCAACTCCTTGACTCCTATCATCTCAAGCCCAAAAACTAAAATTTTACCCCTACTCGGGCTCACTCCTAGCCTACAACTAAGCCCGAAACCACACAAACAACAACATAGCAAGCCATTAACATGCAACAATGCCAAAATAAAATAGCCCTTAACAGGGATATTACGGTTCTACCCCTTAAAATAATTTCGACCTCGAAATTACAGTCGAAGAGTTATGAATATCTTTGTCTCATCGTATCCTCGGGTTCCCACGTCACTTCTTCCACACCATGATTCCGCCATAGTACCTTAACCAAAGGCACGAGACTTCTGCAGAACCTTCACATCCGATCTAAAATTTGCAGAGCTCTTCCTCCATGGTCATATCTGGGTTTACCTCAATCTCTCCCACTTGTCACCACGTGCGATGGATCGAGCGATATCACCAAAGCATCGAAGCGTGGAACACATCGTGAATTTGACTTAGTTCTGCTGGCAACTCGGTGATATGCAATCGGTCCCACTCGCCTCGTAACCTTATACGCCCAATAAACCTCGGACTTAGCTTGCCTTTCCTCCGAACCTTAATACTTTCTTCCACGGTGAGACCTTCAGAAAACCGATCTCCCACACAAATTCAATATCTTTCCGCTTAAGATCGGCATAGGACTTCGCGGTCCAAGCTTCCTTTAATCGAGCTGAATCGGTTTAACCTTGTCTTGGTCTCGAACCAACTCTCGGTCCCAACAAGCGACGTTCACTTAACTCTGTCCAACAAGTAGGTGGCGACACTTTCTCCGTCAACGCCTCATAAGGTGCCATCTTGATGCTTGCTTGGTAATCTGTTGTTATAGGCGAACTCATTAACGGTAGATACTCCTCCCAACTACCCACAAGTCCAATACACAACCTCGTAACATGTCCTCCAAGATCTCAGATAACCTTTTTCATTTGCTCGTCGATCGTGGATGAAATGCCGTCTTTGAAATCTAACCGTACCCAGAGCTCGATGCAACGCCTTCGAACCTTGACGTGAATTGGGATCCCTATCCGAGATGATCGATCTGCACCCGTCAAGATCTCACAATCTCGACACATACTGACTTCGCTAACCTCTGAAGTAAGTAGTCCACCTCACCGAATAAAGTGAGTGATTTAGTCGATCGATCCATAATTACCTGGTCAATCTTTCTTGCTCGGTGTAGCGGTAATCCAGCGAAAAATCCATAGTTATCCTTTCCCACTTCCATTGTGGGATCTTCACCGGTGAAGCAACCCAGACGGCAATCGATGCTCGACCTTGACCCTGCCGACATGTCGACACTTCCCACAAACTTCGGTTACTTCCTTTTTCGCATCTACCACCGTAATCGTTCTCTGAGATCTCTATACATTTTGCTACCTCTAGGATGCATAAGCGTGAAATTTTATGTGCATCCTGAAGAATCTTTTGCCTTAACTCAAGATCTCTCGGCATACAAGCCTTCCCTCAAAACACAAAGACCCCATCACTAGACAAGCTATAACCCTTCAAACCATCATTCTCGCTCTTGTGTCCTCTCGCTTTCTCGTAACCTCATCCAAGACTGTTTTCTCTCGATCCGCTCAACCTAAGTAGGCTTAACTCTGCAGCTCTGCGAGAATACTCCGTCGTCATACAAACTCAAGTGGGCAAACAACGCCTTAAATCCGAAACAACCTTACGGCTCAACGCGTACGCACAACGTTAGCCTTGCGGATGATACTCAATTGAGCAATCGTAGTCTTTCGGCATTTCAATCCATCGGTACATCTCGATTCAAGTCTTTACGAGTCAAAAGGTACTTGAGACTCTTATGGTCCGTGTAGACTATCGATCTTTCTCCGTATAAGTAATGCCTCCATATCTTTAAGGCAAATACTACACCGCTAACTCCGGATCGTGGTTGGATAATTCACCTCATGTGGCCTCAATCGCCGAGATGCGTAAGCCACAACCTTCCCTTCTTGCATCAAGACACAACCCAATCCAGTATGTGATGCATCGCGAAGACATCGTGAATTCCTTACCGCCTCGGGTTGAGTCGAACCGAGCTTCACCAAAATCTTCTTCAACTTATCGAAGCTCTCCTGCCGCTTCTCGGTCCAAATAAACGGAACCCCTTTTCTCAAAAATTTAGTCATCGGTGCTGCAATCAATGAGAAACCCTCTACAAATCTTCGGTAGTATCCTGCCAAGCCCAAAAAACTCCGAATCTCCACTACTGACTTAGGCGGCTTCCAATTCAAAACGGCCTCTATCTTACGAGGGTCCACTCTAATCCCCTCAGCCGATACTACATGACCCAAGAACGTCACCTCCACGAGCGAACTCGATTCTTCAACTTCGCATATAGTTGTTTCTCCTTAGAATCGCAATACCACCCGAAATCGCATCATGCTCCTCCTCACCCTTGAATATACCAAGATGTCGCCGATAAAACCACTACTGTTCGGTCTAAATAATCGTTGGAACACCCTATTCATCGATCCATGAAAGGCATCGCGGTAGTCAATCCATCACGGCATAACTAAGAACTCAAAGTGCCCATACCGAGTAATGAAATGCCGTCTTGCGATATCCGCCTTCACCCTTAATCGGTGATACCTGACCTTAAGTCGATCTTCGAGAAAACGGCGCCTTCACCGATCAAACAAGTCATCTATCCGAGGTAGTGGATACTTGTTTTTGATCGTCGACTTATTCGGTTAGCGATGAGTCTATACACATCCGTGATAGTACCGCTTTCTTCTTTACAAAGAGTACTGCGCTCCCCATGGTGAAATACTTGGCTCGATAAAACCTCGGTCCAATAACTCACGGATCTCGAGCCTTAAGCTCCACTAGCTCTTTAGGTGCCATCACATGCGGAGCAATAGACACGGCGCAGCTCCGCAAGATGATCTATCCCGAATTCCACCTCCCGATCTGGTGGCAAACCCGGAAGCTCCTCAGGAAACACATCAGCAAATTCCCTAATTGTCCGAACTGTCTCCACAGCAGACTCTTTAGCCTCCAAGGCATACACATGAACTACATATGCTTCACACCCCTTTCTGACCATCTTCTCGGCTTTCAGAGCAGATATCACATTGGACAGATAATTCCTCCTATTACCGATCAGAACTACCTCATCACCCTTAGCTGATTTCAGAACCATGCGCTTAGCCGCGCAATCCAACTTCACCTGGTACTTAACCAGCCAATCCATCCCCAAAATCAGATCGAACTCCCCAAACGGCAGTTCCATCAGATCAGCCTCAAAAGATACCCCTTGGAGTTCTAGAGGTACGTCTCTATACAGTTTATCTACCACTACAGAGTGACCTAGAGGGCTTATTACGGTCATCTGCCTAGAAGATATCTCAGAGTCTAGTTCCATGGTCTTCACTATGCTACTTGCAACATATGAATGTGTTGAACCCACATCAATCAAAGCAGTAAATAGAGAACCAAAGATTAAAAACGTCTGCAATGACGTCCGGTGTCGCCTCCTCTCGCGCCTTGTAGCATACACTAGCTCCAAATTGTCTGCCTCGTAACTACTGCACCTCTTCCGCCCGTGCTCCACAAATTTCACTGAACTATTACCTCCTCGCCATTACCTCGGCCCCTCTGCGGTGGTGGTCCGTTATTTCAGATCGAGAGTACGACCACGATTCTCCTGATCAATCCTAGCTAACTTGCACTGACACCCTCACATGGTGGTCCAATGAGCCACACTCAAAACAAATTTCTACCATCATCCAACATCCTCCCAATGAGCCTTCCCACAACGGTTACATGCGGTGGTCTCGCCTAGTAGCAACAAACCTACCCGACCGACTCGGCCCACTCGGTCTAGCCCTTTTCATCGATTTCGATGACCGGAAGATCCAAAACTTCTCTTGTGTCGGTTCCTATCCATACCCCTCCACAGATTCCTTAATGCCCTCGGCTACCTTCGCTTTTCAACCGAATCAGAATTCACGCTCCTGTTTGGCGCAATTATCAACCTTAATTAGCCTCGCAGCCATCCTCAAACGAACGCACCTCTCATGTTCAAGAGCCACCATACCCCGGCATACCGACTCACCGAGAAACTCGCCATACTCGACAACCGATTTGCTCCCGAACTAACCTCAAAATGCTTTCTGCTGCTCGCTTATGTAGTTAGCTCTGACGTATTTTTTTATAAGCGGCCCAAAATAGTCCCAAGTCGATCTTCACATACAATACCGTCCTAACAAAGGAGCCACCATTGGTATGACTCATCTCGAGAAGTGATACGATCCCTTTAATTTCTCTTCTTGAGCTTAGGTCCAGATCGTCCATGATCCGCTCTGGCCGCTTCACCAATACTCAAAGCATCTTGGAGCAACACCCGAGACACCCTAAAGAATTCACCCGTTGTTCAAGTCACTCAGCACGATTTCCTAGCTCCTACGCCTCCACCTACTCCAGCTACTCGTTCTAAAACCCATGACATCGCTTTGTGACATCGTCATCATCGAATCGCTCTTGAACTCACCACTTCTAGCCTGGTGGCGTAATCCAGTATCTCATTCTCGAACTCCCACCCGTAACCTACGGGCTCGAACCGTCATCCTACCGCGACCACGCCCACGACCACGCCCACCTCGGGTACTCATGACTAAATCTCGCCTCGATTAAAGAATTTTATGCATCAAGATTTATTCCAATCGCTTAAAAGCAAAGTCTTATGAATTTTTAAAGAAGTTTTGTTTTCACGAGTCCACGAGTCCTATCGGTTTCATCTCTAAGGTAGTCTTACTAGCCATCCAATCATATCAATTAATATCACAACCAATAGAACGGGTACTTACCGGGCGGATTGGTGCTGCATGACTGGTGCCATGCCTTTCAAACCATACTTTTAAAACAAAACTTTTAATCGACTCTTGAAAACATTTTGGGCCTCAGCCCACAAGTCAGCCTTTGAACTTGGCTCGATACCACAAATGTAACACCCCAAACCCGGTCAATACACCACGATCGAATCTGGTATGTTACTGAAAAAGGTTTTGAGAGGTTTAGGTTTGAGTTTAAAAGTTGGAGGAAAACACTTCGCTAGGTTGTGCATTTGAAGAAAGACTTAAGTAGGTTTGATTGAAATTTGATGATGTACTTGAAAACCCAGAAATTTTAAAAAAACTTACTTCGATGGGTAGACCAAAATAGGTTTATCTCAATAAGAAGTTTGAGTTGTTTCTCATTGTTACAAAAATATTCTGTCTTAGTGGAAAATCGTGTTTAAGTTAGAAAACATTTGAGTTCTTCTTTATTCCAAATCTTAGTGTGATACCCAATGGTATAGTTTAAAATGTCACTTTTGTAGTTTTGAAATCGTTATCTTTCCAAATTTTAGCACATTGTAACCCAATTAATTTGTTAAGGCATATTAAACATTTGCTTTAAGCATAAACAAGCAAACTATAATTTTTAAAAAGGCCTTTTTACAACCCAAAATAAAACCACATAGAAATAAATAACTAATGTACCAAATTTTATAAAGTCTGAGCAAATCCTTTATTAGCATGGCATGAGCACCTCGAGTCCATCCCGGCTCCATGTCCGCGTCTATGTGTCACCTGAAATAGTCAAAGGAGAGAGTGAGTCGCAAGACTCAGTGTATAATTCCCTCTCCCGGTATAACATGCCAACACACATATCATAACAGAATAATGTAAGTAATGCACCCGATCTTAACCAACCATATCACCTTTTCTACCCCGTGTGGTACCAAACCACTAGTGGTGCCAAACCACTGGTGACCCAAAGTCACGATATCCATACTGTGGTACCAAACCACTGGTGACCCGAAGTCACAAATAATCCAATGATGGGGCCAACCCATCATGTGATACCAAATCACTAGCGACGATCCCATATCTCATAAGTGGGGCCAACCCACGGTGGTGCCAAACCACGTGGACGAGTCGCAATGAGGTGCTAAACCTCCGTGTCCCAAAGACACAGTGTGATACTAAATCACCGTGACCGCAGCCACAACTGTGATGGGGCCAGCCCATCGTGTGATACCAAATCACCGCGGCGTCAATCCCAGATAATCAATCGTGGGGCCAACCTTTCGTGGTACTAAGCCACCGACGAGAGACTGATTGAGTTGCCAAAGCTCTGTGACCCAAAGTCACAAAATATCATTGTGGTACCAAACCACTGGAGGTGCCAAACCTCGGTGTCCCAAAGACACGAATATCATACTCCCTCCTCTCATATCACCCAATCACATATCATACTAGATGCAAAATCGTGCAATCATGCTATCATGCTCACATGCTTAATATGGCATCTCAAAGTATCAAAATCATGATATCATCATCATCACATAACTCATAATGAAACGGACTTACGAATCCGTATCCATATCTCAATGGGTATCAACATAGTCAACCACACTTGTTTCATTTACACAAACAGGTTATCACATTACTTAGTTAAGATAGTGTATTGGTTTACACATCCGAAATAGCGAAGATTAACTCCTAAGAACCGATCTAAGCCCCTTGATCACCTCGAAACCCCGATCCTACAATCGGCCAACAAAGGATTAGTCACTATACCATTCGCCAAAATAAGTAACCCAAGGGGTTGCGTTAGCCTTACCTTAGACTTGATTTGGTTTCCTACCAAATCAACCCAACAATGGTTCCTTCAGAAATCGGCTTCACCTAGAAAGAAAGTGGTTAATTCTTTGAAATCATATACTTAATCGAAAACCAAACAAATTAACCACGAGCAATCATCTCACCATCACTTACCGATTGCTTACGGAGTAAGAAGGCTCCTCCCACTTGTTCCCAAAATCTGAATGTCTTATAAAGAGATTGGTCTACACATTAGATCAATATCCTTCAACCAATAACAAGCCTACCTTCATTTAAACCACAAAATATAAGAACACAAAGAAAAAATGGCCATTCGCCAAGCTCTTACCACTACCAACCGATTGAAACCAAAGACCTAACAACACCCAATATTCGCCACCAAACACCACTAGGAGAGAAGAAAGATTCGGCTAACAGGTTTTGGAACAAAAAGAAAAATAAAGAAAGATGAGTGGAGGGGGTTACTTTCGATTTTGTGTGAAAGAAGAGAGAAAGTGCTTGGAGAGTGAAGTTTCAGCTTACACAAATTAAACAAAAGAAAGGGAAGTGGGAGGGAAAAGAACTTTCGGCTACTAATGACCTAAATCGGTAAGGGTATGATTGTGGTAGCTTTCAGTTTAGATGAAGAAGAAGATGGAGGATGTAGGTTTTTGGTGAAGTGTGTTACGGTCAAGAAGGGAGAGAAGAAGGCTAGTTTCGGTTTACAAGCAAAAAGAGGAAGAAAGGGAGAGGGATGCACATTCGGCTACCAAGGCTTTTCAAAGGAGAAAAAGATGAAAGCAAAAATGGAGAAGAGAGTGTTGTGATTTCGGCAAGTGTAGGTGCTTTGAGGTTTCGGTTTACACAAATGACAAAGAAGAAAAATGCAAAAGAACACTCGGCTTCACCAAGATGTAGAAAGAGTGCAACGTTGGCAAATAAGGTTGCTTTGTGTTTCGGTTTCAAGGAGCAAAAATGGAAGGTTCTTTTTCAGCTTAGGCTATTTGCACATGAAGAAATCTTTACTAGCTTTTGACTAAACAAAAATTAGCTTACCAAAAGAACTTGGTGACCGAAAATGCACACAAAAGAACCCAAGTGAATTTCGGCACTTCCCCACTCCCTCACAACACCTACCAACCGGCCAACCTCCCCCAAAATCTCCTCAAAATCGGCCAACCTCCCCCCAAACACTCCCAAGCCACTCATTCAAATTACCTTGACCAAGTCTCCCTCCTACATTTGGTCTTCACCCACCGTTTGAAAGAGTTGACAAGGTCCATGCTAGAGTTCAAACTTCCTACAACTCTTCCCTTCCTGCCGTCAAAATGGATGCAAAAGGTGGGATTTTCGCAGCTTGAACTCAGGACCTCTTCCTCCTGCAGTTGACGCTAACCACACTCTCCATGTGGCGCATGCCTTGCCACTCCACCAACTCCTTTGTTATGCCACAATTCAACAAATAAAATATATAACCCCCAACTCCCTCAGCTCCTATCATCTCAAGCCCAAAAACTAAAATTTTACCCCCTACTCAGGCTCACTCCTAGCCTACAACTAAGCCCCGAAACCACACAAACAACAACATAGCAAGCCATTAACATGCAACAATGCCAAAAATAAAATAGCCCTTAACCCGGGATATTACAGTGTGAGTCAGGATTCAGGCCGTGCTTCAGGTCTGTCGATTTGGGCATGGCTATGTAGATCACCACGCACATCCGTGTGATAAATGGATGTTGCACGACCGTGTGTTACGTAGTTGAGGCCGTGCTCTAGGTAATATGCGAGGCACGATCGCGTGGGCTTTGGGCCAAGCCGTGTTGATTGCTTGCTAAGGCCCAAGTACTCCGTTTTAAGCCCGTTTTGTGTTCTTTTTATCCTCGGGTGCTTTCCTAAGTATAAACATGAAAAGAAAGGATTAAAAGCACCTTTTTACATAAATCAAAGGCTAAATCATCCAAAAGCATACTAAATATGGGGTTAAAATATGTTACTTTTACGGTTTATCAAAAAATAATACCCATTTTTTCCCTGTTGTTTCCTTTAGCAATTGCTACCACTAATTACCGATCTAACACATATTCTAGCACTTTAGCATTTCCCCTAAATAGAAAACCCAAAATCAATTTGGCCTAATTGACAAGAAAGCATTTAATCAAAATGCTAAAAGCACTATCGAAGCGTGAAATTCTTACTTAACATCGGTGTGGGTAGCAATGGTGTTAAAAGAAGAGTGGAAAGTAGAAAGACTCCTTCCACCATTAACAAGTGAAAGAAGAATAAAGCTTACCCATACGGCAGCACTGCCTAAAAGACTTGCATTGTCATCAATTGATTCCAGTGATAGGCTGGAATCGCTTAGGAGTGGTAAACCAAGTGTGGGTCTTTGGCCTTCAAGTTGATTTGCTTACTTTCAAGTTGATTTGAGCGTGAGGTTGTTGATGGTTAAGAGAAAAAAAGTGAAACAGTTGAGAAATTTTAGTCTGAGGGTGTTTTTCGAAGGGGAAAGGTCATTCGATGGAGAGGTTGACATAGCCAATTTGGCACCTCCTCCCCTAAATGGCTATTCAATGATTTTCGAATAAAGTTGTAATCACCATTCGGTGTTTTAAGCTTTCCAATGAACCAAACCTCTCGCTTTCATCAGAAATTGAATCGTCACGTAATGGCTTTGCCATTACATTGAACCAAACAAAGCGTTATTTCTCGACGGTAAGCAATTTTGGCTTTTCGCTGAATCTCATTTTTTGTGTTTCGGGTATACAATTGGTATCGATTCGCTATGCAAAGTAACCTGAGCCTTTAAAAACCTATATTTGACCAATATATTTCTTAATTAATCACTTGATTCGTGAATCAAACCAAATATTCCCAACATCAAACTTGGGAAACTAAACCAACGACGATTCAAAAACTTACCGCGATGAATTCGATAGCCAGTTGTCTCCACACACTAGAATATCTTCTTAAAACTTTTGAACAACACCTAAATGAGAGTAAAGCAAACCCTTTGTTAATTGCCTACTCGAAATACAATAACTAAGGGGAAAAAGTTCCACTTATCGATATAGATGAAGTCAAAAGTTGCACCCAAAGAGATGACTCACA
The DNA here is from genome assembly GCA_025506655.1 of Gossypium rotundifolium. Classification (NCBI taxonomy): domain Eukaryota; kingdom Viridiplantae; phylum Streptophyta; class Magnoliopsida; order Malvales; family Malvaceae; genus Gossypium; species Gossypium rotundifolium. The sequence continues at coordinate 114,757,908 of CP106731.1, read as the reverse complement.
AAAATACAGAAACGAAAAGAGAGGGGAAAGAGAAGAAACAAGATTCAGCCAAAGGGAACAAAAACCAAAAGTGAACAAGAAGGGAGAAGAAATGGCAGAGAAACAAAAGTCTAACGTTAGAAAACTTGTTGGGAAAAAAGAAAATAGAAAACTGATAAGAAGAAAATCTTATTTTGATAACTTCTCCCCAATTATCTCTTAAAAACACTCCCTATTAACCCACTAAAACACAACTACTCAGCAGTCCAGTTTAATTTGAACTCCACCACGTCTTGTGCCTTAAACAAAAATTAGTTCTCCTGCTTGTGCAGGGACTCGAACACAGGACCTCCTACACACTAACGCTCCGTTTAACCACCAGACTAGTAGGCCCATTATGATATATTTGTACCAATAATGAAATAAAAGCCTACTGAACAAGAGCAAGGCCTAATTCATTCAAAATACCAAAATTTTCCCAAGTGAAAGCTTGAACTTGGGACCTCCCAAACACTCCCAAAACACATAACCACTAAAGCTGACAGATATTTGTGTCATATTTTCATTATAACGAAATTAGAAATTTTGGGGCGTTACAACTACCTTTAACAATTCTTTGAACTAAATCAAATCCAAATAACCATAAAATTCATTGGGTTATTAACACAAATTTGCATACTAGATATGTTTTAGTCAAATATAATATTTAATTATAAAACCTACTATAGCGACATAAATAAATCAATTAATATTCATTTTCATGAATAAATGAGATGATTAAAACAATATGTAACCCATGTAATCAAAACATAAAAGAATATCATCTCAAATATTTAAACCATATATCAAGTCAATTTAATATTTAAATATGTACCTTTTTTGTTCTACGTTAAGTCTTAAAGATTTTATCAAGAAGTAAGCAAATTAAACTCCAATAGTAGACTTTAAATCCAACCAAAATTTATTAATAGAAAACTTTGAGAGTGGATCTTACTTTCCAAGTGTACAACAGGTACATAACCAATGACTTTTCATACATAAGTTGTCTCTCTTCTAGAGTTCTTGGGAATTCTTTTTCTTTTCTTGCTTTCTTCATTTTTCCTCTTCTAGTGGTGAGAAAACTTATTACGACCACCCCATATGGCTATTATTGTAGTCCAACTTACTATATCCACGTCCAAGATTATATCTTTCAAATTTATTATATATTGTTACATTCTTTTCAGGGAATGGTTAGGTTTCGTGATTAAAAACCTTTGTTGAATCATAAGTAAACATGATACTAACTATTGGAATTTTTTTCACGATATTGCTACTGTAGAAGCACATTTGAACCATGAAGAGTTGAATAAGTTGTCACTTGCAAGTTCTCATCAGTAATATTTTTCCATGTAATTTTAATTAAGAACTTATTTTGAATACTGTATAACTATACTCACATTTAAAAAAAAGTTTGAAACTTCAAGTGCATCCAACCATAATGAGCTTTAGATAGAATGACTATATTCTATTGCTCATATTTTTCTTTTATATTATTCCACAATTTAAGTAGATCTTTCATGTAATACCACAAACTCGGCCTAGATGTTATGACTAAATCTTGAGGGTTACATCTTCTATTTGTTTTAAAATTCAAGATTAATTCATTTAAAGCACGATACATGTGTGTTTCTAAAATTATTCATTTACTTCCACTTGAATAGGTTTAAAACCACATCGTTAGCTTATTTATTATCCAGAAATCTCCTTTTGCTTATTTGGATTTGCAGTGTAAAACTTCAGAGTTGTCAATTTTGGAAAACAATTGTTTTAGTATGTGAAAACGCAAAAATTTGCTGTAACATCCTGAAAAGGGCCTATGCATTTTAGGCTTAATTGTACGAAATGACATGTTTGATGTGTTATGAATATATTTTGAATATTTTTGGAAACCTGGGAATGTATGGAAATGTTACGTTAAAAAGAGGAAAGTTACCATTTTGGAAACCTAAGTAAAATAGGAAAGTGAACATTTTGGAAACCTAAGTAAAATAGGAAAGTGACCATTTTGGAAACCTAAGTTTAAAGAGCCGAACGCAAATTTTTGGAAACTTAGAAATGACCTAGAAATGTCAAGTTTTAAAGTTTAAAAGAGGAAATTAAGGCAAGATGGCCTTAAGAGAAAAAGTATGTGAAATTTGACACACAAACGGGCTTGGAAAAGTGGCCTAAAGATGCCACTTAGGGCCTCAGGAAATGGTGCCACATGCAAGTGTAATTGGGCCAGGGATCGAGTCACTTAGGAAGCAAATAAAAGAAATTTTATTTTGCTACAAGAGCAGAGAGGTGGACGGCATGTGGGCTCTAAAAGGAGGAGTCTTATTTCCTTTAGAATTTCAGCTAATTAGGAGATAATTGTTGGATTAAATCTTTTGATAAAAGTGATAATTATCATATAGGAAGAGTGGTGGCCAAGTAGGGGACTCTAGCCTAGGAATTTCGGCAATAGAGGGAAAATAAGGGCCATTCTTCATTCCTTTCTTTTCTCTTCAAGGAAACCTCTGTAGAAATTCTCTAGCAAATAGCACCATTCTTTTCTTCTCTCCTTAGCCGAATTCTCTCTGCCATAATTTTCTTCTTTTCTTTTTTTCTTCTATTACAAACACAATAAAAAAAACTGAAAGTAAGCAAAGCCCTAGCCGATTCCTTTATTGTTACAAAAGCCAAAATCTTGTGTTACACATAAGGGCCATAGCCGAATACTACTAAGGGATTCAAGCAAGAGTTCCATCGAATTCTTTAGTAAGGGTAAGATTAGGTTCGATTCTCATTCTATTTCTTTTAAGTCTGTAAAAATTAAGATCCTAATATCCTCTATATATTGTTGCCGAAACCTAGAAGAGATCTTTCGAGAATTACTAAGTGTCGACTACAAGGAAGGAGAAGTTCTTTTCCCGAAGGTACACCATAGGCCGCGTATTCCCTAGTTATTCGGTGAAATTTGGGATTTAAAATCCACAAGGTAAGAACCTAAAAGCATTCGGCCAAGGCTTGTATGAATACTTAGATCTATTCTTTAATTATTAAAAATCCGAAAACTAACCTATGTTGAGATTTAGGGTTGGCCGAATACCAGGTGAAGAAAAACAAAGTTTTCAGGATTTGAGTGTTAAGCAAATCGGCATTAAGGTGAGTTTTAGGGCACCAAATCCAACTAGGATTTGGTTTTGTGGCTGAATGAGTTTCTCATTAAACCTTTAATGTTGGTGAATATAGGAAGCAAGATCTAGAACGATGAGATCGGGATTCTTGGGATTTCGATGAATTTGCTAAATAAATCGGTGTGTACCCACACTAATCTTAATAGATTTATGGCTTAAATTTGATATATATGTTAATATGAAAGTGTAAGAATGTGGCTAAAGTACCATGTTATGGTACAAAGTACTCAGCACGTTTTCCTACTCCTACTAGGATTACGAAATATGTTATACTTAACATGTGAAAAGTGACATGAATGTGAAATTAAGTATGATATGCATGATATGAATAATATGGAATTCGGGTTATTTGAGAAAGGGAAGTGAATGTGATGACTTGGTCTCACTAAGTGAATGTGATGACTTGGTCTCACTAAGTGAATGTGATGACTTGGTCTCACTAAGTGAATGTGGTGACTTGGTCACATTATCCGAATGTGGTAACTTCGGTTACATTATCTGAATGTGGTGTCTCATGACATAATTATCTAGTGGCTATGCCATGAATTTTATGTGGCCGATGAGCACGTCGACTGTAGCGACTGCCTTTGATGGTGTGTAGCGGATGGAGGGTTGACTTAGTAGTCCCCACGGTGTGCAAGTTGGTACGGGTGGAGTGTAGCGGATGGCATATAGGTTTGGGTTCGGGTTTGTATCATTATCTTGAATTATTATTTGAACATGATGTGTATGGTATGCCTAATTCTATTATATTTTGGTGTTGGTTACACATTGAGTCTATCGACTCACCCCGTTGTGGGCACATGTTTCAGGTGATGAGCAGTGATGGGACAAGACGGCGAGAACTTGTGGTGGCCATGCTCGACTTGAAGAATTATTTAATATGGACATTTTATTTTATTTAAATCTGTATAATTTTATTTTGGGTTTTGTTTTATGTAATAAGGCCATAGTGATGATTTTATTTTTGTTTTAATTACTAAGTTACGATTTTAGGGTATTTAAAGAACAAGTCCATTTAATTTAAAATAAGCTTAAATATTTTGTCACCGAAATAAATGGGTTTTCGATATAAAAATAAACTTGTTTTCAACTCGAGCCCAACCCACAAACAAACTTTCTTCCAAATCACACAAGTCTTTCCTAAGTAATAAAAGAATTTGAACCGGGTTACATCGAGGAACATACCAAATCCGGTCCAAGCTCGTGGGCCGGGTGTGGGGTGTTTCATTTGCAGTTTAGCTAAAAAAAATTAAATTTCAACAACTAGTCCAAAACAAAAAATAATGTCCAAAAATTATCCAACAGCCCAAGAAATCCAAGAATAATCATGAAATCAAATTAAATCGTTCAATGTGAGAATGACCAATCGAGCCCCAAACGCCCCAATCCTAAGTCTGTGGATTATCTGAAATGATTAAGTGGGTGAGCTAGAAGCTTAGTGTTCGGCTTGGCCCATCAACATAACAGATGGCAGAATAATTAATGCACAAATTATAATATAAAGAATATATATAGATGATAAGGCATGATATCAATGCAAAATGTGAAACAGAACAGATCCTACCCCCATCAACTACACACCAACTCTGTCCAACCCAAGACACCAATTAGGATAATTGATACCCATCCAACCCAACACACTAAAAAGTGGTCATATGTCATTGTATGGTAATATGCAGCCAAGCTACCAGATATTATGCAGAAATCCACTAGAATCAGATATTGCAACTTTAATTGCCAGATACAGATATTGCAATTTTACCACAAAAAATGCACATCGTAGTCTACAAGAACTTCCTCTATCACATTGTCATAACCCACCCCAATGCCCATGTGATCGTGTCAAACAATCAAGTTTTAATATTTATAAAAAGAATGATCGAACCTGTAGACTAACTATGACAACGATAGAGACAAGTGCACCTATCGAATAGTAGTATAGTTTAGGCAAGAATATCTTATCGAACCCAAGGGAACCTAAAAGTACTACTACTCACTTTCTTTCTATTATTTAACCTAAAATATGGAGTGATTGGTTTATGAAACTAATGAAACACTTAAACTAAATGCAAAGACAAAAGAATGAATTGGAGAAAGACTTTAAGAAAACTCAGTTGATGGAGACGATACCCTCAAGAAGAATCCACCTATGACTTCACTTATTAATTATTCCCCAAACCATATGATTTCTTTACTTAGCTTGATCCGTGAGACTCCCTAACCTATATTAAACCCTCTCTCGAGGCGAATAACGTCTAACCTTAGGTTAATTAGTGGAACTCTCTTTCTCTTATAATGACACCCTAAGGAAGCAGCAAATCGATCAATGGATTCCTATATTAGGTTTAATCCTAATCTGGCAAAATCTCGTAACCCTATCTCTAGGCACCCGATCAACTCCACTCAATTATGCTAGATCTACTCTTAGGCAGGGTCTATTCCTCCTCCACCTAAGCACATCAGATTAAATTAAGCAATATAATTAAGAATAAACTAAGTACTTATCATATAATTTAAAAATCAAATAACAAAATCCATCATAGGTTTCATCTCCTTTAGGTATCTGAGGGGTTTAGTTCATAACTAAATAAGAAAACATCTCAAGAGAAAAGATAAAACAAAACATAAGAAATCCCTAAAACCCCCTGAAGGAATTGAAGGAGAGATCCTCCGTCTTGAATGGAGCTCCGGCTTCTTGAGATGGATTAACTAGCTATCTTCGAGTGATTCCCTAAAAGATGAAAGCTTCGGCAAAAGCCTCTGCACCAAGCTCCCCATTCAATGTCTGCCTTGGGTTGTTTACATAGGCTTTTGAGATGCTTTACTTGGCTCCTAAGTACGTCCTTCAAGTAGAATTGCTATTAGGGTGTTTAAGTAGACTTAGCAGTATGTTTCTTTGGCTTCAAGCATCCAATTCTGAGTGAAATTACTCATTCCCACGGTAGGGGCACGGCCATGGAACACGCCCGTGTAAATCATGGTTGGGTCGTGTCTCAATTCTATCGTTTTGGGCACGACCGTGCAAGTCGGGGTTCAGGCCGTATCTCGAGTCTGTCGATTGGGGCACGGCCATGCAAGTCGTGTTCAGGCCGTGCTTCGGGTCTGTCGATTGGGGTACAACCATGTAAATCACTAGGCATGTCCGTGTGTGGTAAATGGATGATGCACGACCATGTGTGGCGGAGTTGAGGCCGTGCTCTAGGTAATCGGCGAGGCACGATCGTGTGGGCTTTGGGCCAGGCCGTGTCAAATTCTTGGGTTAGCCCAATTTAGTCCGTTTTAAGCCCGTTTTACGTTCTTTTTATCCTTAGGTGCTTTCTTGAGTATAAGAATGAAAAGGAAGGATTAAGAGCACCTTTTTACATAAATCAAGGATAATTCATCCAAAAGCATACTAAATGTGGGATTAAAATATGTTACTTTTATGGTTTATCAAATACCCCCACACTTAAGCTTTTGCTTGTCCTCAAGCAAAATTCTCAACTTATAATTAAAACGAACTTTCCATAATTCATAATTCCTATCGACAAAGTCTCATCATAGTTCATAGATAATTTATACATGGGTAATTCAACTCAAAGAACCCTAAAGATTCAATTACGATAAGTCATACCTTTGTAGTATGAAAACATAGGTGTCTCCCCTTTATCTAAGTAATTACCTTTAATTCAAAATCGACAAGGATTGACATCCTCACAAAAGATTCACTCAAATCACTCGAAGTGTTTAAGGTTCATGAGTAAGCACTCTGAGTCGAACCTGAAAAGTTAATCCCATAGGCTTACCTGAAAATCAAATCTCCACCACTGTATATGAGATGATACACAGATCAAAAGGTCTTTATCAAGGTTGTAACGGGGCTAGGGTTAAAAGGTATGGATAAAGGCTGATTTAGAGGGTTAGAATCGAGATTGAATTGACTAATTACCTAATCTAAAAACAATGAACTGAATATGAATATTTACATCAAATTAAAACTAATAATACCACTATTGATAATTACTATATAATAAGGAGTATTTTCATCACTTGGAATTTGATAATACTTTTAGACGAGCTTTTTCTTCAACAATTGGAGTTTAAATGCTCTAAGCTCTTTTATATACTACTAATATTGAATAAACTTGGATTTTTTTAGAACAAACTAAAATAAACATAATAAAAGGAACTTTGATAATTGAAATAACCTAATTTGGCAACTGATCAAATCAATTCTCGATAGAGGGGTAATCAAAAGAATGTTGATAACAAATACAAAGGGATATTGGGTTAATATCAGTGGGTGACTCAATAAAAAGGTTGTTAGGATTCAACGGGGTTCACTAGGGGTTATTTATGTAGGTAGGCTTTTTAGTGGAGTGAATGGGTTAAAACCTAGGTGCCTTTATGATCTAAGTATATCAAATCATTAATGTGGTCTCAACATGCATAAACGAGGCAAGTTCTAGAATAACAGTTCAAAGTTGACACACTCATAATTAATAAAGTAAGCAAGAAAAAGAATATATGCTCTATAAGGCTCAAAATCTCACAAAAATTATGGGTGTGTTGACATCAATCCTTATAAATTTTGAACTTCAAGGTGGTACTCAAATTTGGTTCAACAACCTATCAATTTTAATTTTTAGAAAGTAGACTTATCATGCTCAATTCTCTAGTATCCTTCAAATTTAATCATCAATGCACAATTAACTATGACTTATTCAAAGACATATCAATAAAAATCATAAATCATTATAAATTTCACCCTAATTAATAATATGTGAATATTACTTAAAAACAAGATAAAATTCATGGTTTTGAGAATAATGCAAAAAGTTAGGCACTTTTACCCCCACACTTAAGATGTACGTTACCTTCAATGTACAAAGATAGATAATGATAATTATGGGATAAATCAAAAGAGAAGGAGTAGAGTGACACTTCCTGAATTTTGGATGATTCCTGGCATCTTTGGTGGCGGTGATGGTGTTTTCTATGGGCCTGGTGGTGTGGCTACCGAAAAGTAATTTGCTAGATGAAGAAATTGGGTAGCCTGTGAAGATATAGCCAAGAGATCTAGAGAAATAATAATACACTAATAATATAATTAAAGATTAATAAAATAAAGAGAAGGAGACTAAGAAGAAAACTAAAATTTAAAGAAAAGACTAATGGACTAAGGAGTCCTTATTAACAGATGGTTCGTGAGATGGGTATGATTTCTAAGGTTGCGGAGTGTTGGTGATGGTGGAGGTGCCGTGATTCCCTAGCAGCCTTTAGAACCTAAAACCAAGAAACTAATATGAAATAAATTAAATTAAGCAGAAGTGAAGTATAGATAAGGAAAATAAAGGAGAAGAGAAGAAAAATAGATTCGGAAAGGTTTCGGAGACCCTTGGCGTGTCAATTAGCTGAAGCTGCCGGCTTGAACTCATGTTGAGGTCTCCTCTGAGGAGACGATGCTTACGTTTCTTCGGCATGATTTTTGTGTTGCTCAAGAGTCTTGGGCCTTTTATATGAACAGAGATAAAAATTTGAAAGAAAGAGAAGGAAGAATGAAGATGGGAAAAATGGGAAGGGTTGTGGGGATTTAAATAAGATTTCAAATCTGGCATGTTCCCACACCGTGTACCGAGGGTGTGTCGATTTACACGGCCACATCGCATGGCCATGTTTTGGAGTGTGTTGGTCCTACACACCCATTTTTTGATTGGCATGCCTGTTCCTAAAAGGCCAGTATGTGAGCACGGATGGCATGCACGGGCGTGGTCTACCTTTGCTCAATAAGTCAGTATCTTAGCATGGTCGTGAGGCATGGCCGTGCTATTTTGTCAGTGCCCATTGTGTGGGTGGTTGTCTTCATGACGTTGGGGGCGGGTGGACTGACTTGCACGGCTCTACTCTGTCAGTGTGGTGGTTTCGGTGGTCTACACGGCCACGGGCACAGCCATGTGTAAGGCCGTGTGGCCTGGAAATCTGTATTTTTGTGTTAGTTTAAATGTTGAGAGAAGAGAGAAGGAAAGAAAAGGAAATAAATTTGAAAGTAAATAGTGTTAGTGCTCGGGTTGCCTCCCGAGAAGTGCTCATTTATAGTCTTTAAGCTAGACTGTCCTTAACTTTGAAAATTTTAGGGAGGTTTAAAGGTTTGAATATTTTCCCTCTTGCTGACAGTTTTATTTTCGTGACAAAGTTTAGGTCGAGAAGCGTTTACCTTGAAATTGCTGAATATTGGATTGCTTACCTTGACTACTTCTTGTGGGAAAATACCGTGTACCTGAAGGAGTATTTTTTCCCTTTTCTTTAGGTCTGTTGAAGTGATGTGAGGATCAGCTTTGTCTAACAGCACCTCGTCTCCTATTTTAAAGTGGTTTGATGTCCCTATGATCTCTTCTGGTGGTTCCTTTGGTTTTACTTCGCGTGGATCCGACTTTTCTTTGGTGTGTATCTTTGCTCTTCTAAATTGTCGATCTTACGGTTTTGTTTCTGGTGTGATTCTTCTGTGACAACTTGGGGACTATGAGTTGGCTCAGCTTTGATGCATTGTGATGTTTCCTACAATGAAGGTTGAACAATTTGGTTATCTATTGAAATGACTTTCTTACCTTCATCTTCTATTGTTTTGGCTGAGTCGAGAGCTTGAAGATTGATCGATTCTTCTCCTACACGAAGTAGGAGTTCTCCCGTGGGAACATCAATTTTAGTCTTGGCAGTTGCAAGAAAAGGTTTTCCTAAAATTAAAGGGATTGAATTTTCCTCATCCATGTCTAAAACAACAAAATCTACTGGGAAAACAAATTTATCGATTTTTACTAAAACGTCTTCAATAATGCCCCTAGGAATTCTAACAGTTTTATCAGCTAGTTGAATACTCATCCTAGTTTGTTTGGGCTTCCCTAGACCTAATCGTTTAAACAGTGCATAAGGCATGACATTTATACTTGCCCTAAATCATTAACGATTATCAATAGTTAAACTACCAATTAAACATGGAATCGTAAAACTCCACGGATCTTTTAGTTTTGTGGTAGTCTATTCGTAGCATTCTTTGAGCATGTTGCGTTGAGTTCCACATGGTGCTCTTCATCTATTTTATGTTTGTTCGTCAAGAGCTGTCTTAAAAATCTCCTTGAGTCGGGCATCTAAAAAAGAACTTCAAGAAGAGGTAAGTTAATATGTAATTTCTTTAGAAGTTTTAGAAACATACCGAATTGTTCCTCAGAATCATCTTTTTTCAATGCTTCGGGATAAGGTATGCGAGGTTGGTACTCTTTGATTACTAGTGTTTCTTGTGCTACCTCTATTTTACCTTTTTCTTTCTTGGTTTCTTGTACTGTGGTGGGCTCGTCTACCTTTGTACCCTCTTGGGCAGTGATGGCTTGGATATGCTCTTTTGGGTTTATTTCTGTGTTGCTTGGTAGACATCCTTGTTGACGTTCAGAAATCAACTTTGTAAGATGTCCCACTGATCTAGTAAGTTCTCCAACTTGATGCTCGATCCCTTTGATCGATTTTTGTTGTTCATCAAGTGTTGTTCAGTCTTTTGGAGACGAGAATCTGTAGCTGCCATGAATTTTGACAGCATCTCTACAAGGTTTGATTTTTTTTTCCTGTGGATAGCACTGATTTTGGTAATTTGGCGGAGGTTGCTACCTTTGATTTCCTTGATTTCCTTGTCCTCCCCACAAAAATTTGGGTGGTTCCTCCAACCTACATTATAAGTGTTACTATAAGGATTATTATTAGATCGAAAATCATTACATATATAGTTTGTTTGCTCATTTTCTGCTCCTGGTGGGTAGGATGGGTACTTAGGATTCGCCACATTTCCACTTGCTTCATATTGCATGACTGGGTGTACCTGCGAAGAACATAAGTTATCAAGCTTTTTATTCATTAACTCCACCTGCGTTGACAACATTGTCACAACATCTATGTTAAAAACTCGGCTGATTTTATCGGTTTGGCTCTTGTAATTTGCCATTGATAGGTGTTTAATAAAATCTCTTCAATAAAATCGTAAGCTTCTTCAGGAGTTTTGTTGTTCAAAGTTCCACCGGCTGATGAATCAATCATTTCGCGTTGAAGAATTCACACCATTGTAAAAAGTTTGGACTTGAAGCCACAAAGGTAACCCATGGTGCGGACATCTTCTCAGGAGGTCCTTGTATCTCTCCCATGCATCATGTAATGTTTCTGCATCATTCTGCACAAAAAAAGATATGTCATTCCTAAATTTAGCCGTTTTGGCTGGTGGAAAATATTTTAAAAGAAATCTTTCCGTCATTTGATCCCATGTGGTGATTGACCCTCGTGGTAATGAGTTCAACCACTACTTTGCTTTATTCCTTAATGAAAAAGGAAATAACCAAAGACGTATGGCATCATCAGAAATGCCATTTATTTTGAAGGTATCACAGAATTATAAAAAATTAGATATGTGAGTATTTGGATCTTCATCCTACAAACCATCAAATTGAACAAACTGTTGAATCATTTGTATTGTGTTCGGCTTTAATTCAAAATTATTAGCAGCTATAGCGAGCCTAACAATACTAGATTCTGTTCCTATCAAATTAGGTTTAGCATAATCATACATAGTATGTGGAGCATTCTGTTCTTGCACATTTGGCGGATTGTTTTCATCCATCCCTTCAATAGGATTGGATCTGTCTTGTTGTTCTTCTCTTTGGTAGTCTAGAGCTCATCTAATTTCTCTGCGATTTGTGCGAGCGGTAGCTTTAATGTCACTTTCGTATTCTAATGGTCCTCTCGGGTTCCTTCTAGTCATAAACTGGAGGTACCTGCTAGGAAAAGAAAGAAAGAATTTAGAAAAACAAAGATATATGTAGAAAAATAAGAAAAATTTAAAAATAAAAAATAATGGCTAAAGTAATAGAAATAGAGCTTTCTATATATTTTAGAGTTCCCTGACAACGGCGCCAAAAACTTGATCGTGTCAAACAGTTGAGTTTTAATATTTTTAAAAGGAATGATCGAACCTGTAGACTAACTATGACAGCGATAGAGGCAAGTGCACCTGTCGAACAGTAGTATAGTTTAGCCAAGAATATCTTATCGAACCCAAGGGAACCTAAAAGTACTACTACTCACTTTCTTTCTATTATTTAGCCTGAAATATGGAGTGATTGGTTTATGAAACTAATGAAATACTTAAACTAAATGCAAAGACAAAAGAAGGAATTAGAGAAAGACTTTACGAAAACTCAATTTATGAAGACGATACCCTCAGGAAGAATCCACCTATGACTTCACTTATTAATTATTCCCCAAACCATATGATTTCTTTACTTAGATTGATCCGTGAGACTCCCTAACCTATATTAAACCCTCTCTCGAGGCGAATAACGTCTAACCTTAGGTTAATTAGTGGAACTCTCATTCGCTTATAATAACCCCCTAAGAAAGTAGTAAATCGATCAATGGATTCCCATATTAGGTTTCACCCTAATCTGGCAAAATCTCGGAACCCTATCTCTAGGCGCCCGATCAACTCCGATCAATTATGCTAGATCTACTTTTAGGCAGGGTCTATTCCTCCTCCACCTAAGCACATCAGATTAAATTAAGCAACATAATTAAGAACAAACTAAGTACTTATCATATAATTTAAAAATCAAATAACAAAATCCATCATAGGTTTTATCCTCTTCAGGTATCTGAGGGGTTTAGTTCATAACTAAATAAGAAAACATCTCAAGAGAAAAGATAAAATAAAACATAAAAATCCCTAAAACCCCTAAAGGAATTGAAGGAGAGATCCTCTGTCTTGAATGGAGCTCCGGCTTCTTGAGATGGATCAACTGGCTATCTTCGAGTGATTCCCTAAAAGATGAAAGCTTTGGCAAAAGCCTCTGCACCAAGCTCCCCCTTCATTATCTGCCTTGGGTTGTTTATATAGGCTTTTGAGATGCTTCACTTGGCTCCTAAGTACGTCCTTCAAGTAGAATTGCTATTAGGGTGTTTAAGTAGACTTAGGAGTATGTTTCTTTGGCTTAAAGCATCCAATTCCAATTGAAATCGCTTATTCCCGCAGCAGGGGCACGACCATGGGACACGCCCGTGTAAATCATGGTTGGGTCGTGTCTCAATTCTGCTGTTTTGGGCACAGCCGTACAAGTCAGGGTTTAGGTCGTGTCTGAGGTCTATCGATTGGGGCTCGGCCATGCAAGTCGGGGTTCAGGTCATGCTTCGGGTCTGTCAATTAGGGCACGGCCATGTAGATCACCAGGCACATCCGTGTGTGGTAAATGGATGATGCACGGCCGTGTGTGGCGGAGTTGAGGCCGTGCTCTAGGTAATCAGCGAGGCACGGTCGTGTGGGCTTTGGGCCATGCCGTTTCAAATTATTGGGTTGGCCCAATTTAGTCTGTTTTAAGCCCGTTTTACGTTCTTTTTATCCTTAGGTGCTTTCCTGAGTATAAGACATGAAAAGGAAGGATTAAGATCACCTTTTTTACATAAATCAAAGATAATTCATCCAAAAGCATAATAAATGTGGGATTAAAATATGTTACTTTTATGGGTTATCAAATACCCCCACACTTAAGCTTTTGCTTGTCCTCAAGCAAAATTCTCAACTTATAATTAAAACAAACTTTCCATAATTAATAATTCCTATCGACAATGTTTCATCATAGTTCATAGATAATTTATACATGGATAATTCAACTCAAAGAACCTTAAAGATTCAATTACGATAAGTCATACCTTTGTAGTACGAAAACATAGGTGTCTTCCCTTTATCTAAGTAATTACCTTTAATTCAAAACCGAAAAGGATTGACATCCTCCCAAAAGATTCACTCAAATCACTCGAAGTGTTTAAGGTTCATGAATAAGCACTCTGAGTTGAACCTGAAAAGTTAATCCCATAGGCTTGCCTGAAAATCAAATCTCCACCACTGTATATGAGATGATACAAAGATCAAAAGGTCTTTATCAGGGTTGTAACGGGGCTAGGGTTAAAAGGTGTGGATAACGGCTGAATTAGAGGGTTAGAATCGTGATTGAATTGACTAATTACCTAATCTAAAAAAAATGATTTGAATATGAATATTTACATCGAATTAAAACTAATAATACCACTATTGATAATTACTAGATAATAAGGAGTATTTTCATCACTTGAAATTTGATAATACTTTAATACGAGCTTTTTCTTCAACAATTGGAGTTTAAATGCTCTAAGCTCATTTATATACTACTAATATTGAATAAACTTGGATTTTTTTTAGAACAAACTAAAATAAACATAATAAAAGGAACTTTGATAATTGAAATAACCTAATTTGGCAACTGATCAAATCAATTCTCAATAGAGGGGTAGTCAAAAGAATGTTGATAACAAATACAAAGGGATTTTGGGTTAATATCAGTGGGTGACTCAATAAAAAGGTTGTTAGGATTCAACGGGGTTCACTAGGGTTATTTATGTAGGTAGGCTTTTTAGTGGAGTGAAAGGGTTAAAACCTAGGTGCCTTTATCATCTCAGTATATCAAATCATTAATGTGGTCTCGACATGCATAAACGAGGCAAGTTCTAGAATAACAGTTTAAAGTTGACACACTCATAATTAATAAAGTAAGCATGAAAAAGAATATATGCTCTATAAGTTTCAAAATCTCACAAAAATTATGGGTGTTTTGACATCAATCCTTATAAATTTTGAACTTCAAGGTGGTACTCAAATTCGATTCAACAACCTATCAATTTTAATTTTTAGAAAGTAGACTTATCATGCTCGTTTCTCTAGTATCCTTCAAATTTAATCATCAATGCACAATTAACTATGACTTATTCAAAGAGATATCAATAAAAATCATAAATCATTAGAAATTTCACCCTAATTAATAATATGAGAATATTACTTAAAAACAAGACTAAATTCAGGGTTTTGAGAATAGTGCAAAAAGTTAGGCACTTTTACCCCCCACACTTAAAATATACATTGCTTTTAAAGTACAAAGATAGATAATGATAATTATGGGATAAATCAAAAAAGAAGGGGTAGAGTGACACTTCCTAAATTTTGGATGATTCTGGCGTCTTTGGTGGCGGTGATGGTGTTTTCTATGGGCACAGTGGTGTGGCTACCAAAAGTAATTTGCTAGATGAAAAAATTGGGTAGCTCACAAGATATAGCCAAGAGATCTAGGGAAATAATAATAATATACTAATAATATAATTAAAGATTAAGAAAATAAAGAGAAGGTGACTAAGAAGAAAACTAAAATTTAAAGAAAAGACTGATGGACTAAGGAGTCCTTATTAGCAGATGGTTCGTCAGGTGGGTATGATTTCTAATGCTGCGGAGTGTTGGTGATAGTGGAAGTCGCGTGATTCCTTAGCAGCCTTTAGAACCTAAAACCAAGAAACTAATATGAAATAAATTAAATTAAGCGGAGAGAAGTATAGATAAGGAAAATAAAGGAGAAGGAAAAGAAAATAGAACCAAAAGGTTTCAAGACCCTTGGCGTGTCAATTAGTCAAAGCTTGCAAGATGAACTCATGTTGAGGTCTCCTCTGAGGAGACAATGCTTACGTTTCTTCGGCATGATTTTTGTGTTGCTCAAGAGTCTTGGACCTTTTCTATGAACAGAGATAAAAATTTGAAAGAAAGAGAAGGAAGAAAGAAGATGGGAAAAAGGGAAGGGTTGTGGGGATTTAAATAAGATTTCAAATCTGGCACATTCCCACGCTCATGTATCGAGGGTGTGTCGATTCACACAGCCGCATCGCACGACCGTGTTGTGAAGTGTGTTGGTCTTACATGCTCGTTTGTCAATTGGCACGCCTGCCTAAAAGGCTAGTATGTGAGCACGGATGGCATGCACGGGCGTGGTCTGTCCGTGCTCAATAAGTCAGTATCTTAACACGGTCGTGAGGCACGGCTGTGCTATTTTGTCGGTGCCCGTGGTGAGGGTGGTTGGCTTCGTAACGTTGGGGGATGGGTGGACTGACTTACACGGCTTTGCTCTGTCAGTGTGGTGGTTCGGTGGTCCACACGGCCACGGGCACGGCCGTGTGGCCTAGAAATCTGCATTTTTGTGTTAGTTTAAATGTTGAGAGAAGAGAGAAGGAAAGAAAAGGAAATAAATTTGAAAGTAAATAGTGTTAGTGCTTGGGTTGCCTCCTGAGAAGCTTAGTGCTCGGGTTGCCTCCCGAGAAGTGCTCGTCTATAGTCTTTAAGCTAGACTGACCTTGACTTTGAAAATTTTAGGGAGGTTTAAAGGTTTGAATATTTTCCCTCTTACTGACAGTTTTATTTTCGTGACAAGGTTTAGGTTGAGAAGTGTTTACCTTGAAATTGTCGAATATTGGATTGCTTACCTCAACTATTTTGTGTGGGAAAATATCGTGTACCTGAAGGAGTATTTCTTCCTTTTTCTTCAGGTCTGTTGAAGTGATGTGAGGATCGGCTTTGTCTAACAGCACCTCGTCTCTTATTTTAAAGTGGTTTGATGTCCCTATGATCTCTTCTGGTGGTTCCTTTGGTTTTACTTCGCGTGGATCTGACTTTTCTTTGGTGTGTATCTTTTGCTCTTCTAAATTGTCGATCTTACGGTTTTGTTTCTGGTGTGATTCTTCTGTGACGACTTGAGGACTATGAGTTGGCTCAGCTTTGATGTATTGTGATGTTTCCTGCGATGAAGGTTGAACAATTTGGTTATTTATTGAAATGACTTTCTTACCTTCATCTTCTGTTGTTTTGGCTGAGTCGACAGCTTGAAGATTGACCGATTCTTCTCCTACACGAAGTATGAGTTCTCCTATGGCAACATCAATTTTAGTCTTGGCAGTTACAAGAAAAGGTCTTCCTAAAATTAAAGGGATTGAATTTTCCTCATCCATGTCTAAAACAACAAAATCTACTGGGAAAACAAATTTATCGATTTTTACTAAAACGTCTTCAATAAAGCCCCTAGGAATTCTAATAGTTTTATCAGCTAGTTAAATACTCATCCTAGTTTGTTTGGGCTTTCCTAGACCTAATCGTTTAAACATTGCATAAGGCATGACTTTTATACTTGCCCCTAAATCAGCTAACGCATTATCAATAGTTAAACTACCAATTAAATATAGAATCGTAAAACTCCCTGGATCTTTTAGTTTCTGTGGTAGTCTTTTCTATATCATTGCTGAGCATGTTGCGTTGAGTTCCACATGGTGCTCTTCATCTATTTTGTGTTTGTTCGTCAAGAGCTGTCTTAAAAATCTCATTGAGTCGGGCATCTGAAAAAGAGCTTCAAGAAGAGGTAAGTTAATATGTAATTTCTTTATAAGTTTTAGAAACTTACCAAATTGTTCCTTAGAATCATCTTTTTTCAATGCTTTGGGATAAGGTATGCGAGGTTGGTACTTTTTGATTATCGGTGTTTCTTGTACTACCTCTATTTTACCTTTTTATTTCTTGGTTTCTTGTACTGTGGTGGGCTTGTCTACCTTTGCACCTCTTGGGATATGATGGCTTGGATCTACTCTTTTGGGTTTATTTTTATGTTGCTTGGTAGACGTCCTTTTTTACATTTAGAAATCAGCTTTGTAAGATGTCCCACTAATCTAGTAAGTTCTCCAACCTGATTCTCGATCCCTTTGATCGATTTTTGTTATTCATCAAGTGTTGCTTCATTCTTTTGGAGACGAGAATCTATAGCTACCATGAATTTTGTCAGCATCTCTTCAAGGTTTGATTTCTTTTCCTGTGGATAGGGATGATTTTGGTAATTTGGCGGAGGTTGCTGCCTTTGATTTCCTTGATTTCCTTGTCCTCCCCACGAAAAATTTGGGTGGTTCCTCCAACCTGCATCATAAGTGTTACTATAAGGATTATTATTAGATCGGAAATTGTTACCTATATAGTTTGTTTGCTCGTTTTCTTCTCTTGGTTGGTAGGGTGGGTACTCAGGATTCACCACATTTCCACTTGCTTCGCATTGCATGACTGGGTGTACCTGCGAGAACATAAGTTATCAAGCTTTTTATTCATTAACTCCACCTACGTTGACAGCATTGTCACTGCGTCTATGTTAAAAACTCCGGTTGATTTTGTTGATTTGGCTCGTGTAATTTGCCATTGATAGGTGTTTAATGACATCTCTTCAATAAAATCGTAAGTTGCTTTAGGAGTTTTGTTGTTCAAAGTTCCACCAGCTAATGAATCAATCATTTGCCCCGTTAAAGAATTCACACTGTTGTAAAAAGTTTGGACTTGAAGCCACAAAGGTAACCCATGGTGTGGACATCATCTCAGGAGGTCCTTGTATCTCTCCCATGCATCATATAATGTTTTTGTGTCATTCTGCACAAAAAAAGATATGTCATTCCTAAATTTAGCCATTTTGGCTGGTGGAAAATATTTTAAAAGAAATTTTTCGGTCATTTGATCCCATGTGGTGATTGACCCTCGTGGTAATGAGTTCAACCACTACTTTGTTTTATTCCTTAATGAAAAATGGAATAACCAAAGACGAATGGCATAATCAGAAATGCCATTTATTTTGAAGGTATCACAGAATTCTAAAAAAATTTGATATATGAGTATTTGGATCTTCATTTTGCAAACCATCAAATTGAACAAACTGTTGAATCATTTGTATTGTGTTAGGCTTTAATTCAAAATTATTAGCGACTATAAGCGGGCTAACAATACTAGATTCTCTCTCGCCAAATTAGGTTTAGCATAATCATACATAGTACGCGAACATTACATTCTTGCACGCTTAGCGGATTGTTTTCGTCCATCCCTTCAGTAGGATTGGATCTATCTTGTTGTTCTTCTCTTTGGTAGTCTAGAGCTCGTCTAATTTCTCTGCGATTTTTGCGAGCGGTAGCTTCAATGTCACTTTCGTATTCTAATGGTCCTCTTGGGTTCCTTCTAGTCATAAACTAGAGGTACCTGCTAGGAAAAGAAAGAAAGAAATTTAGAAAAACAAAGATATATGTAGAAAAATAAGAAAAATTAAAAAAAAAATAATGGCTAAAGTAATAGAAATAGAGCTTTCTTTATATTTTAGAGTTCCCCGGCAACGACTCCAAAAACTTGATCGTGTCAAGCAGTCAAGTTTTAATATTTGTAAAAAGAATGATCGAACCTGTAGGCTAACTATGACAACGATAGACGCAAGTGCACCTATCAAACAGTAGTATAGTTTAGGCAAGAATATCTTATCGAACCCAAGGGAACCTAAAAGTATTACTACTCACTTTCTTTCTATTATTTAGCCTGAAATCTGGAGTGATTGATTTATGAAACTAATGAAATACTTAAACTAAATGCAAAGACAAAAGAATGAATTAGAGAAAGTCTTCAGGAAAACTCAGTTGATGAAGACGATACCCTCAGGAAGAATCCACCTATGACTTCACTTATTAATTATTCCCCAAACCATATGATTTCTTTACTTAGCTTGATCCGTGAGACTCCCTAACCTATATTAAACCCTCTCTCGAGGCGAATAATGTCTAATCTTAGGTTAATTAGTAGAACTCTTGTTCTCTTATAATAGCCCCCTAAGGAAGCAGTAAATCGATCAATGGATTCCCATATTAGGCTTTACCCTAATCCAACAAAATCTCGTAACCCTATCTCTAAGCGCCCGATCAACTCCGCTCAATTATGCTAGATCTACTCTTAGGCAGGGTCTATTCCTCCTCTACCTAAGTACATCAGATTAAATTAAGCAACATAATTAAGAACAAACTAAGTACTTATCATATAATTTAAAAATCAAATAACAAAATCCATCATAGGTTTCATCCCCTTCAGGTATCTAAGGGGTCTAGTTCATAACTAAATAAGAAAACATCTCAAGAGAAAAGATAAAACAAAACATAAGAGATCCCTAAAACCCCCTAAAGGAATTGAATGAGATATCCTCTGTCTTGAATAGAGCTCTGGCTTCTTGAGATGGATCAACTGGCTATCTTCGAGTGATTCCCTAAAAGATGAAAGCTTCGGCAAAAGCCTCTGCACCAAGCTCCCCCTTTAATGTCTGCCTTGGGTTGTTTATATAGGCTTTTGAGATGCTTCACTTGGCTCCTAAGTACCTCCTTCAAGTAGAATTGCTATTAGGGTGTTTAAGTAGACTTAGGAGTATGTTTCTTTGGCTTCAAGCATCCAATTCCGAGTGAAATTGCTCATTCTCGCGACAGGGGCACGGCCATGGCACATGCCCATGTAAATCGTGGTTGGGCCTTGTCTCAATTTTGTCATTTTGGGCACGGCCGTGCAAGTCGGGGTTCAGGCCGTGTCTCGGGTCTATCGATTGGGGCTCGGCCATGCAATTTGGGGTTCAGGTCGTGCTTCGGGTCTTTCGATTGGGGCACGGCCATGTTGATCACCAGGCACATCCGTGTGTGGTAAATGGATGATGCATGGCCGTGTGTGGCGAGTTGAGGTCGTGCTCTAGGTAATCGGCGAGGCACGGACATGTGGGCTTTGGGCCAGGCTTTGTTGAATTCTTGGGTTGGCCCAATTTAGTCCGTTTTAAGCCCGTTTTATGTTTTTTTTATCCTTAAGTGCTTTCTTGAGTATAAGAAATGAAAAGGAAGGATTAAGAGCACCTTTTTACATAAATCAAGGATAATTCATCCAAAAGCATACTAAATGTGGGATTAAAATATGTTACTTTTATGGTTTATCACCATGCAATGTCATAATACATATACAGTTACATTCAGATTAAACATGCTCATTTTAAGCATTTCAGATCATAAACATGCTAATGTTACTTTCAGATTCACTAATTAGATATACAATTTATACGGTTAACATGCTTTTAGAAAAATATGCACACAAAATAGAAACATCAGATTTCATTTATTAGGCTACATACATATCATTCATTAGAGCCTACGAAATTGCTGACCTTGAATAAGCAATCAAAACACGATCCTAACTAAAACTTACTCAAAATGGGCCTACACGCCCAACTTGGCATAGCCCGTGTGGCATCAACAGTTTTAGTTTTTCACCGTTTTACTAAATTTTGAGTTAATGCCACACACTTGATTGATCCCAGGATGTTGACACTACAACAACTCCAAAATCTGTAGTCAACATTAGGAAACTAATCAATTAATACAAAATATACTCAAAATCAAACTATGTATTTGACCCTTAAACAATTAGGGAATTCAACCAAATTTAACCGAGTAATCGACCACTTACCTAAAGAGAGCGGTTTACAAACTCTTAATCCACTAAAGAGTTATTTTCTACACACACCACACCTAAACAGAAACACAAGGTGATCAAACCTTACAAACTTACACTATTCAACCAACACAACAATTACCTCCTTATAGCATGAAACCAAAATGAATCAACCACCCTTAAGAAATAATAGAAAGTACTTACCAAAGGAAGAAAACAAAGTATTATACTTCTTCTGATCATGCACAAGCAACACCAAAGCATAAAAAAATGCCGCACAAAATCAATGGATGGCAACCAGATAGAGAAAATAATGACAAGTGGAAGAAATAGAAGGGTACTAATTGCGATATGAGAGAATCAACAGAAGGAAAAGAAAGAAAGGAAAGCCAAGAAGGGAAACAAGTAAAATTTTGCAAAAAAGAAAACTACTATCACAAAACGAAAAGAATGAGAAAGAAAATGAACGTGGGAATTGAGGAAAGAAGAGGCGACAAACTAATGAGAGATTTTAGGAGAAAAGTTCTTAAAATTTAAAAATAAAATAAAATAAAATCTCACTAAATCCTAACCTATCATATTATTCGTTATCACAATCTGGTGGCTCAAAGTTTGAATCTGACATACACTTTAACACATGGTCGGCACAAACATGGAGTAGTGAAAAGAATCCCCCTTTTACTCCAAAAAAAAGATTCGATCTTGGGACCTATAGGTAAGCTAAAGTCTTACCACTGAACCAGCAGACTCATTCTTGTCAGTAGACTTAAAAAAAAAAAAAAGATAACCATTTCGAACCAAATCAGATATAGAATAAAAAATAATAGTGAAATTCCTTAGAAATGGGAATTGAACACAAGATTTTCAACACACAACTAGGCACTTTACCATCGAACCAAGTCAAATTATTTGACATAATTTAGCAATTCAAAACTAGGAAATTTGAGGTGTTACAGCTCTACCCTCTTAAAAGAAATTTCATTCTCAAAGTTACCTATTCAAATAGATGAAGGTATTACTGACGAATCGAATCTTCAAGTTCCCATGTGGCTTTTTTGACACCATGATTCTATTATAGAACCTTAACTAAAGGGATCATCTTTTGTTTAAAACTTTCTCCACACGATTCAAAATCTATACGGTTCCTCCTCGAAAGATAAATCTGACTTTACCTTGATCTCCTCAATAGACACAATATGAGTTGAATCAGATGATACTGTCTCAACATCAAGACGTGAAAGACATCATCTATGCGGTCTAACTCTGGACGTAACTCCAAGTAATAAGCAATTGGCCCTACTTGTCTCAAAATCTGATATGGCCCAATGAACCTAGGGCTAAACTTGCCTTACGTCTAAACCTGAGAACCTTCTTCCACGAAGATACCTTGAGAAAAACCCAATCAACCACATCAAAATCAATGTCTTTCCTCTTAATATCTACATAGGATTTCTACCTATCGGATGCTGCCTTTAACCAATCCCGAATCACCGACCTAATACTCATTCTTAATAACTAAATTCAAACCCATAATTTTCCTCTCGTCCAACTCGGTCTAACACAATGATGAACGATAATTACGACCATATAGAGCTTCGTAAGGAGTTATCTAAATGCTAGACTAAAAGCTATTATTATAAGTGACTCAGCGAGAGGTAGAAACTCCTCCCAACTACTACAGAAATCAATAACACAACTCCATAGCATATCCTCCAAAACATGGTAATTCTCAGACTGCCCATCAGTCTGTGGATGGAATGTTGTATTGAAGTTCAACCAAGTACCCAAAGCCTAATGTAATTTCTTCCAAAACTGATATGTGAAATAAGGGTCTCAATCAGAGATAATTGATACAAGAACACTATGAAGTCCTATGATCTCGAAAATATACAATTTAGCTAACTTTTGTAAAGTGTAATTAGTCCGAATAGGAAGAAAATGGACAGACTTGGTCAAATGATCCACAATAACCCAGATAAAACCCTTCTTTATGGGTGTCAACGGTAACCTACTAACAAAATCCATAGTTACTCGTTCCTATTTCCATCACGTAATCTTAATGGGTTATAACAAACCAGAAGAAAGTTGGTGTTCAACCTTAACTTACTGACATGTCAGACATCAAGCCACAAAATCAGTCACCTCTCATTTCAAATAGGGCCACCAGTACAACTTGTGAAGATCATGGTACATTTTATTTCAGCTGAAATACATAGCACATGGGGCTACTATGCGCTTCACACAAAATAGACTTTCTTAGTTCATTATCATTCGACTCATAAACTCGAGCCCAGAAACATAAAATACGCTCACTGTTAAACCCAAAATTCGAAGTCTTACCCTCATCGATTTGCTGAACCTAAAGAACCAAAGACTCATCCAGAAACTACCTATCTTGAATCTCATCAATCCAAGTCAGCTTAACTTGTAACTCAGCCAATAACCCACCATTCTTAAACAGACTTAACTGAGAAAACTCTCTCTTAACTCGATCATCGACCTCCTACTAAGAGCATTGACTACCACATTGGCCTTACCAAGATGATACTTTATACTGCAGTTCTAATCTTTAAGCAACTCAATCCATCTACATTGCCTAAAATCCAACTCCTTCTAGGTAAGAAGATACTTGAGGCTCTTGTGACCCATGTAAATTATACACTTCTCATCATATAGATAATGCCTCCATATTTTCAAAGCAAAGACAACTGTTTTTAGCTCGAGATCATACGTCAAATAGTTTCCCTCATGTGCCTTGAGTTGTTTAGAAGCGTAAGCCATTACTTTTCCTTCTTGCATCAAAACACAACTGTGACCAGTGTGCGATGTGTCAATGTGTCAAAACTAACTTAAGCTTTTCAAAACTTAGTCGCTGCTCATTAGTCCACTTGAAAGGAACATTCTTACGTAACAACTTAGTTAAAGGTGCAACAATTAAAGAAAAACCTTCCAAAAACCTCTGATAATAACTTGCTAGACCGAGAAAACTTCAAATCTCATAAACATTCCTAGGTTGTTTCCACTCCATAATAGCCTCTATCTTTTTCGAGTCCACACGGATACCCTCAGTAGAAACCACATGTCCTAAAAACATGACTTCCCTTAACCAGAACTCACACTTGTTCAACTTAGCATAGAGTTTCTTCTCTTTGAGAATCTGTAAAACCACTTTAAGATGTTTCCTCATGTTCTGCTTCATATTAGAGTATACCAGAATATCGTTAATGAACACTATACGAACTGATTTAGAAATGGCTAAAATACCCTATTCATGAAATCCATGAACACGTCCGAAGTATTAGTCAGAATGAAAAGCATAACTAGGAATTTGTAATGTCCATAACAAGTCCTAAATGCAGTCTTATGCACATCAGATTCTTTCACCTTCAAGTGATGGTACCTAGAACTTAAGTCAATCTTAGAAAACAAAAACGCCCCTCAAAATTGATCGAACAAATCATCACTCATCGAAAATGGATACTTATTCTTAATCGTTAACTTATTCAATTATCGGCAATCTACATGCATTCTCATAGTACCATCCTTCTTCTTGACAAAAATTATAGATGTTTCTAAGGGAAAACACTGGGTCTAATGAACCCTCTATCAAGAATTTCTTGAAGTTGGACTTTCAGTTCCTTCGATGCCATGTGATAGGGAGTAAAATATAGGAGCTATCCCAAGTAGAACTTCAATCCCAAATTGAACCTCTCAGTCCGGTGGTAACCCTAGGAGTTTATCAAGAAAGACATCCAAAAAGTCTTTAATCATTCAAATACCATCTACAACAGAATCCACAATGCTTGTGTTATGAACATAAGCCAAATACACCTCACAACCCTTTTGGACCATTTTTTTGGCTGTCATAGTGGAGATTACAATAGAGAGGTAGTTTTGGTGCTCACCAACCATCACAATCTCCCTACCGTCAGTCATTTTCAGAGTTTCCCTCTTAGAAGCACAATCTAGAATGACTTGGTGTTCCACCAACCAATCCATGCCCAAAATCATGTTAAAGTCCCTAAATGGTAACTCCATCAAATTAGCCAAAACAAAACCCATGAATCTCCAATGAACACCTCCTATAAACCTTACTAACTGGCACATACTACCCCAATGGACTAACTATAGAGACCTCACTCACAGTATCCTCAATAGAAATTTTCAAATTATCAGAAACACAACTAGTAATATATAAATTCATGGAACTGATATCAATTAAGGCAAAACACTATTTAGAATGAATAGTAAAAGTACCTGATATAACCTCGACAACACCTCTGTCCATGACCACCACTAATACCACCCCTAATTTGACAACAGCGTCTTAGAGGATGCTGAACTACACTTTGAGGCCGAACTCGATCATGAACCCGAAGCTTGCATCTGCTAAGCCTAATGTGGACAATCCTTAATCTGATGTTGTATAGACCCTCATCACAGACATGCCCCCATCCTCCTCCAACGCTCGCTAGGATAGCGCTTAACACAATCAGCAAAAATTCAAGTCCTACCAATATCCACTATTGCCTCAACCTACTAGGACATGTCTACTTTGGCTCATTTCTTAGGCCGTGAAGCTGAACCTAAAAGACATGTCTCCCTTTTGTTCTAATTAAGATTCTTGCTCAGCTCTCTCCTCTTGCGCTCCACACACTTAATCTCCTCCACAACCTTAGTCTTCTTCAGTAAAGTTTTTAAGATCTGCTCTTGCTGTGGAACTACTAGAACCTTCAGATCATAATGGAGTTCATCCTCAAAATGAATGCTCTTATCATAATCAATAGCCACCAAACTCTGAGTATACCTACTCAACCTCAAAAACTCAGCCACAATCATCTCACCCTACATAAGCCCGATGAACTCCAACATACGGGCCTCAATATATCTTGCCTCCACATATTTCTTCTAGAAGGCACTCTGAAAGAACTCAATGTCATACGCTCAGCCTTTGTGCCCCGCACCATAGACTACCACCACTGATATGCCTTATCACGAAGCAAAGATACCACACCCTTCAACTTTAGCTCTAGGGTGCAGTCCAGATCATCCATAATTCTTTCAATGGCCTCATTTCAACACTCAGTCACTGTTGAAATAGTTCAATACCATTAGACTGGAGTCTCTCAATTATCGACACTCGACCCCCAAATCCCAGTTAGGCCCCAATGACCCTTTGTACACTCTAAGCATAACTTGGGACAATACATTGTCCCATACACCTTGATTACCAAACTCAGTAGTAGGCATCTCAACTGTCTCACTTGTTTCTAGATTAGGCATATTACCCAAATAAGAAGACTCAACTCGATCCCCACGACGATGCCCACCTCGCCTTGCGTACCACGACCACGTATACCACAAGTACTCATTATAACTATCTACAGTTTTAGAAATTCTATAGATTAGCTTAGGTTTATTAAAAATCTTGAGTCTAAAGTTTAACAAAAGTGACTAATCAGAAGTAGAGAGTGTTTTATCCTACAATCTCTAAAGTTTAAAAGTTTTACTAAGTAACTAAAGTATAATAACTAGAGAATAGTAATTAGAGTAAAACGTTTCTTACTTGAATCGGCATCGAGTCTCGATTCTTATTTCTAGAATCTTAATAAATGTTATAAAAATTTGCCCGTGCAAATTTTTTTAAATTTTAAATTTACACATGCAATTTTTTTTAAAACCAAAAGACCACAATCCAAATTTTGAACCTGATTCTGATACCACCAAGTGTAACACATCAAATCCTACCTAAACGTTATGATCGAATCTTGAGGGTTACATCTTCTATTTGTTTTAAAATTTGAGATTAATTCATTTAAACCATGATACATGTATGTTTCTAAAACCACTCGTTTACTTGCACTTGAATAGGTTTAAGACCACATCGTTAGCTTTTTTATTATCTAGAAAACTCATTTTCCTTATTTGGATTTCTAGAGAAAAACTCCAGAGTTGTCAATTTTGCAAAACAATGATTCTAGTATGTAAAAACTCCAGATTTGTTAATTTTGCAAAACAATGATTCTAGTATGCAAAAAAGCAAAAATTTGCAATTTAATGAAAAAAATTATTAAATTTGAACAACTAGTCCAAAACCAACAATAATGTCCAAAAATTATCCAACAGTCTAAAAGGTCCAAGAATAATTGTGAAATCAAATTAAATCGTTCAATGCGAGAATGACCAATCCGATCCCCAAACACCCCCAATCCTAAGTCTGTGGATTACTTGAAATGATTAAGTAGGTGAGCTAGAAGCCTATTGTGTGACTTGAGCCAAAAACATAACATATGGAAAAAATGATTAATGCATGGATTACATTATATAAAGCATATACAGATGATATGTCATGATAACGATGCAAAATGAGAAACAGAACATATCCTACCCCCATCCGCTACACACCAACTTCATCCAACCCAACACATCAATTAGGATATTTGATACTCATCCAACCTAACACACCAAAAAGTGAATGTACGGTAATATGCACGACAATATGCAAAGCTATTGGATATTATGTGAAAATCTTCCAAAATTAGATATTGCAGTTTTAACTGATAGATACAAATATTACGATTTTACCGCTAGAAATGCAAATTGTAGTCTGCTAGAACTTCTTCCACCACATTATCATAACCCACCCCAATGCACATACAACGACATAATACATTTACATTTACATTCAGATTAAACATGCTCATTTTAAGCATTTTAGATCAGAAACATGCTAATGGTACTTTCAGATTCACAAATTAGATATACAATTTATATGACTAACATGCTTTTAGAAAAATATGCACACAAAACAAAAACATCATATTTCGTTTATCAAACTACATACATATCATTCATTATAGCCTACAAATCGTCGACCTTGAATACGCAATCAAAACAAAGCCCTAACTAAACTTACTCAAAATGAGCTTACACGACTGTGTGGCATCGACAGTTTTGATTTTTCAATGTTTTACAAAATTTTGAGTTAACGCCACACCTAATTGATACCAGAATGTTGACACTACTGTAGCTCTAAAATCTGTAGTCAACATTCGAACCTAATTAATTAATACAAAATATACTCAAAATCGAACTATGTATTAAACCCTTAAATAATTAGGGAATTCAACCAAATTCAACCGAGTAATTGACCACTTACCCAAGGAGAGCTGTTTATAGACCCTTAATCTACTGAAAAGTTATTTTCCACATACACCACACCTAAACTGTAATAGCCCATTTTCAGTGAAATCAGAATAGTGGTTTCGAGTCCACAAATCTGAGTCCAAAAAGAAAAATTATTTTAATATTACTTTATGGTCTGAATTATGATTGAAATATCGTATGAAAATTTCGTTAGGAAAATTTTACTAATTACATGTTTAATTGATAAACGAACCAAATTGCATGAGTTCTATTATCTATAAGTATCAAATAGCTATGGAATTCAAAATTGGAGGTCCTTATATGGCAAATAGACCATTAAGAGGAGTTAGTAGATAAGTATGCTTAGTCATCCATGAAAAATTAAATAAATAAAATGACTAAAATGGAAAGTAAAAATAATAAAAGATGATAAATGATTAAATAAAGAAAATATCATCTTTTTCATCATCTTTCCCAAATATTTTTACATGGAAACCCTAGTTATAAGAGCTTGAAGGTAGCAAGCTTATTTGGATCAATTAGGTGAGTATTCAAGTCCCGCTTTTTGTCATTTTTATGTTTCCGAGATCGTAATAGCTTAATTTGGAAATCTTGGGGATTAATTTGCAAAGTTATCAAAGTACTAGGGTTTTTCCATGGATGAATTTAGTTGAATTATGAAGTTTTATGGTAGAAAATGAAAGGTTTTTGATAGATAAACAACTTTTGTAAAGGGAATTTTGATGAAATTATGATTTAGGAACTAAATTGAAAAGTTGTAAAATTCATGAAAATTTTTGAATTTTACGTAATACATGGGCTACTATTGTGACATGTAAAAATTGACTAGGCTTGGAACAAGGATTAAATTGCATGAATTTTATTTTTCGAGCCTAGGGACAAAATCATAATTAAATAAAAGTATAGGGGTAAAATGGTAATTTTGCCTAAGATTTGAATTAGATTGAATTGAATATAAATTGTATTAAATTGAGTTAAATTTACTCGTATAAATCCAGATAAACCAAATATGGAGCTAGATCGAGGTAAAGAAAAAGTAACTGATTAGTAGTATACAAGTTCACGAATATTGTCAAGATAAGTTCGAGTAACTAAATTGTACAATTATATGTTTGAATTGAATATTATGTATGTGTGTTGTGTAATTGACATGTATGAGATTCAATCACATATCCTAAAATGTCCAATAAATATTAAGTGTAACCTATAGCCACAAGGGTAACCCATGATGAGGGCACCTTCTCAATAGATCCTTGTATATCTCCCATGCATCGTAAAGTGTCTCTAAATCTATCTATACAAAAGAAGAGATATCATTCCTCAACTTAGCCATTTTAGCCGGTGAAAAATATTTTAATAAAACATTTTTGGTCATTTGTTCCCATATAGTGATTGATCCTTCCGTAACGAGTTCAACCACTGTTTAGCTTTGTTCCTCAATGAAAAGGGAAACAACCAAAGGCGAATGGCATCATCAGAAACGCCATTAATCTTGAAAGTGTCGCAAAACTTAAGAAAGTTTGCCAAGTGATTGTTTGGATCCTCATTCTGCAAATGATCAAACTGAACAAACTGTTGAATCATCTGTATAGTGTTAGGTTTCAGTTCAAAATTATTTGCAGCAATAGCAGGTCTAACAACACTTGATGCGGTTCCTGTTAAATTAGGTTTAGCATACTCATACATAGTACGAGGAGCAGGATTTTGATTCACCGGATTTTCCATAGCCATAGAATGTAATAGATTATTCTAATTTTCAGCCATCTCTTCAGGAAGATTGGCAATATTTTCTTGCTCTTCCTCTATATAATGTAAACTTCGCCTAATTTCTCTTCGATTTTTGCGAATGGATGCCTCGATCTCATTGTCAAAAAGTAATAGTCCTGATGGGTTCCTCCTAGTCATAAACTAGAAAAACCAATCAGAGAAAAATAATAGAGAGATTAGAAAACTAAAAATAAAAATTAGAAATAAATAAATAAATAAATAAAAGAAAAATGGCTAAAGTAATAAAAATTGAGCGTTCCTAATATTTTAGTTCCCCGGCAACGGCGCCAAAAACTTGATCGTGATCTGAGAGTTTTAATATTTATATAATGAATGATCAAGCCTAGAAACTAACTATCACCATGATTGAGGCAAGCGCACCTATCAAACTGTAGTGTAACACCCCAAACCCGGTCTATATGTTATGACCAAATCTAGCATGTTACAGGAGAGGTAGTTTGAAATGTAAAGGAAAATCGAAATTTTTGAAAAAATAAAATTTTCGTTTAGTGATTCTATCTCAAAGATAATCTTAAATAAAAGTATGTTGAAGATTTTATTACCAACTTCTATTTAAAATGAACTGAAAGTCATAAGCAATTTTGTTTTACAAAAGTCAAAATTAGGGAATTCCCTAAATGTGATAGTTGCTAATAATGTTTGAGGTTTTAAGGAAAATTTTCGGGTTATTAGCTTAACACTTATTCGCTTGTCTTCTTTTGTTAACACTTTAAAAATATGATTGTTTATAGTTTTATTTTAGAAAACTCCTCATTTGACATTTCATACGGTATGTAAAAGCCATATTAAAGCAAAAACCCAAATAAAAGTTATGGAGGCCTTATTACATTGCAAAATTTCAAAATTTAAAAAAAATAAGTCTAATTAAGAGACAAAATTTACGAGAAAATAATGCATGGCCACCTCAAGCCCTGTAACACCCCAAACCTAGGGTAGAAGTTAGGCCCAAATCTGGCATGTCATATTGGGATGCTTTTCGAGAAACCATGGTTCCATTTGAAAACCTTTCTTGATATTAAAAACTAAAGTCCCAGTTTGCGTTTGTTCATTATTAATCGACATTTATTAAAAAATTATTACCTGGAAAGAACTTTGTTTGTTGCGAAAACTTATTTAAAATGACTGACTTATGAAAACATGATGTTTACGACCTATTCACGAAAGCGTAGTATTTTGAAAGCAGATATTGTTTTGGAAAATCCTGATACAATGTTTAGCAGATTTAAGACATAATAAACTAAAAATCCAAAACTAAAAAATATTAACCCAAGTTAAAATAAGTAAAATACTAGAGTCTAAAACTACTCGTAGTGTGGCCACCTCAGAGTCCTCTAGCATGTCGAACCGCCATCAAGATTACCCGAGAAAAATATTAAAAGAGGGTGTGAGTTTACGAAAACTCAGCAGCATAACCCTCATCAATAAGAACATGAATCACAATATTCGGGTGAAGCCCATTTCAATAACGGTGGCAATTGGGCCTTATCCCATAAAAGCCTCAGTTGGGCCTTAACCCATAAATGTCACAAATCATATTTATCTAGGCCTGAGCCCATCTCAAATAAAACCACATATGCAATGCATTAATGCCCATACCAACCCTGCACTCCGTCTCTTGTCCAACCCTGCACTCCTGTGGGGATTTAATTGACCCATCCATCCCTACACCCCTTATGTAGCATCGATTGTGCACAAACTTATCGGTGCAAAGATAGTCGCTTCGGTGGCTAAAAGCCTTCGGTGGATCCACAGTCGTCAAGTGACCATGCGATCCTATCTGCACTTCCCCTTTCGAATAATCCCATCCCCATGCAACATAATAACACATTAATGCAACATACAATAATAATCATACGATAACAATCATAAATTGCATAAAAGAATAATCATATAACATGTAGGGCATTTTCGTCATTTTTTGCCCTCTAGGGGCATATCGGTCATTTTGCCCATTGAGGGTATTTTCGTAATTTACCTACCAAGGGTATTTTTATAATTTACCTACCAAAGGTGTTTTCATAATTTACCTACCAAGGGTGTTTTCGTAATTTACCCACCATGGGTATTTTCGTAATTTACCTACCAAGGGTATTTTCGTAATTTACCCACCAAGGGTATTTTTGTAATTCTACCCTACAGGGGTGTTTTGGTAATTTTACAAATCAGGGGTATTTCAGTAATTTCACAAATCGAGGGTATTTTGGTAATTTCACAAATTGAGGGTATTTCGATAATTTTGCAAATCGGGGGTACTTCGATAATTTCACAAATTGGGGGTATTTTGGTAATTTTGTAAATTGAGGGTATTTTGGTACTTTACCAATATAAGGGTATTTTAGTAATTTAACAAATATAAGGGTATTTGGTCCTCTCAATTTTAGTTATGAACTTTGGCCCATCAACAAGTCCTCATGCTAAAGTGAATGCACACTACGCATCGGTAGGATTCCGAAAAGAGGAGGTGGGCCACTAGGTCGCTAGTACCAAGCTCTCCCTAGATCCAATCCTAGACATGCGATGCCCGTTGCCACACCCTAACCCAGCGACTTGTTCACAGACATGTTTAATTAGAAAAATTAAGTCTTATGGAATTTAAGAGTTGTTCAAACTAGACCTAAGGTCCATAAACCCTAACATACATGCCTACGTCCCCATAAGCCCATCAAGCCCAAATCACTCCCTTACAGACCATTAGGCCCAAATCTCATCATATGGCCTATTAGGCCGAAAATAAATCCAATTCGTGTATCATGCATGACTAATTAAATTCGTATAACCAACCAAACCATTTCATCAAACTTAGCCTCAGGGCCTACCGGGCCCATTTAGCCACTTTGGCTTTGCCGATTTCGTATGTGTAGTGTTTGTACACACCTGGTAACCATGCGCACTGCAAACCCCTTAGTCACGAACCTACAATCGACATCACCAAATGATTAATCATAACTTAATATACACTTATTAAAAATCGAAACC
This sequence comes from Gossypium rotundifolium, assembly GCA_025506655.1. Lineage (NCBI taxonomy): Eukaryota > Viridiplantae > Streptophyta > Magnoliopsida > Malvales > Malvaceae > Gossypium > Gossypium rotundifolium. Next base: position 114,724,638 of record CP106731.1, on the reverse strand, counting down.
TCACCGTAACCTTACTGTGTGCCTTACGTTCTAGTAGCCCTTCCTTTGCTACTATTGGCGAGTATCCTCTAGGTCTGCACCCAAATGCCCACCAAGGTATATTAACTCTCCTCATAGAATGTTCTATATATTGCTAGCTTCTCACCTTTCTTCTTTGTATCTTTTCGATGTGGTATCCCTCCGTCAGTAGAGTTTAAATCCAACTCAAACTCTACCCGTCCAATCCACAAAATAAATACTCCCTTGCTTGTTATGAGATTCGAGCCCAGGCTCCCTTGTACCCTTAATGATGCCTTGCCATTAGACCACTCACTTTCTTGTGTCTAAAATCATGCGCAACTAAATATAACCCTATGGCAAAATTCTATAGTCCTTTTAAAAAGAAATCCAAAATGCAAAAGCCAAGACTTGAACCTCCTTCAATCCTTGTAGCGTCACCCCTTGTCCCCTATGTGGCGTCACTTTGCCACTACACCACACACTCCACTTGTGTCATTTTTCTCCATATTTATTCTTAAAGCCTACTACTAACTCTCAGGGTTTTATTCATCTAAAACTAAAATTTTTTCCTGTGGCCTAACTTTAACCCGGGACCTCAGAAAAGCCTCCAAACCTTCCAAAATCACTCACCTAATAGGTCCAACTTGCCTTAGTTCCATTATCTTGTTCTCAAAAATTTTAAACGTTACTACCCCCAAGGCCCATTTGGCCTAATCCTACTAGGCCCAGTTCCAATATGTTACAAATCTACCCTTCTTAGAGAAATTTTGTCCTCAAAATTTCCAACTATCTCATAGTCGCACAATACCAGATATACCACTACGCTTTTGCTGCGCTCTAGTCCTAATTATCTAAATTATAAATTTTATGAATTTAGCTCATAGTTCCAGCAATTAAACAAATATTTTATGGAAGTAGTAGTTAAGAGTTGTTTTCAAAATTGCAAGCTCACTATAGTTTTTAGTCTCCTACGGTCCACGGTATAGTCTATCATCTAAAGTAAGCCTAGTATCTACCTAGAGCACTAACAGTTTAAAATAGATAAGAGAACTTACTTCATCCGACGTTGGAGACTCGGTGTGCCACACAAAAACCTTTCAAAACTACTTCAAAAATCATTTGTAAACATCTTTAAAATAAACACTAAAACCCATCTCACAGCCTGAGTTTTGCAACCTAGGCTTTGATACCACTAAATGTAACACCCCAAACTCGGGCTAGAAGTTAGGCCCGAATCTGGCGTGTCACATTGGGGTGCTTTTCGAGAAACCATGGTTCCATTTGAAAACCTTTCTTGATATTAAAAACTAAAGTCCTAGTTTGCGTTTGTTCATTATTAATCGACATTTATTAAAAAGTTATTACCTGGAAAGAACTTTGTTTGTTGTGGAAACTTAATTAAAATGACTGACTTATGAAAACGTGATGTTTACGACCTATTCGCGAAAGCATAGTATTTTGAAAGTAGATATTGTTTTGGAAAACCGTGATACAAAGTTTAGCAGATTTAAGACATAATAAACTAAAAATCCAAAACTAAAACCGTAATTTAAGAGGCCTTATTACAAAATATTAACCCAAGTTAAAAATAAGTAAAATACTAGAGTCTAAAATCGCTCGTAGTGTGGCCACCTCAGAGTCCTCCAAAGACGTTGAACCGCTTCTTGAGGATTACACGAGAAAAATATTAAAAAGAGGGTGTGAGTTTACGAAAACTCGGTCAGCATAACCTCATCAATAAGAACATGAATCACAATAGTTCGGGCCGAAGCCCATTTTAGTAACGGTGGCAATTGGGCCTTAGCCAATAAAAGCCTCAATTGGGCCTTAACCCATAAATGTCAGAAATCATATTTATCTAGGCCCGAGCCCATCTCAAATAAAACCACATATGCAATGTATTAATGCCCATACCAACCACACTTTCTCTCTCTGTCCAACCACCGCACTCCTGGGGATTTAGTCGACCCACCCATCCCTACACTCCTTATGTAGCACCGGTTGCGGCACAAACTTATCGGTACAGCATAGCTGCTCAGTGGCTAAAAGCCTTCGGTGGATCCACAGTCGTCAAGCGACCATGCAATCGTATCTGCACTTCCCCTTTCTAATAATCCCATCCCCATGCAACATAATAACACATTAATACAACAAACAATAATAATCATGCGATAACAATCATAAATCACATACAAGAATAATCATATAACATGTAGGGGCGTTTTCATCATTTTTTTCCCTCCAGGGGCATATCGATCGTTTTACCCATCGAGGGTATTTTCGTAATTTACCTACCAAGGGTATTTTTGTAATTTACCTACCAAAGGTGTTTTCATAATTTACCCACCAAGGGTATTTTCATAATTTACCTACCAAGGGTATTTTCGTCATTTACCCACCAAGGGTATTTTCGTAATTCTACCCTATAGGGGTATTTTGGTAATTTTGCAAATTAGGGGTATTTCAGTAATTTCACAAACCAGGGGTATTTTGGTAATTTTACAAATCGGGGGTATTTCGATAATTTTGCAAATCAGGGGTACTTTGGTAATTTCATAAACCGGGCGTATTTTGGTAATTTTGTAAATCGAGGGTATTTTGGTACTTTACCAATATAAGGGTATTTTAGTAATTTAACAAATATAAGGGTATTTGGTCTCTCTCGAATTTTAGTTATGAACTTTGGCCCATCAACAAGTCCTCGTGGCTAAAGTCAACAGACACTACGCACCAGGTAGGATTCCAGAAAAGAGGAGGTGGGCCACTAGGGCCGCTTAAGTACCAAGCTCTCCCTAGATCCAATCCTAGACATGCGTATGCCCGTTGCCACACCCTAACCTAGCGACTTGTTCACAGACATGTTTAATTAGAAAAATTAAGTCTTATGGAATTTAAGAGTTGTTTAAACTAGACCTAAGGTCTATAAACCCTAACATACATGCCTACGTCCCCAAATGCCCATCAAGCCCAAATCATTCCTTTACGGCCTATTAGGCCCAAATCTCATCATACGGCCTGTTAGGCCGAAAACAAATCCAATTCATGTATCACGCATGACTAATTCAATTCGTATAACCAACCAAATCATTTCATCAAACCTAGCCTCAAGGCCCACTGGGCCCATTTAGCCACTTTCGGCTTTGCTGATTTGGTGTGTGTAGTGTTTGTACACACCTGGTAACCACCCGCCCTGCAAACCCCTTAGTCGCAAACCTACAATTGACATCACCTAACGATTAATCATAGCTTAATATACACTTATCAAAAATCAAAACCTCACCATAACCTTACAGTGTGCCTTACGTTCTAGTAGCCCTTCCTTCACTACTATTGGCGATTATCCTCAAGGTCTGCACCCAAACGCCCACCAAGGTATATTAACTCTCCTCATAGAATGCTCTATATATAGCTAGCATCTTACCTTCCTTCTTTGTATCTTTCCGATGTGGGATCCCTCTGTCAGTAGAGTTTAAATCTAACTCAAACTCTTCCTGTCCAATCCACAAAATAAATACTCCCTTGCTTGTCATGAGATTCAAACCCAGGCTCCCTTGCACCCTTAATGATGCTTTGCCACTAGACCACTCACTTTCTTGTGTCTAAAATCATGCGCAACTAAATATAACCCTATGGAAAAATTCTATAGTCCTTTTAAAAAGAAATCCAAAATGCAAAAGCCAAGACTCGAACCTTGGACCTCATTCATTCCTTGTGGCGTCACCCCCTTGTCCCCTATGTGGCATCACTTTGCCACTACACCACACACTCCACTTGCGTCATTTTTCACCACATTTTATTCTTAAAGCCTACTACTAACTATCAGGGTTTTATTCACCTAAAACCAAAATTTTTCCCTATGGCCTAACTTTAACCCGGGACTTCATAAAAGCCTCCTAACCTTCCAAAATCACTCACCTAATAGGTCCAACTTGCCTTAGTACCATTATCTTGTTCTCAAAAATTTTAAACGCTACTACCCCCAAAGCCTATTGGGCCCAATCTTACTCAGCCCAATTCTAGGATGTTACAAATCTACCCTCCTTAGAGAAATTTCGTCCCCAAAATTTCCAACTATCTCATAATCGCACAATACCAGATATACCACTACACTTCTGCTGTGCTCTAGTCCTAATTATCTGAATTACAAATTTTATGAATTGAGCTCATAGTTCCAGTAATTAAACAAATGTTTTATGGAAGTAGTAGTTAAGAGTTGTTTTCGAAATTGCCACTCACTATAGTTTTTAGTCTCCTACGATCCTCGGTATAGTCTATCATCTGAAGGAAGCCTAGTATCTACCTAGAGCACTATGATTTGAAAGCAGATAAGAGAACTTACTTGGTCCGACGACGAGAGACTCGGTGTGCCACACAAAAACCTTTCAAAACTACTTCAAAAATCATTTGTAAACATCTTTAAAATAAACACTAAAACCCATCTCACAGCCCGAGTTTTACAACCTAGGCTCTGATACCACTAAATGTAACACCCTAAACTCGGGCTAGAAGTTAGGCTCGAATCTGGCGTGTCACAGTGGGGTACTTTTCGAGAATCCATGGTTCCATTTGAAAACCTTTCTTGATATTAAAAACTAAAGTCCTAGTTTGCATTTGTTCATTATTAATCGACATTTATTAAAAAGTTATTACCTGGAAAGAACTTTGTTTGTTGTGGAAACTTAATTAAAATGACTGACTTATGACAACGTGATGTTTACAACCTATTCGCAAAAGCGTAGTATTTTGAAAGCAGATATTGTTTTGTAAAACTATGATACAAAGTTTAGTAGATTTTAGACATAATAAACTAAAAATCCAAAACTAAAACCAGAATTTAAGAGAGGCCTTATTAGAAAATATTAACCCAAGTTAAAAATAAGTAAAATAATAGAGTCTAAAACTACTCGTAGTTTGGCCACCTCCGAGTCCTCCAAAGACGTCAAACCGCTTCTTCGAGGATTACCTAGAAAAATATTAAAAAGAGGGTGTGAGTTTACGAAAACTCAAGATGCATAACCCTCATCAATAAGAACATGAATCACAATTCTGGTCAAGCCCATTTTCAATGAACGGTGGCAATTGGGCCTTAGCCCATAAAAGCCTCGATTGGGCCTTAAACCATAAATGTCACAAATCATATTTATCCGGGCTGAGCCCATCTCAAATAAAACCACATATGCAATGCAATAATGCCCATACCAACCACACTCTCGTCTCTTGTCCAACCCTGCACTCTGGGGATTTAATCGACCCACCCATCCCTACACTCCTTATGCAGCACCATTTCTGGCACAAACATATCGGCAAAGATAGCTTTCGGTGGCTAAAAGCCTTTGGTGGATTCACAGTCGTCAAGCGACCATGCAATCCTATCTGCACTTCCCCTTTCGAATAATCCCATCCCTATGCAACATAATAACACATTAATGCAACAAACAGTAATAATCATGCTATTACAATCATAAATCACATACAGGAATAATCCTATAACATGTAGGGGTGTTTTCGTTATTTTTTGCCCTCCAGGCGCATATCAGTCATTTTACCCATCGAGGGTATTTCTGTAATTTACCTGCCAAGGGTATTTTCATAATTTACCTACCAAGTGTATTTTCATAATTTACCTTCCAAGGGTGTTTTCGTAATTTACCCACCAAGGGTATTTTTGTAATTTACCTACCAAGGGTATTTTCGTAATTTACCCATGAAGGGTATTTTCGTAATTCTACCCTACAGGGGTATTTTGGTAATTTTACAAATCAAGGGTATTTCAGTAATTTTACAAACCGGGGGTGTTTTGGTAATTTCACAAATCGGGGGTATTTCGATAATTTTACAAATCGAGGGTATTTTGGTACTTTACCAATATAAGGGTATTTTAGTAATTTAACAAATATAAGGGTATTTGGTCCCTCTCAAATTTTAGTTATGAACTTTGGCCCATCAACAAGTCCTCGCGGCTAAAGTGAATAGACACTACGCACCAGGTAGGATTCCAGAAAAGAGGAGGTGGGCCACTAGGGCCGCTTAAGTACCAAGCTCTCCCTAGATCCAATCCTAGACATGCGTATGCTCGTTGCCACACCCTAACCTAGCGACTTGTTCACAGACATGTTTAATTAGAAAAATTAAGTCTTATGGAATTTAAGAGTTGTTCAAACTAGACCTAAGGTCCATAAACCCTAACATACATGCCTACGTCCCTATAAGCCCATCAAGCCCAAATCACTCCCTTACGGCCCATTAGGCCCAAATCTCATCATATAGCCTATTAGGCCTAAAACAAATCCAATTCATGTATCATGCATGACTAATTCAAGCCGTATAACCAACCAAACCATTTTATCAAACCTAGCCTCAAGGCCCACCGGGGCCATATAGCCACTTTTGGCTTTGTCGATTTTGTGTGTGTAGTGTTTGTACACACCTGGTAACCATGCGTGCTGCAAATTCCTTAGTCACGAACCTACAATCGACATCACTTAATTATTAATCCTAACTTAATATACACTTATTAGAAACTGAAACCTCACCGTAACCTTATCGTGTGCCTTACGTTCTAGTATCCCTTCCTTTGCTACTATTGGCGAGTATCCTCTAGGCCTGCACCCAAACGCCCGCCAAGGTATATTAACTCTCCTCATAGAATGCTCTATATATAGCTAGCTTCTCACCTTCCTTCTTTGTATCTTTCCGATGTGGAATCCCTCCGTCAATAGAGTTTAAATCCAACTCAAACTCTTCTCGTCCAATCCACAAAATAAATACTCCCTTGCTTGTCATGAGATTCAAACCCAGGCTCCCTTGCACCCTTAATGATGTCTTGCAACTAGACCACTCACTTTCTTGTGTCTAAAATCATGCGCAACTAAATATAACCCTATGGCAAAATTCTATAGTCCTTTTAAAAAGAAATCCAAAATGCAAAAGCCAAGACTTGAACCTTGGACCTCCTTCATTCCTTGTGGCGTCACCCCCTTGTCCCCTATGTGGCGTCACTTTGCCACTACACCAAACTCCACTTGTGACATTTTTCTCCACATTTTATTCTTAAAGCCTACTATTAACTCTCTGGGTTTTATTCACCTAAAACCAAAATTTTTCCCTATGGCCTAACTTTAACTCGGGACTTCATAAAAGCCTCCGAACCTTCCAAAATCACTCACTTAATAGCTCTAACTTGCCTTAATTCCATTATCTTGTTCTCAAAATTTTTAAACGTTACTACCCCCAAGGCCCATTGGGCCCAATCCTACTAGGCCCAATTCCAAGATGTTACAAATCTACCCTCCTTAGAGAAATTTCCTCCCCGAAATTTCCAACTATCTCATAGCCGTACAATACCGGATATACCACTACGCTTCTGCTGCGCTCTAGTCCTAATTATCTAAATTATAAATTTTATGAATTTAGCTCATAGTTCCAGTAACTAAACAAATATTTTATGGAAGTAGTAGTTAAGAGTTGTTTTCAAAATTGCCAGCTCACTATAGTTTTTAGTCTCCTACGATCCTCGGTATAGTCTATCATCTAAAGGAAGCCTAGTATCTACCTAGAGCAGTAACAGTTTAAAACAGATAAGAGAACTTACTTGGTCCGATCTTTGGAGACTCGCAGTGCCACCCAAAACCTCTCAAAACTACTTCAAAAATCATTTGTAAACATCTTTAAAATAAACACTAAAACCCATCTCACAGCCTGAGTTTTGCAACCTAGGCTCTGATACCACTAAATGTAACACCCCAAACCCGGGCTAAAAGTTAGGCCCGAATTTGGTGTGTCACATTGGGGTGCATTTCAAGAAACCATGGTTCCATTTGAAAACCTTTCTTGATATTAAAAACTAAAGTCCTAGTTTGCATTTGTTCATTATTAATCGACATTTATTAAAAAGTTATTACCTGGAAAGAACTTTGTTTGTTACGAAACTTAATTAAAATGACTGACTTATTAAAACGTGATGTTTATGACCGATTCGCGAAAGCATAGTATTTTCAAAGCAGATATTATTTTGGAAAATCGTGATACAAAGTTTAGTAGATTTAAGACATAATAAACTAAAAATCCAAAACTAAAACCAGAATTTAAGAGATGCCTTATTACAAAATTTTAACCCAAGCTAAAATAAGTAAAGTACTAAAGTCTAAAACTTCTCGTAGTGTGGCCACCTCCTAAGTCCTCCAAAGACGTCGAACCGCTTCAAGATTACGAGAAAAATATTAAAAAGAGGGTGTGAGTTTACAAAACTCGGTGTGCATAACCTCATCAATATGAACATGAATCGCAGCAGCTTTGGTCAAGCCCATTTCAATAACGATGGCAATTGGGCCTTAGCCCATAAAAGCCTCAGTTGGGCCTTAACCCATAAATTTCACAAATTATATTTATCTAGGCCTGAGCCCATCTCAAATAAAACCACATATGCAATGCATTAATGCCCATACCAACCCTGCACTCCGTCTCCTGTCCAACCCTGCACTCCTGTGGGGATTTAATCGACCCACCCATCCCTACTCTCCTTATGTAGCACCGGTTGGAGCACAAACTTATCGGTCCAGCATAGCTGCTCGGTGGCTAAAAGCCTTCGGTGGATCCACAATCGTCAAGCGAGCATGCGATCCTATCCGCACTTTTCATTTCAAATAATCCCATCCCCATGCAACATAATAACACATGAATGCAACATACAATAATAATCATACGATAACAATCATAAATCACATACAAGAATAACCATATAACATGTAGGGGCATTTTCATCATTTTTTGCCCTCCAGAGGCATATCAGTCATTTTATCCATCGAGGGTATTTTCGTAATTTACCTACCAAAGGTATTTTCGTAATTTACCTACCAAGGGTATTTTTGTAATTTACCTACCAAGGGTATTTTGGTAATTTACCCACCAAGGGTATTTTCGTAATTTGCCCACCAAGGGTATTTTTATAATTTACCTACCAAGGGTATTTTCGTAATTTACCCACCAAGGGTATTTTCGTAATTCTACCCTACAAGGATATTTTGGTAATTTTACAAATCAGGGGTATTTTAGAAATTTCACAAATCGGGGGTATTTTGGTAATTTCACAAATTAGGTGTATTTCGATAATTTTTCAAATTAGGGGTACTTGGTAATTTCACAAACCGGGGGTATTTTGGTAATTTTATAAATCGAGGGTATTTTGGTACTTTACCAATATAAGGGTATTTTAGTAATTTAACAAATATAAGGGCATTTGGTCCCTCTTGAATTTTAGTTATGAGCTTTGGCCCATCAACGAGTCCTCACGGCTAAAGTGAACAGACACTAGGATTCTAGAAAAGAGGAGGTGGGCCACTAGGGCCGCTTAAGTACCAAGCTCTCCCTAGATCCAATCCTAGACATGCTTATGCCCGTTGCCACACCCTAACCCAGTGACTTGTTTACAGACATGTTTAATTAGAAAAATTAAGTCTTATGGAATTTAAGAGTTGTTCAAACTAGACCTAAGGTCCATAAACCCTAACATACATGCCTACGTCCCCAAAAGCCCATCAAGCCCAAATTACTCCCTTACGGCCCATTAGGCCCAAATCTCATCATATGGCCTATTAGGCCCAAAACAAATCCAATTCATGTATCATTCATAACTAATTAAATTCGTATAACCAACCAAACCATTTCATCAAACTTAGCCTCAGGGCCCACCGGGCCCATTTAGCCACTTTCGGCTTTGCGATTCGTGTGTGTAGTGTTTGTACACACAGGTAACCACGCGCACAAAACCCCTTAGTCACGAACCTACAATCGACATCACCTAACGATTAATCATAACTTAATATACACTTATCTAAACCAAAACCTCACCGTAACTTTCCGTAGTGCCTTACGTTCTAGTAGCCTTTCCTTCGCTACTATTGGCAATTATCCTCTGAGTGCACTCCAAACGCCCACCAAGGTATATTAACTCTCCTCATAGAATGCTCTATATATAGCTAGCTTCTCACCTTCCTTCTTTGTATCTTTCCGATGTGGGATCCCTCTCAGTAGAGTTTAAATCCAACTCAAACTCTTCCCGTCCAATCCGCAAAATAAATATTCCCTTGTTTGTCATGAGATTCGAACCCAGGCTCCCTTGCACCCTTAAAGATGCCTTGCCACTAGACCACCCACTTTCTTGTGCCTAAAATCATGCGCAATTAAATATAACCCTATGGAAAAATTCTATAGTCCTTTTAAAAAGAAATCCAAAATGCAAAAGCCAAGACTTGAACCTTGGACCTCCTTCATTCCTTGTTGTGTCACCCCCTTGTCCCCTATGTGGCGTCACTTTGCCACTACACCACTCACTCCACTTGTGTCACTTTTCTCCATATTTTATACTTAAAGCCTACTACTAACTCTCTGGGTTTTATTCACCTAAAACCAAATTTTTTCCCTATTGCCTAACTTTAACCCGAGACTTCATAAAAGCCTCTTAACCTTTTAAAACCACTCACTTAATAAGTCCAACTTGCCTTAGCACCATTATATTTTTCTCAAAAATTTTAAACGCTACTACCCCCAAGGCCCATTGGGGACAATCCTACTAGGCCCAGTTCCAGGATGTTACAAATTTACCCTCCTTATAGAAATTTTGTCCCCGAAATTTCCAAGTATCTCATAGCTGCATAAAATCGGATATACCACTACTCTTCTGCTGTGCTCTAGTCCTAATTATCTGAATTACAAATTTTATGAATTTAGCTCATGGTTCAAGTAATTAAACAAATGTTTTATGGAAGTAGTAGTTAAGAGTTGCTTTTGAAATTGCCAGCTCACTATAGTTTTTAGTCTCCTACGGTCCTCGATATAGTCTATCATCTAAAGTAATACTAGTATCTACCTAGAGCAGTAACAGTTTAAAATAGATAAGATAATTTACTTGGTCTGACGCTGGAGACTCGGTGTGCCACACAAAAACCTTTCAAAACTACTTTAAAAATCATTTGTAAACATCTTTAAAATAAACACTAAAACCCATCTCACGAATCATAAAGGCATTGTAGCCCTCTTCGCTTTCTTTTCTCTTCACTTACTTGGTTGTAGCATAAACTTATTGGTGCAAAGATAGCTACTCGGTGGCTAAAAGCCTTGGTGGATCCACGGTTGTCAGCGACCATGCGATCGTGTCTGTACTTCCCTTTGAATAATCCCATCTCCATGCAACATAATAACACATGAATGCAACATACAACAAAAAGCATACGATAACAATCATAAATCACATACAAGAATAATCATATAAGATGTAGGGGCGTTTTCATCATTTTTTTGCCCTTTAGGGGCATATCAGTCATTTTACCTACCAAGGGTATTTTCGTAATTTGCCTACCAAGGGTATTTTCGTAATTTACCTACTAAGGGTATTTTCATAATTTACCTACCAAGGGTATTTTTGTAATTTACCCATCAAGGGTATTTTCGTAATTTACCTATGAAGGGTATATTTGTAATTTACCCACCAAGGGTATTTTCGTAATTCTACTCTACAGGGGTATTTTGGTAAATTTGCAAATCAGTGGTATTTCAGTAATTTTACAAATCGATGGTATTTTGGTAATTTCACAAATTGGGGGTATTTCGATAATTTTACAAATTGAGGTACTTCGATAATTTCACAAACTGGGGGTATTTTGGTAATTTTCCAAATCGAGGTACTTCGGTAATTTCACAAACCAGTGGTATTTTGGTAATTTCGTAAATCGAGGGTATTTGGTCCCTCTTGAATTTTAGTTATGAACTTTGGCCCATCAACAAGTCCTCGCGGCTAAAGTGAACAGACATTACGCACCAAGTAGGATTCCAGAAAAGAGGAGGTGGGCCACTAGGGTCGCTTAAGTACCAAGCTCTCCCTAGATCCAATCTTAGACATGCGTATGCCCGTTGCCACACCCTAACCCAACGACTTGTTCACAGACATATTTAATTAGAAAAATTAAGTCTTATGGAATTTAAGAGTTGTTCAAACTAGACCTAAGGTCCATAAACCCTAACATACATGCCTAGTCCCCATTAGCCCATCAAGCCCAAATCACTCCCTTACGGCCCATTAGGCCCAAATCTCATCATACGGCCTGTTGGGCCCAAAACAAATCCAATTCATGTATCACGGATGACTAATTCAATTCGTATAACCAACCAAACCATTTCATCAAACTTAGCCTCAGGGCCCACCGGGCCTATTTAGCTACTTTCGGCTTTGTTGATTTCATGTGTGTAGTGTTTGTACACACTTGGTAACTACGCACGCTACAAACCCCTTAGTCACGAACCTACAATCGACATCACCTAACGATTAATCATAAATTAATATCTGAGTTATCGAAACGAAACCTCACAGTAACCTTCTGGTATGCCTTACGTTCTAGTAGCCCTTCCTCCGCTACTATTAGCGATTATCCTCTAGGTCTGCACCCAAACGCCCACCAAGGTATATTAACTCTCCTCATAGAATGCTCTATATACAGCTAGCTTCTCACCTTCATTCTTTGTATCTTTCCGATGTGGGATCCCTCCGTCAGTAGAGTTTAAATCCAACTCAAACTCTTCCCGTCCAATCCGCAAAATAAATATTCCCTTGCTTGTCATGAGATTCAAACCCGGGCTCCTTGCACCCTTAATGATGCCTTGCCACTAGACCACTCACTTTCTTGTGTCTAAAATCATGCGCAACTAAATATAACCCTATGGCAAAATTCTACAGTCCTTTTAAAAAGAAATCCAAAATGAAAAATCCAAGGCTTGAACCTTGGACCTCGTTCATTCCTTGTGGTGTTACCGCCTTGTCCCCTATGTGGCGTTACTTTGCCACTACACCACACACTCCACTTGTGTCATTCTTCTTCACATTTTATTCTTAAAGCCTACTACTAACTATCATGGTTTTATTCACCTAAAACAAAAATTTTTCCCTATGGCCTAACTTTAACCCGGGACTTCATAAAAGCCTCTTAACCTTCCAAAATCACTCACCTAATAGGTCCAACTTGCCTTAGTACCATTATCTTGTTCTTAAAAATTTTAAACGCTACTACCCCCAAGGCCCATTGGGGCCAATCCTACTAGGCCCAGTTCCAGGATGTTACAAATTTACCCTCCTTAGAGAAATTTCACCACCGAAATTTCCAACTATCTTATAGCTGCACAATACCGGACATACCACTACTCTTCTGCTGTGCTCTAGTCCTAATTATCGGAATTACAAATTTTATGAATTTAGCTCATAGTTTCAGTAATTAAACAAATATTTTATGGAAGTAGTAGTTAAGAGTTGTTTTCAAAATTGCCAGCTCACTATAGTTTTTAGTCTCCTACGGTCCTCGGTATAGTCTATAATCTAAAGTAAGCCTAGTATCTACCTAGAGCAGTAACAGTTTAACACAGATAAGAGAATTTACTTGGTCTGACGCTGGAGACTCGGTGTGCCACACAAAAACCTTTCAAAATTGCTTCAAAAATCATTTGTAAACATCTTTAAAATAAACACTCAAACCCATCTCTCAGCCCGAGTTTTGCAACCTAGGCTCTGATACCACTAAATGTAACACCCTAAACCCGGGCTAGAAGTTAGGCCCGAATCTGGCGTGTCACATTGGGGTGCTTTTCGAGAAACCATGGTTCCATTTGAAAACCTTTCTTGATATTAAAAACTAAAGTCCCAGTTTGCGTTTGTTCATTATTAATCAACATTTATTAAAAAGTTATTACCTGGAAAGAACTTTGTTTGTTGCGAAAACTTAATTAAAATGACTGACTTATGAAAACGTGATGTTTACGACCTATTCGCGAAAGCATAGTATTTTGAAAGTAGATATTATTTTGGAAAATCGTGATACAAAGTTTAGCACATTTAAGACATAATAAACTAAAAATCCAAAACTAAAACTAGAATTTAAGAGAGGCCTTATTACAAAATATTAACCCAAGTTAAAAATAAGTAAAATACTAGAGTCTAAAACTGCTCGTAGTTTGGCCACCTCATAGTCCTCCAGCACGTCGAACCGCTTACTGAGGATTACTTGAGAAAAAATATCAAAAAGAGGGTGTGAGTTTACGAAAACTCAATGTGCATAACCCTGATCAATAAGAACATGAATCACAATAGTTCGGGCCGAAGCCCATTTCAGTAACGGTGGCAATTAGGACTTAGCCCGTAAAAGCCTTAGTTGGGCCTTAACCCATAAATGTCACAAATCATATTTATCTGGGCTGAGCCCACCTCAAATAAAACTACATATGCAATGCATTAATGCCCATACCAACCACACTCAGTCTCTGTCCAACCTGCACTCCTGTGGGATTTAATCGACCCACCCATCCTACACTCCTTATGTAGCACCGTTGCGGCATAAACTTATCGGTCTTGAGATAGCTACTCGGTGGCTAAAAGCCTTGGTGGATCCACAGTTGTCAAGCGACCATGCGATCGTATCTGCTCTTCCCCTTTCGAATAATCCCATCCCCATGCAACATAATAACACATGAATGCAACATACAATAATAATCATACGATAACAATCATAAATCACATGCAAGAATAATCATATAACATGTAGGGGCGTTTTCATCATTTTTTTGCCCTTCAAAGGCATATCGGTCATTTTACCCATCGAGGGTATTTTCGTAAAATCACATGCAAGAATAATCATATAACATGTAGGGGCATTTTCATCATTTTTTGCCTTCCAAGGGCATATCGATCATTTTACCCATCAAGGGTATTTTCGTAATTTACCTACTAAGGGTATTTTCGTAATTTACCTACCAAGGGTGTTTTTCTAATTTACCCACCAAGGGTATTTTCGTAATTTACCTACTAAGGGTATTTTCGTAATTTACCCACTAAAGGTATTTTTATAATTCTACCCTACAAGGGTATTTTGGTAATTTTGCAAATCAGGGGTATTTTAGTAATTTCATAAATTAGGGGTATTTTGATAATTTTGCAAATTGGGGGTATTTCGATAATTTTGCAAATCAAGTATACTTTGATAATTTCACAAACTGGGGGTATTTTGGTAATTTTGTAAATCGAGGGTATTTTGGTACTTTACCAATATAAGGGTATTTTAGTAATTTAACAAATATAAGGGTATTTGGTCCCTCTCGAATTTTAGTTATGAACTTTGGCCCATCAACAAGTCCTCGCGGCTAAAGTAAACAGACACTACGCACCATGTAGGATTCCAGAAAAGCGGAGGTGGGCCACTAGGCCGCTTAAGTACCAAGCTCTCCTAGATCCAATCCTGAACATGCGTATGCCCGTTGCCACACCCTAACCCAAATGACTTGTTTACGCAGGCGTGTTTAATTAGAAAATTAAGTCTTATGGAATTTAAGAGTTGTTCAAACTAGACTTAAGGTCCATAAACCCTAACATACATGCCTACGATCCCATAAGCCCATCAAGCCCAAATCACTCCCTTACGGCCCATTAGGCCCAAATTTTATCATATGGCCTATGAGGCCCAAAAAAAATCCAATTCATGTATCATGCATGACTAATTCAATTCGTATAACCAACCAAACCATTTCATCAAACTTAGCCTCAGGGCCCATCGGACCCATTTAGCCACTTTCGGCTTTGCTGATTTCGTGTGTGTAGTGTTTGTAAACACCTGGTAACCATGCGCACTGCAAACCCCTTAGTCACAAACCTACAATCGACATCACCTAACGATTAATCATAACTTAATATACACTTATCGAAAATTGAAACCTCACCGTAACCTTACCGTGTGCCCTACGTTCTAGTAGCCCTTCCTTTGCTACTATTGGCGAGTATCCTCTAGGTCTGTACCCAAACGTCCACCAAGGTATATTAACTCTCCTCATAGAATGCTCTATATATAGCTAGCTTCTCACCTTCTTTCTTTGTATCTTTTCGATGTGGGATCCCTCCATCAGTAGAGTTTAAATCCAACTCAAACTCTTCCGTCAATCATAAAAATAAAAACTCCTTGCTTGTCATGAGATTGAACCTGTGGCTCCCTTGCACCCTTAATGATGCCTTGCCACTAGACCACTCACTTTCTTGTGTCTAAAATCATGTGCAACTAAATATAACCCTATGGAAAAATTCTATAGTCCTTTTAAAAAGAAATCCAAAATGCAAAAGCCAAGACTTGAACCTTGGACCTCTTTTATTTCTTGTAGCGTCACCCCCTTGTCCCCTATGTGGCGTCACTTTGCCACTACACCACACACTCCACTTGTGTCATTTTTCTCCACATTTTATTCTTAAAGCCTATTACTAACTCTCTGGGTTTTATTCACCTAAAACCAAAATTTTTCCCTATGGCCTAACTTTAACCCGGGACTTCATAAAAGCCTCCTAACCTTCCAAAATCACTCACCTAATAGGTCCAACTTGCCTTAGTTCCATTATCATGTTCTCAAAAATTTTAAACGTTACTACCCCTAAGGCCCATTGGGCCCAATCCTACTAGGCCCAGTTCCAAGATGTTACAAATCTACCCTCCTTAGAGAAATTTCGTCCCCAAAATTTCCAACTATCTCATAGCCGCACAATATCGGATATACCACTACGCTTCTGCTGCGCTCTAGTCTTAATTATCTGAATTATAAATTTTATGAATTTAGCTCATAGTTCCAGTAATTAAAAAAATGTTTTATGGAAGTAGTAGTTAAGAGTTGTTTTCGAAATTGCCAGCTCACTATAGTTTTTAGTCTCCTACGGTCCTCGGTATAGTCTATCATCTAAAGTAGGCCTAGTATCAAACTAGAGCAGTAACAGTTTAAAACAGATAAGAGACCTTACTTGGTCCGACGCTAGAGACTCGGTGTGCCACACAAAATCCTTTCAAAACTACTTTAAAAATCATTTGTAAACATCTTTAAAATAAACACTAAAACCCATCTCACAGCCAGAGTTTTGCAGCCTAGGCTCTAATACCACTAAATGTACCACCCCAAACCCGGGCTAGAAGTTAGGCCCGATCGGCATGTCACATTGGTGTGCATTTAGAAACCATGGTTCCATTCAAAACCTTTCTTGATATTAAAACTAAAGTCCCGGTTGCATTTGTTCATTATTAGTGACATTTATTAAAAAGTTATTACGGAAAGAACTTTGTTTGTTGCGAGACTTAATTAAAATGATTGACTTATGAAAATGTGATGTTTACGACCTATTCGCGGCGTAGTATTTTAAGCGCGATATTGTTTTGGAAAACCGTGATACAAAGTTTAGCGATTTAAGAAATAATAAACTAAAAATCCAAAACTAAAACCGAATTTAAGAAGCCTTATTACAAAATATTAACCCAAGTTAAAAATAAGTAAAATACTAGAGTCTAAAAGCGCTCGTAGTGTGGCCACCTCAAGAGTCCTCCAAAGACGTCGAACCGCCATCGAGGAATACCGAGAAAAATATTAAAAAGAGGGTGTGAGTTTACGGCTTCTCGTGTGCATAACCCTCATCAATAAGAACATGAATCCTACAATTCGGTAAAGCCTATTTGATTAGCATCTGGCAATTGGGCCTTAGCCCATAAAAGCCTCGATTGGGCCTTAACCCATAAATTTCACAAATCAAATTTATCTGGGCTGAGCCCATCTTATATAAAACCACATATGCAATGCATTAATGCCCATACCAACCACACTTTCGTCTCCTATCCAACCACCGCACTCTGGGATTTAATCTACCCACCCATCCTACTCTCCTTATGTAGCACCGATTGCGGCACAAACTTATCGGTCAAAGATAGTCGCTCGATGGCTAAAAGCCTTGGTGGATCCACGATCGTCAGCGACCATGCGATCCTATCTGCACTTCCCTTTCGAATAATCCCATCCCCATGCAACATAATAACACATGAATGCAACATACAATAATAATCATATGATAACAATCATAAATCACATACAAGAATAATCATATAACATGTAGGGGCATTTTCATCATTTTTTTTGCCCTCTGGGGGCATATCAGCCATTTTACCCATCGAGGGTATTTCCGTAAATTACCTACCAGGGGTTTTTTCTTAATTTACCTACCAAAGGTATTTTCGTAATTTACCTACCAAGAGTATTTTTTTAATTTACCCACCAAGGGTATTTTCGTAATTTACCTACGAAGGGTATTTTCATAATTTACCCACCAAAGGTATTTTCGTAATTCTACCCTACAGGGGTATTTTGGTAATTTTGCAAATCAAGGGTATTTCAGTAATTTCACAAATTGGGGGTATTTTGGTAATTTCTCAAATCGAGGGTATTTCGATAATTTTGAAAATCGGGGAACTTCGATAATTTCACAAACCGGAGGTATTTTGGTAATTTTGCAAATTAGGGTACTTCGGTAATTTCACAAACTGGGGGTACATAAATCGAGGGTATTTTGGTACTTTACCAATATAAGGGTATTTTAGTAATTTAACAAATATAAGGGTACTTGGTCCCTCTCGAATTTTAGTTATGAACTTTGGCCCATCAACAAGTCCTCGTGGCTAAAGTGAGCAGCACTACGCACTGGTAGGATTCGAGAAAAGAGGAGGTGGGCCACTAGGGCGCTTAAGTACCAAGCTCTCCTAGATCCAATCCTAGACATGCGTATGCCCGTTGCCACACCCTAACCCAACGACTTGTTCACAGACATATTTAATTAGAAAAATTAAGTCTTATGGAATTTAAGAGTTGTTTAAACTAGACCTAAGGTCCATAAATCCTAACATACATGCCTACGTCCCCATAAGCCCATCAAGCCCAAATCACTCCCTTATGGCCCATTAGGCCCAAATCTCATCATACGGCCTATTAGGCCCAAAACAAATGCAATTCATGTATCATGCATGACTAATTCAATTCGTATAACCAACCAAACCAATTCATCAAACTTAGCCTCAGGGCCCACCGGGCCCATTTAGCCACTTTCGGCTTTGCCGATTTCGTGTGTGTAGTGTTTGTACACTCCTAGTAACCACGCGCACTACAAACCCCTTAGTCACGAACCTACAATCGACATCACCTAACGATTAATCATAACTTAATATACACTTATCAGAAACCGAAACCTCACCGTAACCTTACCGTGTGCCTTACGTTCTTGTAGCCCTTCCTTCGCTACTATTTACGATTATCCTCTAGGTCTGCACCCAAACGCCCACCAAGGTATATTAACTCTCCTCATAGAATGCTCTATATATAGCTAGCTTCTCACCTTCCTTCTTTGTATCTTTCCGATGTGGGATCCTCCACAAGAGAGTTTAAATCCAACTCAAACTCTTCCCGTCCAATCCGCAAAATAAATACTCCCTTACTTGTCATGAGATTCGAACCCAGGCTCCCTTGCACCCTTAATGATGCCTTGCCACTAGACCACTCACTTTCTTGTGTCTAAAATCATGCGCAACTAAATATAACCCTATGGCAAAATTCGATAGTCCTTTTAAAAAGAAATCCAAAATGCAAAAGCTAAGACTTGAACCTTGGACCTCCTTCATTCCTTGTGGTATCACCCCCTTGTCCCCTATGTGGCGCCACTTTGCCACTACAGCACACACTCCACTTGTGTCATTTTTCTCCACATTTTATTCTTAAAGCCTACTACTAACTCTCAGGGTTTTATTCACCTAAAACAAAAATTTTTCCCTATGGCCTAACTTTAACCCGGGACTTCATAAAAGCCTTCTAACCTTGCAAAAGCACTCACCTAATAGGTCCAACTTGCCTTAGTACCATTCGCTTGTTCTCAAAAATTTTAAACGCTACTACCCCCAAGGCCCATTGGGCCCAATCTTACTAGGCCCAGTTCCAGGATGTTACAAATCTACCCTCCTTAGACAAAATTTCATCCTCAAAATTTCCAACCATCTCATAGCCACACAATACCGGATATACCACTCACTTTTGCTGCGCTCTAGTCCTAATTATCTGAATTACAAATTTTATGAATTTAGCTCATAGTTCCAGTAATTAAACAAATGTTTTATGGAAGAAGTAGTTAAGAGTTATTTTTGAAATTGCCAGCTCACTATAGTTTTTAGTCTCATACGATCCTCAGTATAGTCTATCATCTAAAGTAAACCTAGTATCTACCTAGAGTAGTAACAGTTTAAAACAGATAAGAGAACTTACTTGGTCTGACGCTGGAGACTCGGTGTGCCACACAAAAACCTTTCAAGACTACTTCAAAAATCATTTGTAAACATCTTTAAAGTAAACAATAAAACCCATCTCACAGCCTGAGTTTTGCAACCTAGGCTTTGATACCACTAAATGTAACACCCCAAACCCGGGCTAGAAGTTAGGCCCGAATCTGGTGTATCACATTGGGGTGCTTTTCGAGAAACCATGGTTCCATTTGAAAATCTTTCTTGATATTAAAAACTAAAGTCCCAGTTTGTGTATGTTCATTATTAGTCGACATTTATTAAAAAGTTATTACCTAGAAAGAACTTTGTTTGTTTCGAAAACTTAATTAAAATGACTGACTTATGAAAACGTGATGTTTACGACCTATTCGCGAAAGCGTAGTATTTTGAAAGCAGATATTATTTTGGAAAATCGTGATACAAAGTTTAGCAGATTTAAGACATAATAAACTAAAAATCCAAAACTAAAACCAGAATTTAAGAGAGGCCTTATTACAAAATATTAACCCAAGTTAAAAATAAGTAAAATACTAGAGTCTAAAATCGCTCGTAGTGTGGCCACCTCCGAGTTCTCCAAAGACGTCAAACCGCTTTCATCGAGGATTACTTGAGAAAAATATTAAAAAGAGGGTGTGAGTTTACGAAAACTCGGTGTGCATAACCCTCATCAATAAGAACATGAACCACAATAGTTGGTAGAAGCCCATTTCAAGAATGTGTGGCAATTGGGCCTTAGCCCATAAAAGCCTCGATTGGGCCTTAACCCATAAATGTCACAAATCATATGTATCGGGCCTGAGCCCATCTCAAATAAAACCACATATGCAATGCATTAATGCCCATACCAACCCACGTGACTCATCTCTTGTCCAACCCTACACTCTTGTGGGGATTTAATCGACCCACCCATCCCTACAATTCTTATGTAGCACCGTTGCAGCCCAAACTTATCGGTCAAACAAAGCGCTCGATGGCTAAAGCCTTCATGGATCCACAATCGTCAGCGACCATGCGATCCTATCTGCACTTCCCTTCGAATAATCCCATCCCCATGCAACATAATAACACATGAATGCAACATACAATAATAATCATACGATAACAATCATAAATGACATACAAGAATAATCATATAACATGTAGGGGCGTTTTCATCATTTTTTTACCCTTCAGGGGCTTATCGGTCATTTTACCCATCGAAGGTATTTCTGTAATTTACCTACCAAAGGTATTTTCGTAATTTACCTACCAAGGGTATTTCGTAATTTACCTACCAATGGTATTTTTGTAATTTACCCACCAAGGGTATTTTTGTAATTTACCTACCAAGGGTATTTTCGTAATTTAGCCACCAAGGGTATTTTCGTAATTCTACTCTACAGGGGTATTTTGGTAATTTTGCAAACCAGGGGTAATTTAGTAATTTCACAAATTAAGGGTATTTTGGTAATTTCTCAAATCAGGGGTATTTTGGTAATTTTGCAAATCGGGGTACTTTGATAATTGCACAAACCGTGGGTATTTTGGTAATTTTGCAAATCGGGGTACTTCGGTAATTTCACAAACCGGGGGTATTTTGGTAATTTCGTAAATTGAGGGTATTTTGGTACTTTACCAATATAAGGGTATTTTAGTAATTTAACAAATATAAGGGTATTTGGTCCCTCTTAAATTTTAGTTATGAACTTTGGCCCATCAACAAGTCCTCGTGGCTAAAGTGAACAGACACTACGCACCAAGTAGGATTCCAAAAAAGAAGAGGTGGGCCACTGGACGCAAGTACCAAGCTCTCCTAGATCCAATCCTGACATGCGTATGCCTTGCCACAACCTAACCCAAATGACTTGTTCACAACATATTTAATTAGAAAAATTAAGTCTTATGGAATTTAAGAGTTGTTCAAACTAGACCTAAGGTCCATAAACCCTAACATACATGCATACATCCCCATAAGCCCATCAAGCCCAAATCACTCCCTTACGGCCCATTAGGCCCAAATCTCATCATATGGCCTAGTAGGCCCAAAACAAATCCAATTCATGTATCATGCATGACTAATTCAATTTGTATAACCAACCAAACCATTTCATCAAACTTAGCCTCAGGGCCCACCGGGCCCATTTAGCCACTTTCGGCTTTGACGATTTCGTGTGTGTAGTGTTTGTACACACCTGGTAACCACACGTGCTGCAAACCCCTTAGTCACGAACCTACAATCGACATTACCTAACGATTAATCATAACTTAATATACACTTATCGAAAACCGAAACCTCACCGTAACCTTACCGTGTGCCTTACGTTCTAGTAGCCGCTTCCTTCGCTACTATTGGCAATTATCCTCTAGGTCTGCACCCAAACGCCCACCAAGGTATATTAACTCTCCTCATAGAATGCTCTATATATAGCTAGCTTTTCACCTTCCTTCTTTGTATCTTTCCGATGTGGGATCCCGCCGTCAGTAGAGTTTAAATCCAACTCAAACTCTTCCCGTCCAATCCGCAAAAATAAATACTCCCTTGTTTGTCATGAGATTCGAACTCAGGCTCCCTTGCACCCTTAATGATGCCTTGCCACTAGACCACTCACTTTCTTGTGTCTAAAATCATGCGCAACTAAATATAACCCTATGGCAAAATTCTATAGTCCTTTTAAAAAGAAATCCAAAATGCAAAAGCCAAGACTTGAACCTTGGACCTCTTTCATTCCTTGTGGCGTCACCCCCTTGTCCCCTATGTGGCGTCACTTTGCCACTACACCACACACTCCACTTGTGTCATTTTTCTCCACATTTTATTCTTAAAGCCTACTACTAACTCTCAGGGTTTTATTCACCTAAAACCAAAATTTTTCCCTATGGCCTAACTTTAACCCGGGACTTCATAAAAGCCTCATAACCCTCCAAAATCACTCACCTAATAGGTCCAACTTGCTTTAGTACCATTCTCTTCTCAAAAATTTTAAACGTTACTACCCCAAGGCCCATTGGGCCCAATCCTACTAGGCCCAATTCCAGGATGTTATAGGCGCACCTCGGCTCCAAATTTGCAACTAGGGGTTACCTGCACACTTAAGTAGAGGGGTGAGTTACCAAGACTCAGTGTATAATTCCCCTTATAACACATTCGGCTTTAAGCCCACAATAGCATGTTAAGCCTTAGCCCTCACCATATGGAATATGAAAAATATGTATGCAATGCAACCCATCCCCACCTAGGTTTCCATCCTCTATATCGCCTGAATCAGCCGAACGCCTGTGGCCCCAAGCCACTGTGGTTCCAAACCACTGTGATACCAAATCACTGTGACAGAGTCACGAAATATAATATGTGGGGTCAACCCACTGTGGTACCAAACCACTACGACAATCACCGTTACATGTATGTGGGGCCAACCCACTGTGGTACCAAACCACTTAGATTGTCACTGAATAATATATGTGGTGCCAAACCACTGTGGTACCAAACCACTGAGACATAGTCAGTGGATGAAACATGTAGGGCCAACCCACTGTGGTACCAAACCACTGTGACAGTCATTGAATCATACTTCCCCTTTCTCACATCATATCCCAAAGCCCATGCATCATGTTAACATACTTCCAATGTACAACAGATAAATATATCATACATACATACATTTGAAAGTAGTATCAAAGAATCACTTACCCGGTATCTCCAACCGTTACCCACTAGGGTATCTCGATTGTCCACACAGTCATTTCGGCATTCATCCATCATATTTATTTATACAAAATAATAAAGAAAAAGTAGGAGCGTTACACATCTGATTACGCGTAAAACTAGACTCTCTACGTCGACGCTCTCACTAGCAGGGATAACAACGATTTGCCTATCCCAAACAGACGTCGGCTTTCTACCACACCCCGATGAAAAGTCTCGAACCGCCGACACCGCATGTCTTTTCAACTTAGGAGTAGAGACCATGGGTTCGCTCTCCTCAGGCCCCTTAGACGCACCCTCCTTGGATCAACTAGCACTCATATCCATGATAAGAGTCTTGATAAGTACTTAAAGAAAAATGTGTGGTTAAGGCAACAAAAGGGAAAAAGGAAATATACAACCCAAAATCAAGAGAATCTCCTTACCTCCAGAACCCGAATGGTATGGTAAGGTTCAGCAATCACAAGGTCTTCAGGATTTGGACTACGAACGTTCGGCTAATGTAGTTTCCTGGAGTAAACGTTCCAAATGAGAGAAGAAGAAAAGGAAACGGGGGTTAGCTAAAATTTAAACGCCAAGCCAAATAGCCATTCGGCTATGCCCCCATAAAATCGAGAGAAAGAAAAAAAAATGGCAATAGAGTCTCCCCTTACCTTAACCAACAGATCCCAATTGTATAGACTTTCTGCGGCCTAAGATCCCTAGCACCTTGCTTCTTGATATTCGACTAAGAGGCGCAGAATGGAAGAAACGGGTTTAGTTGTTACTAGGATGGATTCAAATTTACCTTGGAAAGAAAGAATGAAGAGGATCTCCATAAGAAAATAAGAGAAAGAACCTTACATTGAATAGAGAAACAGAATGACACACACAAGAAGATTCGGCACAGGAGAAGACAAAAAAGACGAAATTAAATGAAGAAAATGGAAGCAATGTGAAAGAGAAAGGGGGTTTCGGCTTAATGAAGGATATAGAGAAAATAAAGTAGGAAGGTTTCGATTATGGTGAGTAGAAGGTGAGGGAGAGGTTCGGCTAAAGAAACAAAGGTAGGAAAAGAAAAAGAAAAGAAGAGCAAAAGGGATGCCCAAATGGTCACACTACTTTCGGCTAGTGTCAAAGGAGCAAAAGAGATGAAGAGAAGAAGCTGACAAGTTTGGCACAATGAGAAATAGGGAAACCAAATGAGAGAAAAAAACTCAAGAAGACTTGCAAAAATTGGAACACACCCTTAATGACCGAAAATGCTCCAAAGAAAAATAATGCCTAAGACCTCTTGAACTTTCGGCACCCTTACTTAACCTGGCCACAAACCGAAATTCTCTCCCTTCAAGCTCCCCACATTCGGCCAACACCTCCCCCATGGTCATATCCCTTGATTTCCTCCTATTTTCACTCCCCAACACTCATTCAAATTGGTTTGACCAATTCAAATTCCTTCAAGAACTCTTGTCCATCCATTTGAACACTTTGACCCCTTCAACCATCAAGCTTGAAGAGTCCCTGCCGAATCCATCTTCTCCCCATCCTGGCACCAAAAATAAAGCTTCATAATGAGGCTTATGGGATTCGAACTCCTCCCCTTCATCTCCTACAAGTGACGCCACCCCCTTGCTCCTTAAGTGGCGTTATCTTGCCATCACACCACACTCCATCTTGTGTCAACAAACACAAGAAAATAATCTTAAGGCCTGCTTCAACCAGCTCCCCCCTAAAGTGCCCAAAAAGAAAAATTTTACCAAGGCTTTGGCTTAACCCCGAGCCTCCCTAGGACCCTCAAAGACATCTAAGTAACAAGCAGAACAAGCCAAGCACACAGAAACACATACAATACAGAACCCCTAATTCTAGGATGTTATAGTTCTACCCCCTTAAAAAATTTCGACCTTAAAATTTACCTGATCAGAAGAGGAGAGGGTATTGATGTCGCATCACATCCTCTGCCCCCACGTGGCTTCCTCTGAACTATGATTCCACCACACAACTTTAACCAATGGAATTGTCTTCCTTCTCAATACTTTAACATCTCAATCTAAGATCTGAACTGGTTCTTCTTCAAAAGATAAATCAGTCTTACTTCAATTTCTTCCACTAGCACTATGTGAGATGGATCCGAACTATGGCGCCTTAACATTGAGACATGAAATACATCATGTATCTGCCTCAATTCCAGAGGTAACTCTAGCTGATACGCTACTGGCCCCATACGTTTAATACCCGATAAGGCCCAATGAACCTGGGACTTAACTTGCCCTTCCGTCCAAACCTTAAGACCTTCTTCCAAGGTGAAACTTTCAGAAAAACCTGATTACCCATTGAAAATTCTATTTCCTTACGCTTCAGTTCTGCATACGATTTCTTCCTGTCGGAAGCTTCCTTCAACCGAGTTTCAATCAACTTGACCTTTTCCTCTGTTTCTGAAACTAATTTCAGACCCAACAACTGTCGCTTACCCAACTCTGTCCAGTAGGTAAGAGTACGACACTTACGACCGTACAACGCTTCATAGGGTGCCATCTTCATGCTGGATTGATAGCTATTATTATATGCAAACTCTGCCAACGGTAGAAAATCTTCCCAACTACCCCTGAAGTTAATCACACAACCCCTCAGAATATCTTCCAAGATCTGAATTACCCTCTCTGACTGACCATCAATCTGCAGATGAGACGCTGTGCTGAAATCCAATCTTGTACCCAATGCTTGATATAATGCCTTCCAAAATCATGACGTAAATCTAGGGTCTCTATCTGATATGATAGACACTGGTACCCCATGCAACCTCACAATCTCTGCTACATACAGCTTGGTTAACTTCTGAAGTGAGTAATCAACACAAACCGATATAAAGTGAGTAGACTTCATCAACCGATCGACAATCACCCACATCGAATCTTTCTTTCTCTGACCGGACCACGACCTCTCAGTGGTTGCTACCCTTCTCTTCGAACTATGCATATTCCTAACCTACTGACCGCGCTTTGTCTGGCTCTTGTGGACAGTCCCTTATCCGATGATCCATAGATCCACACCTGAAATATCCTCTATTACCTACCCAACACTCCCCCGAATGGAATTTCCCACATCGAGCACACTGCTAAGACCGACCAACAGCAACAGGCTTCGTAACTCGACTCGGCCATCAACCATAGGCCTCTTTTGGAAACTCCCAGTAGACCTTGACGACCCAAAATTCCTTTTATTCGTACCTCTGTCCTTGTCCTGATTTTGCTTTTTAGACCGCTTCACCTCCTCGGCTATCTTAGCCTTCACAACTAAAACAGCAAATTCTCTCTCCCACTATAAAGTTATTAGTACTCGCAACTCGTCCCTCACACCATCCTCAAATCGAACACAACTCTCGTAATCTGTTACAATGATACCCCGCATAATGGCTCAAACACAGAAATTTTGCCTCATATTCAGCCACTGACTTATTCCCTGGACCAAGTTTAGAAATGCCTTCCTCTGAGTGTCCACATAGCTCACCCCAATGTACTTTCCTTGGAACGCTGCCTTAAAGAAGTCCCAGGTAATGCGGTCAGCTACTGTACCATCCCTTACCGTGAGCCACCATTAGTATGCCTCATCTCAAAGGAAAGACACTACCCCTTTCAACTTCTCTTCCATGGTACTGTCAAGATCATCCACGATTTGTTCCACCGCTTCCAGCCAATACTCAGCTATGTTAGGAGCCACACCAGACATACCCCTAAACATCTCAACTCCATTAGCTTGGAGTTGTTCAAAAATAGATTTTTGAGCTACTGATCTTGTGCTTGCTCCAGCAACCTGATCTAAAACATGCAACATAGCTTGAGACACAGCATCGTCTCCACTAGTTTGATCCTAAAATCCTGCTTTCGCAATTGGTGATGTCGGCATTTCACCTTTCGCCCATGCCTTGATTCCGAAGGTTCAACCCCAACACCCCGGCCTCTACCGCGACCACGCATACCACGTTCACATCCTCTAGCGCTCATGACTACCTATTCGACTTAATCTGATTTACAAGTTTTATGAATTAGTATTTCTTCCACTGTTTATTACAGAATAGTCTTATGAAAATAACATTAGAAGTAGGTTTTCGCAAGAAATATTTCTAAGAGTCTCTATTCTTAGAGTTGTATTTCTCAAAACTATCTATCACAATATTTCATAAGAATTCAAGTCACAATCAAGAAAACTTACAGTGCGGATTGGTGCCGGAGACTCAGGTGCCATATTTTAAGAAAACATGTATTTTTCTAAATAATTTTCCACACCAACTTTTATAAAGATTTTGAACCCTAAACCCACAGTCGAGTTTTGCAATCGAGCTCTAATACCATAATTGTAACACCCCAAACCTGATCTATACGTTATTACCAAATCTGGCATGTTACAGGAGAGGTAGTTTGAAATGTAAAGGAAAATTAAAATTTTTGAAAAAATAAACTTTTCGTTCAGTGATTCTATCTCAAAGATAATCTTAAAGAAAAGTATGTTTGAAGATTTTATTACCAACTTCTGTTCAAAAAGAACTGAAAGTCATAAGCAGTTTTGTTTTACAAAAGCCAGAATCAGGGAATTCCCTAAACGTGACAGTTGCAAATAATGTTTGAGGTTTTAAGGAAAATTTTTGGGTTATTAGCTTAACACTTATTTGCTTGTCTTCTTTTGTTAACACTTTAAAAATATGATACATTTCATACGGTATGTAAAAGCCATATTAAAGAAAAACCCAAATTAAGTTATGGAGGCCTTATTACATTGCAAAATCCCAAAATTTTAAAAAACAAGTCTAATTAAGAGAAGAAAAATTACGAGAAAATAATGCATGGCCACCCAAGCCCACCTCGGCTCCAAATCCCAACTAGGGGTTACCTGCACATTTAAGCAGAGGGGTGAGTCACCAAGACTCAGTGTATAATTCCCCTTATAACACATTCGGCTTTAAGCCCACAATAGCACGTTGGGCCTTAGCCCTCACCATATGGAATATGAAAAATATGTATGCAATGCAACCCATCCTCACCTAAGTTTCCATCCTCTATATCAACTGAATCAGCCAAATGCTTGTGGCCTCAAGCCACTGTGGTTACAAACCACTGTGACAGAGTCACAAAATATAATATGTGGGGCCAACCCACTATGGTACCAAACCACTGTGACAATCACCGTTACTTATATGTAGGGCCAACCCACTATGGTACCAAACCATTGAGATAGTCACTGAATAATATATGTGGTGCCAAACCACTGTGGTACCAAACCACTGAGACATAGTCAGTGGATAAAACATGTGGGGCCAACCCACTGTGGTACCAAACCACTGTGATAGTCATTGAATCATACTTTCCCTTTTTCACATCATATCCCAAAGCCCATGCAGCATGTTAACATACTTCCAATGTACAACAGAAAAATATATCATACATATATACATTCGAAAGTAGTATCAAAGAAGCACTTACCCGATATCTCTAACCGTTACCTACTAGGGTATCTCGATTGTCCACATAGTCGTTTCGGCATTCAGCCATAACAGTTATTTATACAAAATAATAAAGAAAAAGTGGGAGCGTTACACACCTGATTATGTGTAAAACTAGACTCTCTACGTCGACGCTCTCATTAATAGGGATAACAGCGATTTGCCTATCCCAAGCAGATGTCGGCTTTCTACCACACCCCAGCAGAAAGTCTCAAATCGCTGACACCGCACGTCTTTTAAACTTAGGAGCAGAGACCACAGGTTCGCTCTCCTCAGGCCCTTTAGATGCACCCTCCTTGGATCGGCTAGCACTCATATACATGATAAGAGTCTTGATCAGTACTTAAAGAAAAACGTGTGGTTAAGGCAACAAAAGAGAAAAAGGGAAATAGACAACCCAAAATCAAGAGAATCTCCTTACCTCCAGAACCCAAATGGTATGGTAAGGTTCGGCAATCACAAGGTTTTTAGGCTTCAGACTGCGAACGTTCGGCTAATGGAGTTTCCTGGAGTAAATGTTTCAAGCGAGAGAAGAAGAAAAGGAAAAATAGGTTAGCAGAAATCTAAACACCAAGCCAAATAACATTCAGCTATGGCCACATAAAACTGAGAGAAAGAAAAGAAATGGAAAAAAGTCTCCCCTTACCTTAACCAACAAATCCCGATTGTATAGACTTCCTGTGGCCTAAGATTCCTAGCACCTTGCTTCCTGATATTCAGCTAAGAGACATAGAATGGAAGAAACAGGTTTAGTTGTTACGAGGATAGATTCGGCTTCACCTTGGAAAGAAGGAATGAAGAGAATGTCCATAAGAAAATAAAAGAAAGAACCTTACCTTTAACAGAGAAACCGAATGACACACACAAGAAGATTCGACACATGAGAAGACAAAGAAGATGGAATTAAATGAAGAGAATGGAAGCAATGTGAAAGAGAAAGGGGGTTTTGGCTTAATAAAGGATATAGAGAAAATAAAGTAAGAAGGTTTCGGTTATGGTCAGTAGAAGGTGAGGGAGAGGTTTGGCTAAAAATACAAAGGTAGAAAAAGAAAAAGAAAGGAAGAAGCGAAAGGGATGCCCAAATGGTCAACTACTTTCGGCTAGTTTAAAAGGAGCAAAAGAGATGAAGAGAAGAAGCTGACAAGTTCGACATAATGAGAAATAGGGGAAATCGAATGAGAGAAAAAAAAATCAAGAAGACTTGCAAAAATCAGCACACTCCCTTAATGACCGAAAATGCTCTAAAGAAAAATAATGCCTAAGACCTCTTAAACTTTCGGCACCCTCACCTAACATGGCCACAAATCGAAATTCTCCCCCTTCAAGCTCCCCACATTCGACCAACACCTCCCCCCATGGCCACATCCCTTGATTTCTTCCTATTTTCACTCCCTAACACTCATTCAAATTGGTTTGACCAATTCAAATTCCTTCAAGCACTCTTGTCCATCCATTTAAACACTTTGACCCCTTTAACCATCAAGCTTGAAGAGTCCCTGTCGAATCCACCTTCTCTCCATCCGGTGCCAAAAATAAAGCTTCATAATGAGGCTTATGGGATTCGAACTCCTCCCCTTTAGCTCCTACAAGTGGTGCCACCCCCTTGCTCCTTAAGTGGCGTTATCTTGCCATCATACCACACTCCATCTTGTGTCAACAAACACAAGAAAATAATCTTAAGGCCTGTTTCAACCAGCTCTCCCTCCTAAAGTGCCCTAAAAGAAAAATTTTACCAAGGCTCTAGCTTGACCCCGAGCCTCCCCAAGACCCCTAAAGACATCTAAATAACAAGCAGAACAAGCCAATCATAGAAAAACATATCCAATGCAGAACCCCTAATTCTAGGATGTTACAAGTAGTATAGCTTAGTGGTAAGACTGGAATGTCGAACCCAAAGTAACCAAAAGTACTAGTACTGACTTTCTTTTTCTTATCTAGCTTAAAATAAAGGGATTTTATCTAACTAATTATTAATCAAAGGATGCTAAGACACAAAGAACAAATTGGGAAATTACTTTTGGGAAAATCAATTGATCAAGACAATACCCAGGAAGAATCCACCTAGATTTCACTTGTTATTTACCTCTGAACTAGACGATTTATTCACTTGACTTGATCCGTAGGATTCCCTAATTTATATTAATACCTCTTTCGAGGCTACTAACGTCTAACCCTAGGTTGATTAATTGAAATCTCTTTCTAATTAAAACCCCTAGTGTTGCATTAACTCGATCTATGAACTCCATATTAGGTTTAACCCTAATCCAGTATATTTTCGTTGTCTTATCTCTAGGAGTGCGATCAACTTCGCTTAATTATGCTAGATTTACTCTTAAAAAAGAACTTTTGCTCCTCTGAATAAGCACATCAATACTTGAAGCAATATCCTAAAATATTAAAGCAAGGATCAAGAACACATAATTAAGAACAAATCAAGTATTTATCATACAGTTTAGAAAACTATAACAAGATCTGTCTTAGGTTTCATCCCCCTCATGTATTTGAGGGGTTTAGTTCATGTTCATAAAAGAATACATTTCAGAAGAAAGTAAATAACAAAACGTAAAGAAAAACCATAAAACCCCTGAAAGAATTAAAAGGAAGATCCTTAGTCTTGAGCGTGATTCTAGCTTTTTGAGGTGGATCAACTGGCTTTCTTCGAGTAATTCCCTGTATTCAACCCTCTCTGGCTTCGCCTCCTTTGGCTCCCCCTTTTAGGTCATACTTAGGGTGTTTATATAGGCTTTGGAATGTCTTTCTTTGCCTCTAAGTAACCTTTTTCACGTAGAATTAAAGGGGGTCACGGTAGGGACACGCCCGTGTGGCACACCATGTGAATCGAGCCCAGGCCATGTTTGAGTCTGCTAAAGTGGCACTGCTGTGTGGTGAACTCTAGGCCGTGTTGATTTCTCACTTTAGCCTAATTTCTCTTTTTTTTTGGCCTATTTCTCGTTCTTTTCATCCTTCTATGCTCACCTAAGTATAAAACATGAAATTAAAAGATTAAGAGCATCGAATTCCACAATTCAAGGGATAAATAATCCAAAAGTATGCCAAATGTGGGATTAAAATATGTATATATTACGGTTTATCAGTAGGCCTTTTGGGAAGTAAGTGGGTTAAATCATAGGTGCCTTTATCATCTCAGTATATCAAATCAAAAGTGTGGTCTTGACATGCATAATCGAAGCAAGTTCTAGAATAACAAATCAATATTGACCCACTCAAAGAAATTATAAAAGTGTGCAAGAAAAGAAAATGCTCTCAAAGGCTCAAGATCTCACAGAAATTATGGTTTTTGATGTCAACCCTGTGAACTTCAAACTTCAAGATAATACCTAAACTTGGAAAAAAGCCTAGCAAATTTTTAATTTTCAAAATCAACTTATCATGCTTGATTCTCTAAAGCCTTCAAGTTTAAACAATCAATACACAACTGCCTATGTTTTAATTCAAGACATCAATAAAAATCATAAATCAATCAGAATTTGTTCTAATAGTGATATGAGGAAGAAAAGAAAAATTCAGAGAATTGAGAATAATGCAAAAAGTTAGGAAATTTTCTGAATAAAATTCACTCCCACACTTAAGATGTATATTGCCCTCAATGTACAAAAATGGATGATAACAATATAATTAGAAATCATAAGAGAGGGAGATAAGTGAAACTTCCTGAATTTTGGATGGAGTCAAAGAGAAGAAACGAGGAAAATTCGGGCCGAGTTGGAGGTGGGTATTCCAGTGGAGGTGGATACTAGGGTTGTGGTGTGGTGATTCCCTAGTAGCCTTTTTAAACTAAATCAAAGAAAATAAAATATAATAATATAAATTAAGCACAAGAAAGATAAAGAGAAGGAAAATAAAAGAGAAGAGAAACAAAAAAGAAAAAATAGATAGATTCAAAGGTCCTTGTCTTGTAGAGGGAATGAAGCGACTAGCATGAACTTATGGAGATTGGTCTTGCACGGGGAGACTGTGCCAAGGTCCTTTCGCTTCTTCGACATAGAGATAGTGGTTTTGAGGAAGAATGAAGGAAAGGGAAAAGGAAAAATGGAAGGATAAAGGTAATAGAAAGGAAGAGGGGTGTGGTAGTTGAAAAAGAATTTGGAGAGAAGGTGAGAAGAAGCGGGGGTTTTAAATAGAGTCAGGGATCTGGTTGCTACCCATGCCCGTGTACCATGGGCGTGTTGGGTTACACGGTCGTATCGCACGGCTGTGTTGTGCTTCGTTCATTTCTCCCACGCCCGTGTAGTGGTCACCCCGTCCATGTTGATAGATTAGTGTCGACCACAGCCGTGGCATTTTATCACCGCCTGTGGTTTGGAGATTTTTTGTCCTTGGTTCGTACAATCTCTGCCATCACCGGCGTGTAAATCCTTGGTGTCCACACGGCCACAACCATACCCGTGTGTAAGGCCGTGTGGTAGGGAAACCTATGTTTCATTAATTTGGTTAGTTTGTAGTTAGATGCTAAAAGTAAAAATAAAAATAAAAATAAAAAAATGAAAATTAATAGGGTTAGTGTTCGGGTTGCCTCTCAAAAGCGCTTGTTTAAAGTCTTAAGCTAGACTTACCTCTCATTCGCACATTCATGGTGGTTTGAGGAGTTGAAACTCCTCTCCCCTGCTATCAATTTTATGATCATTATATAGTTCAAGTCGAGTAGTGTTTACCTTAAAAGTGCCGAATTTAGGATTAGTTACCTCGACTGTTCCATATGGAAAGATATTCAGTACCTCAAAAGGGATTTCTTCGTTTGTATCACGGTCTGAAATTGCAATCCGAGGGTCTGTTTTATTCAACAATACCTGACCTCTGATCTTAAATTGGTTTGGCTTATGGTGTTGCCTCGGCTTTACTTCGTGTGTTCCTAGTTTCTTTTTGAAATGTGTCTTCCACTCGTCTAGTTCATCGATCTGAAGCCTCCATTCCTCATGAGTTATTTCCTTGTTCGCATGAGGTCTAAGATTTGGCTCAGTTGCGTAGTTCCGTGGTGCTTCCTGAAAAAAAGGTTTAACCAAATGGTCATTAATAGAATTTATATTCTCACCTTTATTACTTATGTCCTAGCCGAGTCAAGAGCTTGAAGAGAGATCGTCTCGTCACCTACACGAAGTATAAGTTCTCCTGTACCAACATCAATTTTAGTTCTAGCAGTTGCTAAAAAGGGTCTTCCTAAAATTAAAGGAATATTATTGTCCTCACCCATGTCTAAAACGACAAAGTCTACTAGGAATATAAATTTATCAATTTTTACGAGTACACCTTCAATTATACCCCTAAGAATTCTAATAGTTTTATCAGCTAAAGGCTCATCTTAGTTTGTTTGGGTTTTCCAAGACCTAGCTATTTAAACATTTTATAAGGCATAGCATTTATGCTTGCCCCTAGATCAGCTAAGGTGTTATTAATAGATAAGCTACCAATTAAGCACGAAATTGTAAAACTCCCTGGATCTTTTAACTTTCATGGTAGTTTATTTTGTAAAATTGCTAAGCATACTGCATTTAGCTCCACATGCGACGTATCGTCTAACCTTCGTTTGTTTGTCAAAAGCTCTTTTAAAAATTTCCTTGAATTGGGCATCTGTGAAAGAGCTTCAAGAAACGGTAAGTTAATATGTAATTTCTTTAAAAGTTCAAGAAATTTACCAAATTGTTCATTTGTGCGGTCTTTCTTTGTTGCATTGGGGTATGGCACACGAGGTTGGTACTCTTTAATGATAGGTTTCTATGTATAGTGGCTTACCTCAACCTTACCTTTATTGACCACAGGTTCTTGCCTTGGTTTAGATTCAGATTCCGCTAACCCTTCTTCATTGCATGCTGTGATGGCGTGAAGTTGCTCCCTTGGGTTAGGTTTGGTGTTGCTTGCCAAGCTACCTTGTGGTCCTTCTGAGATCAGCTTAGCAAGCTAACCTAGTTGGTTTTTGATCCCTTGAATCGATGCTTGCTAGTTTTTGAAGGTTGTTTTAGTGTTCTGGAAGTGTGTTTCTGACACCGTGATAAATTTTGTAAGCATCTCTTCGAGGTTCAGATTTTTCTTCTGTGGGTAGGTTTTTTGTTGGAAGCCTTGAAGGGGTTGTTTTCTTCGATTTCCTTGACCATCCCATGAGAAATTGGGGTGGTTCCTCCAACCTGGATTGTAAGTATTACTATAAGGTTATTCTGAGGTCTAGAATTATTTCTCATATAGTGAACTTGTTCATTTTCAATGCTCGAGTTGTAAGGTAGATATTCTGTATTGCTCATCCCTCATCCATTC
The DNA here is from genome assembly GCA_025506655.1 of Gossypium rotundifolium. Taxonomy (NCBI): domain Eukaryota; kingdom Viridiplantae; phylum Streptophyta; class Magnoliopsida; order Malvales; family Malvaceae; genus Gossypium; species Gossypium rotundifolium. The sequence continues at coordinate 114,689,081 of CP106731.1, read as the reverse complement.
ATATCACACTGCATTACTGGATGTACTTGCGAATAACTACATAAACCATCAATCTTTTTATTCAAAAGCTTTACCTGGTTTGATAGCATAGTGACTGTGTCGAGGTTGAAAACACTGACAGCTTTTGTCAACTTTTTCCTCATAACTTGCCATGATAGTTATTCAGTGACATCTCTTCAATAAATTCAAAAGCTACTTCAGGGGTTTTGTTATTTGGGGTTCCACCAGTGGCTGCATCAATAAGCTGCCTAGTTGAGAGGTTCACACCGTTATAGAAGGTTTGAACCTGTAGCCATAATGGTAGCCCATGATGAGGGCACCTTCTTAGTAAATCCTTGTATCTCTCCCATGCATTGTAAAGTGTCTCTAGATCCATCTACACAAAAGAAGAAATATCATTCCTCAACTTAGCCATTTTAGCCGGCAAAAAATATTTTAATAAAAACTTTTCGGTCATTTGTTCCCATGTGGTGATTGATCCTCGTGGTAACGAGTTCAACCACTGTTTAGCTTTGTTCTTCAATGAAAAGGGAAACAATCGAAGCTAAATGGCATCATCACAAACTCCATTAATTTTATATGTATCGCATAATTCTAAAAAGTTCACTAAGTGTGTGTTAGGATCCTCATCCTGCAAACCATCAAACTAAACAAATTGTTGTATCATCTGTATAGTGTTAGGTTTCAATTCAAAATTATTTGCAGCAATAGTAGGTCTAACAATACTTGATTCAGTACAGAATAAACTAGGCTTAGCATAATTATACATCGCACGAGGAGCATGATTTTGATTCACCGAATTTTCCATAGCCACCGGAGGTAATGGATTATTCTAATTTTAGCCATCTCTTCAGGATGATTGGTTATGTTTTCTTGTTCTTCCTCTATGTATTGTAAACTTCACCTAATTTCTCTTTGATTTCTGTGAACAGTTGCCTCGATCTCACTGTTAAAAAGTAATGGTCCTAACGGGTTCCTCCTAGTCATAAACTAGAAATGTAACATCCTGAAATTGGGCCTAGGAGAATTGAGCCCAATGGGCCTTAGGCGTAGTAGCGTTTAAAATTTTTTGGAGAACAGGAGATCGGCTTAAGTACAAGTTGGACCTTTTTAGATAAGTGATTTTGGAAGGTTAGGGGGCGTCTATGAAGTCCCGGGATCAAATATTGGCTTTAGGGAAATTTTGGTTTTAGGTGAAAAAAAAAACACTAGAAGTTGGCAGGTAGGCCTTAAGAATAAAATATGGAGAAAAGTGACACAAGTAGAGTGTGTGGTGTAGTGGCAAAGTGACGCCACATAAGAGACAAGGGGGTGACACCACATGGAAGGAAGGAGGTCCAAGGTTCAAGTCTTGGCTTTTGCATTTTGGTTTTCTTTTTACTTGGATCTTAGAATTTGGCCATAGTTTATATTTAGTTGCGCATGGTTTAAGATACAAGAGGAGCTTGTGGCTTAGTGGCAAGTGACGTGAATTGGTGAGGGAGAGCTTGGGTTGAATCTCATGAGGAGTAAGGAGTATTTATTTTGCAGATTGACGGTGAAGAGTTTGATTGAATTTAAACTCTATTGTGAAGAATCCCACATCGGAAAGATACAAAGAAGGAAGGTGAAGAGCTAGCTATATAAAGAGCATGCCGGAGGAGGTTAACATACCTTGGTGGGCGTTGAGCACGGGAGTGGTCGCAGTGCGCTTAGCACCAAAGTCCTATCGGTGTGTAACTCTCTACTCTAGCTATAAATGGCAAATCTGAAGTGTCGATCACGGTAATAGTAGCCACACAAGCGTGCGGCGCGTGTGAGGCTTCAACGTGATAGTTGAGGCCATTATTAGTATTCTTATGGGTTGAAATTTGCTTGGGTTGCGATGGGCCGAAGTGGGCCCAATAGGCCCGTGGGCCCAATTGAAATAAATTGTATGATGATAGAGTATATAGTAAACTAGACTAGGTGGAACCTATATCGTGGCTAGATTTGTGTTAGGTGGGCCACACGGCGTGTGGGCAGAATGGGTAAAATCGGGCTTTAGGCCCAATAGTTTGGTGACGATCGAAAATGGTGGCAAGTCGCTCAAGGTAACATTAGACCTCCTAGGCCATTGCAGTGCAAAATTATGAAAATACCCTTGGTGGGTAAATTACGAAAATACCCTTGGTGGGTAAATTACGAAAATACCCTTGGTGGGTAAATTAAGAAAATACCCTTGGTGAGTAAATTACGAAAATACCATTGGTGGGTAAATTACGAAAATACCCTTGGTGGGTAAAATTACGATTATACCCTTAGAGGTTGATTAGCATGATTATGTTGTTTTATGTCTATATGATTATGATGGTAATTCATGTTATACTTATATTTGATATATGTCTAGCATACATGACATCTGCATACACGTAATTATTATGTCATATTGCATGGGTATGATGAGAGGAGGAGGAAGATTGATATCTGTGACTTTGGGTCACAGTGGTTTAGCACCACCAGGTGGTTTGGTACCACGCTTGATATTCGTGACTTTGGGTCACGAGAGGTTTAGCACCTCATAGTGACTCGTCCCAGTGGCTTCCGCACCACGATGGGTTGGCCCCACATTTGATAAAACGGGATTGTCGCCAGTGATTTTGGTATCACAACGTGGGTTGGCCCCACATACGGATTATTCGTGACTTTGGGTCACCAGTGGTTTGACACCACATTATATTGATATCTGTGACTTTGGGTCACCAGTGGTTTGGCACCACCAGTGGTTTGGGACCACACGGGGTAGAATCGGGAGTTTCGGATGGTTAGGTTTTGGGTTGCATGACATGCATATTTTCATATGAAATTGTGTAAGGGTTTAACACCCGTTGGAAGGAGATTTACACACTGAGTCTTGATGACTCACCCCTTAGTTGAATTTTGCAGGTAATCATTAGATCGCAGATTTAAGAGCTGAGATGGACTCGTGGAGGCCATACATATGTTTACTCATAAATTCGTTTCTTTTATTTGGACTTATTTTTACTTGGGTTTTTGTTATGTAATAAGGCCTTGGGTATTTCACTTGGTTTCAGCTTTCAATTTGGCTACTGCTTATTATTAAATGATCAATATGGGATTTTCCTAAAATGATAATAAACCGTTTCTTATTTAAAATTACTTAAACTCAATTTTTCACAACAACTATAAAGAATACGAGTTTTTTTTAACGAACGCACAGTTTTTAGACATTCCTTTCATGTGACATACCAGATCCGATCGTAACGTTTAGGCCAGGTTTGGGGTGTTACAATTATGGTATCAGAGCCAAGGTTTAAAAACTCGACTGCGGGTTTGGGTTCAAAAATGTTTTCAAAGGATGGTTTAGAAAATATATATATCTTTTCTGCAAGTATGTCACCCGAGTCTCCGGCACCAAATCCGTAAGTTTCCTTTTTACTATATTCTGGTATATGCGGAATGATTGTATTTATTCTGTGATGTATGGATGTGATGCTTGAATATAGGAATTGTATGTATGTGTGAAAAATATATGTTGCTTTGGTGGTAGTATGTGAAGGGGTTCCAAGATTTAGTTAGAAAGTATATTAGTTTTATTAAGATCGAGTCTTGTGACAAGAGCGTAGTGTGGTGGGTTAGGATGTGTATTTGTTAGTAGTTGGAAATTTGAGGACTAAATTTCTTTAAGGAAAATAGATTTGTAACATCCTGAAATTGGGCCTAGGAGAATTGAGCCCAATGGGCCTTAAGCGTAGTAGCGTTTAAAATTTTTGGAGAACAAGAGATCGGCTTAAGTGCAATTTAGACCTTTTAGATAAGTGATTTTGGAAGGTTAGGGGCTTCTATGAAGTCCGGGATCAAATATTGGCTTTGGGGAAATTTTGGTTTTAGGTGACAAAAAAAACCTAAAAGTTGGCAGGTAGGCCTTAAGAATAAAATATGGAGAAAAGTGACACAAGTAGAGTGTGTGGTGTAGTGGCAAAGTGACATCACATAAGAGACAAGGGGGTGACGCCACATGGAAGGAAGGAGGTCCAAGGTTCAAGTCTTGGCTTTTGCATTTTGGTTTTCTTTTTACTTGGATCTTAGAATTTGGCCATAGTTTATATTTAGTTACGCACGGTTTAAGACACAAGAGGAGCTTGTGGCTTAGTGGCAAGTGACGTGAATTGGCTGAGGGGAGAGCTTGGGTTCGAATCTCATGAGGAGCAAGGGAGTATTTATTTTACTGATTGACGGTAAGAGTTTGATTAAATTTAAACTCTATTGTGAAGGATCCCACATCGGAAAGATACAAAGAAGGAAGGTGAAGAGCTAGCTATATAAAGAGCATGCCAGAGGAGGTTAACACACCTTGGTGGGCGTTGAGCACGGGAGTGGTCGCAGCAGCAGTTTAGCACCGAGTCTTATCGGTGTGTAACTCTCTACTCTAGGCGTAGAGCGGCAAATGTCAAGTCCCGATCAAGGCAATAGTAGCCACACGAGCGTGCGAGCGCACGTGTGGGGCTTCAACGTGATAGTTGAGGCCATTATTAGTATTCTTGTGGGTTGGGGCTGCTTGGGTTGCGATGGGCCAAAGTGGGCCCAATGGGCCCGTGGGCCCAATTGGAATAAATTTTATGATGATAGAGTATATAGTAAACTAGACTAGGTGGAACCTATATCGTGGCTAGATTTGTGTTAGGTGGGCCACACAGCGCAGTGGGCAGAATGGGCGTAATCGGGCTTTAGGCCCAATAGTGCAGTGACGATCGAAAATGGTAGCCGAGTCGTTCAGGGTAACATTAGACCTCCGGGAGGGCCATTACAGGTGCAAAATTACGAAAATACCCTTGGTGGGTAAAATTACGATTATACCCTTAGAGGTTGATTAGCATGATTATGTTGTTTTATGTCTATCTGATTATGATGGTAATTCATGTTATACTTATATTTGATATATGTCTAGCATACATGACATACTGCATACACGAATTATTATGTCTGTAACATCCAAAATAATTGAGTATCATTATGTTGCTAAATGATAGTTCGGGTTACTTGGAGCTAGAATAAATATTTTTTTTAAGTACACTTTAGAGCAAAGAATTTAAGTGACCTTAAGACTTAGATCAATTAAAGTGTTAAAAGATGGCATAATGAGTTAATAGCATAGTGGTGATGGCGCCATGACTTATACATGAGGGAGGAGGTTCAAATCTTTTAGCTTGCAACTTGAAAAATTTTATTTTTTTCCTTCTATCTATCAAGTGTCGGCCAAGAAGCAAACATGGGAAGTTTGACTTCTTTATTTATGGTATGATGGCTAAAAGATTAAGGAAATATCTAAGATGAGGAAAGAAATCATTAGGATAAGGAAAGTAAGGGGAACAAATGGCTTGAAAGGGGAGTGTGCTATGGAAAGAAAGGGTGGCAATAGGTTGGCCTTTGTTAGCCAAGTATTTGGACGACAATGAGGAAAAAAGGGGGTGGCTGATTTTGGTTGAGAGTATGGTAGCTTGAATGTTAGAAGAAACTCTTTCATTTTGGTCATTTTCTTAACAAAGCATTTTTTCTCCACCCATATTCTCTCTAGCCGAAAATTTCAGCATATTTGAGTACACAATTCTTTTTTTTTCTTCTTCTTTGAGCCATTCTCTTGTGACCATTTCGGTTTGAAACTTTTTCTCTCCCAAATCCTTTTTCTCTTTGTGACCGAAAGTACATAGACAAGCAAATATTTTTTTTCCTTTCATCTTCTCATTTTCTCCTCCTATGCCGAATGCATTTTCTTCCAAACTAAGAATCTTTTTTTCTCTTTTCTTTCTCCTTTCTTTTCCTTTCTTTCTCTCTTTCTCTCTTGAAACCGAACCATACCATCCTATCTCCTTTTTCTTCATTTTTGTTCTTCATTACAATTTTCTTCCCTTTTATTTTTCCATGGCCGAATGTTAACCCAATCTTTGTAAAAAATTTCTTTCATTTTCTTTGATCATACCGAATTATTCTTACTCAATTCCTATTTCAATCGTGGATATTAGGAAACTTTGGAAGGTAGAAACTCAAGGAGATCTTTAGAATTTTGGAGCGTTGGAATCAATCTCAAGAATCAAGGAAGGAGTTTTCCTTAAGGATTTATATTTATTATATTAGAATAGTATTAATCGATTTCGTTTTGGGGCGATATCACTCGATCGTTTCTTGAGAGCGAAGACAAATAGTGGTAAGTCAAATCTCAAACCCTACCAAACGTTAACCATATTTTAATATTGGTAGTCGGACTAATGATCGTATATCTTTAGATATTTTCAAGATAGAGGCGTAAGAGGCGATCCATAGCCTTGAAAGAGGCGGTTCCACAAATCCCCTATTTATAAGCGAAGGGTCGTTTGTGAATCCAGATTTTCCACCGGGTTGCGGACCATCAACCGAGGGAAATCAATTATTTGAAGTAGTTCGTACTCCGAGCCCTTATATCGTTAGTGGATTCTCGTGAAAGCAACGAATCGATAAACGAGGAAACGAAAATAGAAGTGATTCAAAATCAAAGGGGTAAGGATTTGGATCGAATCCCAATAGAATATTTTTGATAAATGATAGTGTTCTAATAGATCGTATTATGTTTAGGTGTTGAAGAGCGAGAAGGTTTAGTACTCACGATATCAAGGTGTGTAACTTCACACTTTTCTCGAGTTGGATGTCATTCGTGGTATTGAGTAAAATCGTAAAGACGACTAAATCGGTACAATATGTATTAATTGGTATCTCGGTGAAAATACATGAAAACGATTAAAATTGTGAAAATTACAAAAATGCCCTCGTGAAGTTAGTTGTTAATAAGTAAATTTTTATGTCTCGTAAAAATGGGCCGAAAAATATGCTAGTTAGTAAAATGGGCCGAAATCTCTGCTAGATCGATAAATGGGCCAAAATCTACATTAGATCGATAAACGGGCCAAAATCTATGTTAGATCGATAAATGGGCCAAAATCTCTGCTAGATCGATAAATGGGCCGAAATCTCTGCTAGATCGATAAATGGGATGAAATCTCTGCTAGATCGATAAATGGGTCGAAAAGCCTGATAAATTGTTAAATGGGTCGAAAAGCCTGATAAATTGGTAAATGGGCCAAACTCTTAGCTAGATCATAAATTGGGTTTAAGATGCTAGATTGCTAAATGGGCTAAATGCTATTTCGAAATTTTTGGGCCTTAACAAAAACTAGAAATATTGACTCTTATGTTATTAAAATCTTTTGATAAAATCATCATATGAACATAGACAAATTTTTGCATACATGTTGCATGGGTTGGGATTAATAATGAAGAGAAGAAAGGCATGTTGCCAAAATCTAGTTCGGTGGCTCTGCCACAAATTAATTAAATGGCTATTTGCCTCTAGTTCAAGTGGCTCGACCACAAATATTAATGGCTCAATGCCTCTAGTTCGGTGACTTTGTCACAATCTAGTTCTATGGCTCTGCCACAAATATAAAATGGCTTAATGCCTCGATTGGGCGTGATGGCGGGGTGGGTTGACTTGACCCCCAGGTGTGATGGTTGGTACGGGGGTGTGTAGTGGATGGAAATTAGGTTTGGGGTTGGGAACTTCATTTTGCATACATATTATTATTTATATTGTTAAACTTTGTTGACTCGCTCAAGCCCAAAATAATGATTTGATGATCGGCCCAATGAATAAGTAAGTGAGTTATACCTTTGAGTTCTAAGTAACTCACTCCCTCAAATTTTCATCTCGTAATGGAAATTGACGTGGACTTGGGCGAGGATGACTTCGTGGGGCCATACTACAAATAAGGATTAATTAAACTTTGAACTTTTATTAAAGACTTTCTATAATTTACTATTTTGGGTTTGATGTAATAAGGCCTCTATAAATATTTTTGGATTTTATGTGTGGATGGATCTATATTTTATTTTGGACTATTAATATGGGCTTATAATTATTTTGTTTTTCTTAAAATAATTTGGGTTTTCAAATATATGAAATTCCTTTATCTAAATATTTAAAATTGTAAATATTTGAAACTCTTATTACTTTAAAAATTTTGACAATTTAGTATTAATGATATTTTCAACTAATGTTTTCTCATATTCATCAAATTTAAAATACTCTTTTGGTTTTTATTAAACCTTATAAGTAAAACGATGATTTTGAAATTTTCGATTTGCCTCAAATTATTAAGATAGTTCGATCTATGTAACAAACCAAATCTCTTCTTTACGCATTGACCGGGTTTGGGGTGTTACAATGTCATATTGCATGGGTATGATGAGAGGAGGGGGAAGATTGATATTTGTGACTTTGGGTCACCAGTGGTTTGGCACCACCAGTGGTTTGGTACCACAGTTGATATTCATGACTTTGGGTCACCAGAGGTTTGGCACCTCATAGCGACTCGTCCCAGTGGCTTCGCACCATAGTGGGTTGGCGCCACATTTGATAAAAAGGGATTGTCGCCAGTGATTTTGGTATCACTATGTGGGTTGGCCCCACATATGGATTATTCGTGACTTTGGGTCACCAGTGGTTTGGTACCACATTATATTGATATCTCGTGACTTTGGGTCACCGGTGGTTTGGCACCACCAAAGGTTTGGTACCACACTGGGTAGAATCGGGAGTTTTGGATGGTTAGGTTTTGGGTTGCATGACATGCATATTTTCATATGAAATTGTGTAAGGGTTTAACACCTGTTGGATGGAGATTTACAGACTGAGTCTCGATGACTTACCCCTTAGTTAAATTTTGCAGGTAATCATTAGATCGCAGATTTAGGAGCTGAGGTGGACTCGTGCAGGCCATACATATGTTTACTCGTAAATTCGTTTCTTTTATTTGGACTTATTTTTACTTGGGTTTTTGTTATGTAATAAGGCCTTGGGTATTTCACTTGGTTTCATCTTTCAATTTGGTTACTGCTTATTATTAAATGATCAATATGGGATTTTCCTAAAATGATAATAAACCGTTTCTTATTTAAAATTACTTAAACTCAATTTTTCACAACAACTATAAAGAATACGAGTTTTTTTTAACAAACGCGCAGTTTTTAGACATTCCTTTCATGTGACATACCAGATCTGGTCGTAACGTTTAGGCCGGGTTTGGAGTGTTACAAGAAAAACCTATCAAAGTAAATAATAGAGAGATTAGAAAACTAAAAATAAAAATTAGAAATAAATAAATAAATAAAATAAAATAAAAATGGCTAAAGTAATAAAAATTGAGCATTCCTAATATTTCAGTTCCCCGGCAATGGTGCCAAAAACTTGATCGTGTCTGAGAGTTTTAATTTTTATATAATGAATGATCGAGCCTAGAAACTAACTATCACCACGATTGAGGCAAGCACACCTATAGAATAGTAGTATAGCTTAGTGGCAAGACCGGAATGTCGAACCCAAGGGAACCAAAAGTACTAGTACTGACTTTCTTTTTATTATCTAGCCTAAAATAAAGAGGATTGATGTTTATCTAACTAATTCCTAAACTAAGGATGCCAAGACATAGGGAATGAATTGGGAAAATACTTTTGAGAAAACCAATTGATTAAGACAATACCCGAGGAAAAATCCACCTAGACTTCACTTGTTATTTAACTCTGAACCAGACAATTTATTCACTTGACTTGATCCGTAAGATTCCCTAATTTATATTAATACCTATTTCGAGGTTACTAATGTCTAACCCTAAGTTGATTAATTGAAATCTCTTTCTTATTAAAACCCCTAGTGTTGCATTAACTCGATTTATGGACTCCCATATTAGGTTTGACCCTAATCCGGTAAATTTTCGTCGTCTTATTTCTAGGAGTGCGATCAACTCTGCTTAATTATGCTAGATCTACTCTTAAACAGGGACTTTTGCTCCTCTGAATAAGAAAATCACTACTTGAATCAATATCCTAAAATATTAAAGCAAGAATTAAGAACAAATCAAGTATTTATCATACAGTTCAGAAAATAATAACAAGATCCGTCTTAGGTTTCATCCCCCTCAGGTATTTGAGGGGTTTAGTTCATGTTTATAAAAGAATACATCTCAGAAAAAATTAAATAACAAAACATAAAGAAAAACCCTAAAACCCCCTGAAGGAATTTGAAAGGAAAATCCTCAGTCTTGAGTGTGACTCCGGCTTCTGAGATGGATCAACTGGCTTTCTTCGAATAATTCCCTATATTTAGCCCTCTTTGGCTTCGCTCCTCGTCAATAGCCCTGACAGAAGCCTTCTGTCGAACTCCCCTTTTAGGTTGCCCTGGCTTTTGCGATGCCTTAGTTGACCCATAAGTATCCTATTCCGAGTGGAATTAAAATGGGTCGCGGTAGGGACACGCCCGTGTGAATCGAGCCCAGAGCTTTGCTCAAGTCTACTAAAGTGGAACGGCCGTGTGGTTTACCCGTGTGTTGAACTTTAGGCCGTGTTGATTTCTTACTTTCGCCCATTTTCTCTATTTTTGGCCCGTTTCTCGTTCTCTTTATCCTCCTATGGTCTTCTAAGTATAAAAGATGAAATTAAAGGATTAGGAGCATCAAATTCCAAAATTTAAGGGATAAATCATCCAAAAGTATGCCAAATCTAGGATTAAAATATGTATATATTATGGTTTATCAATAACCCTATTTTGGTGACAAATAAGGGTTAGGGGGTGTTACATTTAGTGATATCAGACCTTTGCAAGTTTAGCCAATTCTCAGACTAAATTGAGCTCAAATTGGGTCTAGTGGTACATGCCATAATTGAGTCAAATTTGAGTTGGGATTGGATGCTGATATTTTTTTTTTGTTTTATAATGAAAATGTTGGATGAATACATAGATGATATTGATCAAGAAATGTATATTGGAGATGATGAATCATATGATGTAGATGAAACCGAGTTAGTAAAACCGAGTGTAAACCCAGTAGAAAATTAACCACCTAATGTTGAACGGGGTAAAACTAGTGAAAGAGATGATTCTCAATTACTTAGGGCTATAGCTGAAACTGAAATTGTAACAACATCTAATCCTACTATTTGACGAGCCCCAATTAAAAATTACGTAAGTATGGTGCTACTGAACTTTTGGGCTTAAAAAGGGGTTGATCCGTCTACAGCTGAGAATTGGTTTGAAGCTACAAAAAGAATTTTGCAGCAACTTGAATGTACTCCCCAAGAAATTTTATTGTATGATGTTTCTTTACTTCAAGGGGAAATCCTATGTTTGGTGGGAATCGGTAACTCGACATGTAACGGCAGAACAGGTAAACTGGGATTTCTTTCAAAGAGAATTTCAGAAGAAATATATGGGTGATTTTATATTGTTGTAAAAGAAGTTTATTGTTCAAAGTGAAAATGAGAATAAGATTGAAGTAAATGGTATTCGAACCAGTGGGTCGACTTGTAATATTTCAGTGATTCAGGTTAACAAACTTTTTAATCAGGGTTGTGCAGCTTTTCTGGCATATGTTCTTAACTCAGATTCTGTTAAAAGTTAATGCAGTAAGATTCGAACTGTTTGTGAATTTCCTAATGTATTTTCTAAAGAGTTACCGGGATTACCACCAAATAGGGAAGTTGAATTTGCAATTAAAGTTTATCCTAGCACATCTCCAGTGTCAATACCGCCATATTGTATGTCATCTACAGAGTTGAAAGAATTAAAGGTGCAATTACAAGATTTACTGGATTGAGGATTTATACGTCCGAGTATTTCACCTTAAGGAGCCCCAGTACTCTTTGTTAAAAAGAAAGATGGTTCAATGCGACTCTGTATTGATTATCGAAAACTGAATAAGGTGACGATCAAGAACCGATATCTATTACCTCGTATTGATGATCTATTTGATTAGTTGAAAAGAGCTTTTGTGTTTTCAAATATTGATCTGAGATCGGGCTATTATCAATTGAAGGTGAAAGAAAGTGATGTACCGAAAACAACATTTCATACAAGGTATGGTCATTATGAATTCATAGTAATGCCTTTTGGATTGACTAATGCTCCAACCGTGTAACACCCCAAACCTGGCTTAGACGTTATGGCCGAATCTAGCGATGTCACATGGTATTGTTTTTTTGAAATAAATAAGTTGTCGAAAAAAATACCTTTTTTCTATTTAACCTCTATACAAAATCTTGTGTTAATTCTTAATTTTCAAACATAGTTCATTATTACAAAATTATTCTTTTTCAAAACGTCACTTATTGCGGAAGCTTTGTAAATTAGTTTGCGTATTTGAGTGTATTTTGTTAAAACGGTTGATTCTTTTTGAAAACTCGATTAACCTTACTACTAGCAATTGTAAATCAAAACCATAGAAATCCCAAATTATCCATGAAATCCAAAAATGGCCACCTTATTACAGTAAAATACCCCCAAAAATATTTAAAAATTATTATTAAGTACTAATCAAATAATTTAGGTCGTGTGGCCACCTCGGAGTCCTCCGCCGTACCGATCCACCTATGTCTTGGGATTACCTGTACAATCAAATCAGAAGGGTGAGTTTTTCGAAAACTCAGTGTGTAATCCCATATAAAGCAAATAGATAGACAGAAGGCAATCACAATCTGGGCCTAAGCCCTTTTCAAAATTAGTGACGGTATCAGTTTAGGCTTTAGCCCATCTCAGTACAGAGGCAGTCATGCATTTGGGCCTTGTCCTATTCAAGTATCAATAATCAGTACAGTATCAAATTATGCAATATATAGGTCCTACCTAGCCAGCCTCTACACTTTAAAAAGTACCGAATGCGGCACTAAAAAGTAGTTTGTAGCTGAGTTGCTAGTAAGTTAGGCTCAAAGCCCTTCAGTACACTTCCTCCGATCCATATAAACCTATCCCCATGCAATGCATCATACAATCATGTCATGCTAAATCATGGTATCATATATGTATTCAGTACAATTTTAACAGCATGCTCAAAATACAGTCGTACATGTATATATATAAAGTACATGGGTATAACAGTCATTCAGTCAATTAGAGATCTAGGTAATCTTACCGACTCTACAGTAGGTCCACAGTCGACTTGGGCGACCCGTGCAACCTTAGTAGTCAAACAGTGAAAATGGGCCCTGCAAGCCCATGTCATTTGCCTATGTAGGCCCACACGCTGTGTGGCCCACAAGGCCCAAAATAGCCTTAGTCGTGTGGATCACACGGCCTGGCCCAATAGTCCCACATGCTCTTGTGGGGCCTATACGGCCCAAGTTGGCCCGGCCCATGAATTGCACATAGCTTGTCTCATTGATCACACGCCTTACCACACGGGCGGCCGTACGCCTGTGTGGCTTTAACTTTTACATTTTTCGACATTTTGACGATTTCTATTTCCAAAGTCGTGTTTACACACCTGGTTCGTTTGTGACGTAAATGCACTTCTGAGATCACCAACACCTATGGTCGACAAACAAACCCCACAATCAGTACTAATTCGTAGTTGATTCGAAACCCAAACATTGACAATGATTTGTTCAATCCATTCACTACTTACCTTCAAAACCAAGCAACCCCCCACTGCAAAACTGAACAAGATAGGTCACCACTCCCACAATTCACCGCTGCCGATTCTGAAAGACCCACTGTTAACTATAAATTACATCTTCATAACCAAAAAAAGGGAAAAGCTTCCCCTAATTCACAAACACAACCACCTTAGCTACTAAGCGAGTAACAGTAGAACCATACAGCTCTAACACTAACCGAATCGCTCCAGCCCTTAACCTTCATCAATGAAACACTCAACCGATTACTAAGCATCCATAAACCAAAATACACCACATTTATGAAACTTACCACCAACGCACGAAAGCACAATGGAGATAACAAGTTGCGGCAACAAGAAGAAGGTTAGGAAACAAGAGAAATCGGCAACAAAAAGGAAAGGAGGGAATCGATAGAATGAAAAGAAAATAAATAAAATAAGAAAGGAGAGGGGAAAAGAAAATAGCCAAAAATCACAATAATATTCGACACCACGGAAGAAGAAGAGTTGACAGGAAAAGTTGAGAAAAACCAATTCCAAAGCCAAAATTGGAAAAATAAAAGAAGTGATTAGTTTTTTTTGGTAAACCCCCCTAATCCCTTAACTTTCTCCCCATATCCCTAACTTCCCTCCTAAAACCATCCATCATACTCCCACTAACCTTCAAACTCCCCCAAACCATCCACCACAATCTCTTCAACAATCGAATTCAACCCTCATTCAAACACTACAGTATTTTGAATAAAATAAAATTCCTACACGACACAGGAAAAATAATCCCTTGTTTTCACTAAGACTCAAAATCCAAACCTCCAGCTTATTTACTCTCCACTCAATCATCAAACAAGCAGGCCCATTCTGACAAATCTTACCAACATTTAATTATAAACCTACTGACTAGAGATAGAGCTTTATTCATAAAAATACAAAAATTTGCCCAAGTCAAGGCTTGAGCCCAAGACTTCTCAGAAACTCCAAGTGAAGCAATCAGGCAATTGTGTCACAATCACACGAAAATAAATACATAAGGGATTTTTAAGGCGTTACAAGCTGCATTTATGGACCTTATGAACCATATTTTTCAAACGTATTTGGATCAGTTTGTGGTAGTGTAATGAACCGAATTTGACCCTAGCAATTGTGTCACAAACACGTAAAAGTTTCATGCTAAAGTGAAAGGTACTAATTTGATTGTGGCTTTTTAAGTGAAAATAAATACATAAGGGATTTTTATTTTTGTTTTTTTATATATAAGGTTATGATAATATTTTATAAAGAAATAATGTTAGTGTATATATTAAACAAAAGATAAAATAAAGCCATCATCACCTTCCTCCTCTCATAGCCGAATGTAAGGCGTTACAAGTTGCATTTATGGACCTTATGAACCATATTTTCAATCGTATTTGGATTAGTTAGCGGTAGTTTTCATTGATATATTCGAAGCTTCGTGCCTAGCAGTGCTTAGTCTTGATGATATATTCGAGCTTCGTGCCTAGCTGAGCTTAGTGTCGGTGATATATTTGGGCTTCGTGCCTAGCAGGTTTTATACCAGTGATGAAATATCAACTTGTGGTTTATGAGACTACATCATAATGTGTTTATTGAGTAAGTATGTTGATAATACAAGTTATTTAGATTCGCCATACAGTGTAAGTACCTATGAGTTATTTAATTGAGTTTCTATGTTCGATCAAATAGATAAGCAAATATGTGAATTTCATTGGGCAAGAATGTGACTAAAGACTATATATATATTAGGACTTTTGGTTATGTGGTCATATTGTTATTACATTGATATTGAATACTTGGATATATGAAATGTTGAATAGACAAGTGTATATATGTTCATTTATGTGGCCTTATTGAATGATATGCATATGTAATGAGTAGATGGTTGAAAGTTGATATTTTCCATTTGAACCTTATCTTAGGGTAATTTATTTGTTAAAGGCAAAATAGTGATAAATGTTAAGTTAAATGAGGTATTGAAGTTTGGCAATGATAGACTATATGTTTAACTCGAGTAAGCTTAAGTTTCATTAAATTGATCAAAATAAGGTAAGTTGTGATTAATGTTACTTGAGTTGAAATATTACGTTAAGAATGGTGCTATGTGTGATATTCGTGAAGTCAACCACACTATCGACTTTCTTTTGGTATTGAAAACTTAGTTTGGTATTTAAAAGGGCATGTATAGGCTAGACTAAACCGTATAACTAATGTTTTGTAATTGTAAATATGCTAGTTGAACTATTATTTATGTTTGATTCGATATTCAAAGTCTAACTGTGTCCTATGTGAATCGAGAATTGAGATAGCGAGCATGAGTAGCCTTTTAGAATTGTTTTGCAAATATTATGAGAGAAATTAGTGAATGCAAAAGTAATGTATGGGAAGCTTAGCAAATGTGAATTTTAATATGAGAAAGGATTATTTAAACGTCATGTTTATCGAGGTTGTATTTTTTAAATAGGGACATGTTGTTTCAAATAGTAGATGGAATTCGAGTTGATCCTTTTAAGAAGATTGAAGCAATTGTTCGAGGTTGTATTTTTGGGAAAGCATGGAATCGAGTTGATTCGAAGAAATGTGCTAAAGGTTCGTAGTTTCCTTGGTCTAGCTAGTTACTATTGAAGATTTGTAAATGGATTTTCCAAGATAGCTTTGCCAATAAATTTTTTTTTGCAAAAGAATGTTCCATTTGTCTGGGATGATAAATGCTAGGAAAGTTTTGAGAAATTGAAGCAAATGTTGACTGAAGCACTGGTTTTAGCTTTGCCATAGTCGGGCAAAGATTTTGTTATTTATAGCGATGCTTCTTTGAATGGTCTTGGGTGTGTTTTGATGCAAAATGGAAAGGTGATAGCTTGTACATCTCAGTAATTGAATCCGCATTAATGTCATTATCCGACGCACGATCTGGAACTAGCTACCGTGATTTTTGCACTGAAGATTTGGGGCCATTACTTATACGGTGAGAAATGCTATATTTATACTGATCATAAAAGGCTCAAGTATCTTTTATCTCAAAAGGAGCTGAGTTTGAGACAACATCAATCGATAGAACTTTTAAAAGATTATGACTGCGTTATTGATTATCATTCGGGAAAGGCAAATGTTGTAGTTGATGCATTGAGTAGAAAAGGAACAATTGAATTATGAGCAATGTTTGCACAGCTTAGTATCAATGATGATGGAAGTTTACTTAAATTAAGAATTAAACTGGTAATGTTTGATAAAATCAAGCTAGCACAGTCAGAAGACTACAAGCTGGTCAAAAAGAAAGAAATGGTTCAAAATGGCATGCTAGAAAATTTCCATATTGATGAATATGGTTGCTTGAGATTTCAAAATTAGATTTGTGTTCCGAATATTTCTAAATTAAAAGAATTGATACTTCGAGAAGCTCATGACAATCCTTTTGCGTTGCATCTTGGAAGAACAAAAATGTACCGTAATCTGTGGGAATCTTATTGGTGGCTAGGTATGAAAAGAGATATAGTTGAATATGTAGCTAAATGTTTGACTTGTCAACGAGTTAAAGCAGAGTACTTCAGCCTATTAACAATCCTGAATGGAAATGGGACTGTATCACAATGGATTTTGAAACAGGGTTACCATTGTCGGCAAGTAAGAAAGATGCTATTTGGGTGATTGTTGATCGACTTACAAAGTCAGCTCATTTTATAGCAGTCAGAACTGATTGGTCACTCCAGAAACTTGCAAAAGTTTACATTCAGGAGATCGTAAGATTGCATGGTATTCATGTATCGATGATTTCTGATCGGGATCCACGGTTCATATCTAGATTTTGGAGACAGGTGCATGAATTACTTGATACTCGACTCGATTTTAGTAAAGCTTTCCATCCACAAACCAATGAATAATTGGAGTGAGTTATTCAGATTTTAGAAGATATGCTTTGAGCTTGCGTTATTGATTTTAAATCAAGTTGGGAACATTATTTACCATTAGTTGAATTTGTGTATAATAATAGTTTCCAAACAAGTATTCAGATGGCTCCGTATGAAGCTTTATATGGTCGGAGATGTCGATCACTTGTATGTTGGATGGAATTGAATGAATGAAAAATGATTATGCTAGAGTTAATTCAAGAAATAGAGGATACTGTTAAGCAGATCCAAGATAAATTGAAGGCAGCTTTCGACAGACAAAAATCGTATGCAAACTTGAAATGATTGGACATTGAATATTCTATTGAAGATAAAGTATTTCTTAAAGTTTCACCTTGGAAGAGAATTTTGAGATTTGGTCGAAAGGGAAAGTTGAGTCCTCGCTTTAATGGGTCGTATGAGATTATAGAAAGAGTTGGACCTATAGCCTACCGTTTAGCTCTGCCTCCAAAATTATAGAAGATTCATAATGTTTTTCATGTATCAATGCTTAGGAGATATAGATCAAATCCTTCTCATGCTATTTCAACAGAGGACATTGAAATTCGACTTGACTTGTCATATGAAGAAGAACCAGTTGAAATATTAGCCTTAGAAGTGAAAGAGTTGCATAATAAGCGAGTTCCATTAGTGAAAGTGTTGTGGCAAAGTCATAGTATTGAAGAAGCAACTTGGGAATCAGAAGAAACTATGAGATCTCAGTACCCTCATCTCTTTTCAAGTAAATTTCGAGGATGAAATTTATTAAGGGAGAATTGTAATGACCCGATAGCCACGGGTATCGAAAAGTGTATTTTCGGTCACTATTTTCGAAAGATGAATTCATAAATATTTATTAAAAATATTTATAGAGTTATTTGTGTGGTTAATTGGGTTTTAGATAGGTGAATTTGTTTAAATTGGGAGTAATTGGGTATAAGGACTAGATTGAATATAGGGTAAAAGTTGAATTATAGAATAGAAAATTCAAGGGACTAAATAAAAAATTAAACCATAAATTGACATGTGTGTGGTAAAAATAATTTCCATGTGTATAAATAATATACATATATTAGTAATTATTATATATTTACTTATAATTTAAGTAAATACTATTATATTATTATATTAATTAAATAAAGTAAATAAAATAAATAAATAAATCAAACTATGACAATTGTGTGGTAATAATAATGTATATGAGTAATAAATACATATGTACATTTGAAATACATATATGTATTTACTTATTATTTAAGAAATAATATTATTATATTAATATAATAAAAAAGTAAATAAAAGAAATAAAAGCATAAAAGAAACAAAACAATAAAAAGAAAAGAAAGAACAGGGGATAGAACAAAACAAAGAAGGGAAAAGGAGAAAGAAAAAGAAAAGACAAATTTAGGGTTTTAAGGTTCAAATTCAATTTAGCTCATTTTCTTGTAATTTTTGAGTTTTTGGAATCCTAGAACAAAATATTACTTGATTTATGTGGAAATTTTGAAAGTTTGTTGATTTTTAGATGTGGTTTATATTGAATTAATTGAAGAATTAGAGTTTGAATTGATAGAATTTTAAGTTAGAATTGAGAAAAAGATTAAATTGCAAAACAAATCATAAGTTTTATGTAGTAGGGACTAAATTGAAAGAATTTTGAAATTAGGGTTTTATGGTGAAATTAGAGAGTTGAAATTAGTCTAAAGTGGGAATTGAATGAAAATATGAGATTTATTTTGGAAAAATAAAGTTAGTCTAAATTTAGGGATTAAATTGAAATTTGAGTTAAAGTTGAATATGAATTGAAATATTCAATGTGAAATTGTGTGTATTAGTGATTTTTAATTGTTTTAAATTTTCATAGCTAACGTTGTGCTGGAGACCTCGACTAAGAAAGGAAAAGAGAAAGCTAACGAGGAGTGATTCAGAAATTATGGTTTGTATTTCTATAATCCGAATTTAATAATTAATTGTTGAATTATTACTTAATATGTATGGTAAGTGCATTGAGGTGAGTATTGATATTGATTTTGTGATATTGAATTGAATTGAATGAAATTGATTTCATGTACATATGTGAATATTTGAATTGGTTGAAATTGAAAAGTGAATTTAATTATTAACTATTGTATTTTGATTAAATATTATGGTAAATAATTAAGGTGAGAACTATTTGTATTGTGTTTTACAATTGAAATGGATTGATTGGGAATGTGATGAAATAGATATAAATATGTAATTATTGTGGAATTTGAATAAATGTTATTGAAAAGTGAATTGAATTGTATTGAATTATGAATTTATGTAATTAATTAAAATGTGTATTGATTAGAAATTGAAAAGTGAATTGAATACCCCATTAACTGTATTGGGCTGTGTCGGATATAGTTGGCATGCCATAAGATTGGAAGTATTCAGTGATACTTCGACCTTGAGTCAATGAGGTGCTGTAAGTGTCGTATTATTACTTCGGATAATTCTGATGAGGTACTAAGTATTGTATTGTTTTACTTAAGCTTGGCCGATGAGGCACTTAGTGCCGTACTGGTGTGTTTTGGTTGGGTCCGTGTATCCGTCAAAGTCCAAGTTTTGTTAATAGGGGTAAAAAAATGATTTGGCCAATTGGTTGACAATGAATGATATTGAATACAGATTGGAATGAACAATGAAATGAAATATACAATTGAAATGCATGGAATTGCATGGATTAGGGATTCATGAAATGGATATTTGTTTGAAATTGAATGGTGTATCCTATTGAGAAAAGCTATTGAATAGCAATTATGAGATTGAAATAGAAGATATGATAATTGAAAGTGTTATGAATGATGTGTTAATAAATTTGATTATTTGTTGAATGATTTTTGTTATGTGTAAATATGTATATAAACATTATAAATTTTTACTTCATAAGTATTTGGATTATAGAAATGCCATTGAGTTTATACTCAGCGTACTGTTTGTTTCAATGAGCAGGTTATGTTAAAGTCAAAACATTGAATCAGCATCCAAGGCCGATCCCAAACTCATTGTGGTGAAGTACATTTCTTTTTGGTAATGGCATGTACCTAGGATGTTTATGTAAGTCATTTGGGAAATGATTGTAAATAATGTTATAAAATGATATTAGTTACTTATATATATATAAATATATGTTTGACATGTTAAGTTATAAAAAAAATGTATGCTTAAGTTAATGTAAAATGAGTATGAATTAGGTCAAAATTTGGGTTAAATTGATATGTTATTAGTGTAACAGCTCGATTTAGGGGCTAATCGAACAGTGGTTTCGGGATCACTAATCTGGGGTCGGAGAAAATTATTTAAATGTTATTTTATGAGTTATAGAATGATTATAAAGGTTCTTGAAATTTTTGGTGCTTTAATTTTCATTATTTCATTCTTAATCGCGAAAAAGGACTAAATCGCATAAAATATAAAAGTTCTATTTTATGAGCTAGAGGTACCAATTAGCCTTGGAATTTTAATTGGAGGCCTTTAATGTTCAATTAGACCTTTCTAAAGGTCATGGTCGGCCATAGAGGGACAAAGAAAGGACTTTTTCAATAGGTTAAGTAGAAATTTGGTGATAAAAATGATTTTTATCATAAAATAAAGAAAAGAAAAATACCATCTTTTCTCTTCATCTTCTCCACCAAAAATTAGCAGCAAAATGGGGTTGAGAACTCAAAAATTTCAGCCATGCTTTCCTCCTTACAAGTAAGTGATTTTGGTGGCCTTTCTTGAAAATTTTTGTACTTTTGGAACCCATAAAGCTTAAGCTAGCTAAGGAGGGGACTATTTTGCAAAATGGTTAAGAGTCTAGTGTTTTTCCATGAGAGCAATTATGTTGTTTGCTGAAATTTTATGGAAGAAAATAAGTCCTAGTTGTTAAATATACAACTTTTGTGAAAGATATTTCCATGAAAACACCTAAAAGGACCTTTTTGTAAAGGTTGTGAAATAGGTGGTAAATGTGTGTAAAATTTGAAATCTTGGGTTTCTATAAGAGGTAACATGAATCAGCTAGGCTTGATTAATAAGGAAATTTGATGAAAATCGATATACGAGCCTAGGGTTAAAATCATAATTTTGCTAAAGTCTAAGGGCAAAATGGTAATTTTTCCAAAATAGAAATTTTAAGATGTATTGATTAGTGTGATGATTAAATGAGTAAATTTTATTGTTATATATCAAAGAAAGTGAAATTCAGACCTAGAGCGAGGAAAATGAGAGAAATTAATGAATAGGTCCCTTTTTACCCTTTCGGTATCGAGGTAAGTTTGTGTGCAAATAATGAAACCTTAAGTGAAGTATTTGATAATTTGATGTTGTATGAGTTGTATATCGCCATTATGAAATATATTAATTACGATGTTGACGAAATGTCAAGAAATGGAAATTTTCAATTGAACTTTAAGAATGGATAGAATACAAATACCATGATATTAAGGTTGTTAATGTTCCAAGTGTAAGACCATATTTGGAATATGGCCTCGGTGTGAGATTTCATATAAGACTATGTCAAGGACATGGAATCGATATGATATTTCATGTAAGACCATTTAGGGGATATGGCGTTGATGCGATACCGTATGTATGAGACTAAAGAGTATCTTGTAGCATTTTGAGCGATTCAACAAGTATGTTGAAAATAACAAAGTATGTGGATATGTCATGAGTGGTACGAGTATGTACCCAGAACTCATATGAAGTGAACTCGTTATATGAGGAATCCATAGTAAGTTATGTGTAAATGATGCATTCTTTATTTCATATGTTTTACTCATTAATGCATTGAGTGAATGCAAATGAATATCGTAGAGGTCTATTGAACATGATAGAGAGTAAGGAAATCCTCGTATGAACATTCAAAATAGGAAAATGGGTGAGGATAAATATTGTGAATGTGTGATAAAAGGGTAGGCTGTGTACGATACCACATTATTGTTTGTTAACGATGGGCTGTGTGCGATACCATCGTGCTTATTATCAATGGTGGGCTGTGTGTGATACCACCTTATTAATTTTTAACGATGGGCTATGTGTGATACCATCTTCTTTATTATCAATGGTGAGTTATATGCGATACCTCCTTATTATTTGTTAACGATGGGCTGTGTGCTACACCATTGTGTTTATCATCAATGGTGGGCTGTGTGCGATATCATTGAGTATTTATTATTAATCCGAGGTGTTCTCAAGAAACTTGACTAAGTGAAATTACATAACATGTGGCTCTATGGTGATAATGCAGGGTATAAGTGCAAGTAAAAGTGAACAATGTGTTATGATATGTGTTTGTAATGTGTGAAGGTTTGGAATGAGTAAGCATTATGAATGATTGAGTAGGCAATCGTGAGCTTAAATGCAAATCTTTTATAATACCTTTTTGGTTGAGTAAAATAAATGAATTTCAATAGTTGATTATTATTTGCATATGAACTTACTAAGCGTTATCGCTTACTCCTCTTCCTTTCCTATCTCTTATAAGTTAATTTAACTAGCTCGGGTTGGAGACCACCGGAGTTGTTTTCACGCTATCGAGCAGTCATTTGGGTAAAGGTTTTCAAGTTTTCTTGAGATATGGCATGTATAGGACCTTATCTTTTGATTAATTAAGTCATAGTTAATGTAGCCAAATGTGTTGGCCTAAAACGGTCGATAGATCGATTGTGTATAGCCACGAATGATGGCTTATGTTGATTATAGTTATCTAGTGATAGCGCTTTTTGGTGTATGCGAAGCCAGTATGGTTATCATGGATTACATGTGAAATTTAGTATTATAAATGATTATATGAGAATGATATGTGTTCTTGTATGAATGTGTGGATGTAAGGATAGCAAGATGGCTTGGAAAATAACCTAGAATTTGTCTACATAGGTAGACACACAGGCATGTGTTTAGGCCGTGTGTGACACACGGTCAGTCCCATGGGTGTGTGGCTAGGTCGTGTGTCCCCTGTATATTAGTAATGCAAGTCAGTGTTGACCACGAGCCAGACACACGGGCATGTGACAAGCCGTGTGATGCAAGTCAGTGTCGACCACGGGTGGAGTACACGGGCGTGTCGAGGCCGTGTGAGGGACACGGGCCAGGAACACAGGCATGTGTCCGGCTATGTAAAAACCTCTATAGGTTCGAATTGAGAAATAATTCCACACGGGTATTAAACATGGGCGTGTGATATGTTACACGGGCGTGTCCCTTCTTTCACACGGGCATGTTGTAACATTGTCTTTAGAATAAAACTTGAAAATTTTGTTTATTTTGGGAAGTAATTCCATTAAAATTATTAAATAATAAGCTTGGTTTGAATTAAAACTTTATTATATTTTATTAAAAGATAAATCATTTGTAAAAATATTTCTAAGTACGATATAAATTCATCATCCATAAAAAGTACTTTAAACAAAAGTGGCCCTTATTACAACCAATATTAAACAAAACACTTAGTATTAAAATTGCTTAAAATAATTAAATTAATCTCCTACGCATGGGCCACCTTGCATCCTCTCCAACTTGGTCCGGTCAACAAGTCACTGCGATGTTGGATAAATAATTGGGTGAGTCATACGGACTCGGTGTGTAATTAAAACCACCGATATCCACCCACATGCTAGCCACAAATCAACCCAATTATCAAATGCAACATATAAATATAATCATTGAGACATTACCATAATGGGCAGCCCACAATCAAATCATATTCAAGCACTTGGGCTAGGCCCTTTCTCATCATCCATCGATCACCGGCTTGGCCCATTTCACGTATGTTCTTAAAACATACCAATCCACATGTCATATTGGGCTTGGCCCATTTCCATATCATTTCATAACGAGCGATGCAACATGAAACCCAACCCAATCCTAAGGTCCATCCGCTACACACCCCTTAACCACCTACCACACACGAGGGGACTATCGAGTCACCCTCTCCTTTTCCTCCAAAAGGCAACCAATGCCATCCACGATGTAGCGTATAGCTAACATCAAACCACGATGGAGCACACACAATCCATCAAGCCACGATATGGCATAAAGCCGATATCAATCAAGGTAACCACGCGAACTAAATCGCAAAGATCCACAACGCGACCTCGGCCGGCGCCAATCCGATGTAGCACAAAGTCGACATCAACCACGTACTCAAGTACACCCTTACCTTCTTTCAAAAACCCACCCATGCACATGTAACATAATATGATCTTTGAGATGATGCATGTGCATGGTATTCACAATCATAGGCATACTCACATATTAAAAATCAATTATCACATATTAACCAATTTGCTACTAACCTAGTCATCATCATACCCCTTCAAGGGTATCAATTTTATATTCTTGCACTTGTTAGCAAGCGTATTAAGCGGGCAAATATCACGCAAATCACGGAAACAATGGCTAACTACACACCTTATAACCTCAAGCTCTAAACCTCGATCCCGACGCTATCGCTTAGCGAGACTACCATTATCGCCTATCATTTTCTGCTGCGCCCACACCGGTGGCCAATCACGAACAATGGCCGACCTCTTCTTAAACTTGAACGAGGGACTTTCCTTGCTCACCTTGGTGGTATTCGCATCCATAACGATATCTAATCAAAACTTGGTTAATACGATCTTAAGCGAATAATCATAAACTACTCATCCTTACCGTCAGAGTCTTGAAATCCCGAAAGCTCCTTAATCACTGCTAAAACTCCTAAATGGTCAAGGTTAGAATCGGTTACCACAAATGCCAAATATGGTTTATAACAAAAATCCATGAAAAGAGGACCCCTTTGGCCGAATAGCACCTAACCCTTACCTTGAGTAACCGAATCTGAACAGCCCCTAAGTGCTCCCTTGCGTTGGCTACAATAGAAAAACACATCATCATGGCCCTACAGATCATACGGCCCACCAAAGGAACCAAGGCCTAGATTCCTGATTCGGCAACTTTATGGAAAAGAATCCCGAAATGTACTAAAGAGAACACTTACCCTTAAAACTGAATGGAGATGAACCAAGGAGATCACCTTTGTTGATATTCGGCCACCACACTAGGCTATCAAAAGGAGATTTGACCAAAGTTGAGAGGAGATTCGCTAAAACAAATAAAGAAAAGAAAAGGAGAAAAGGCTATGGATATTCGGCTTAGGCTATGAGAAAAAAAAAAGTTAAGAGGTTTCGCAATGGTGTTGAACACTAAAGAAATCTTCGCCTCACGCAAAATAATTGGAAAAGAATATAACCCTCTTGCTCCAAATTTTGCAAGAACAACGGAGAAGAACAAATAAATTTTGGCACAAGCAATAAAAGGAGAAAAAAATATGAAAAGGGTGTTTCCCTATTTATAAAAAATTGACCACCTACCCACGTGAAGAATCCATCCTTTGGCCATCACCTACTAATTCAAATTAAATTTGAATTAGCCAACCCCCCACATTTACCCATATCCTATATTATCTAAAAAAATAAATAAAGCAGCAACAATTTCTTCTATCCACCAATTTTAAACTAAATCAAATACTCCTACAATTATCGCACTTATCCAATAAAATAAAATAAAATAAATAATAATTATCCTACAATAAAAAACAAATACTAGATAAAATTTAACACTAATCCTACCTAGCCATCTAACACTTATCACTCTTGACTAACAAGAGTTACACCTCAAATGCAACACCCATGTGCCATCCACCTCACACCAATCGGCAACAAAAAACAAATCCACCTCATTGAGTTCGACACAGGACACAGGGGAAAGCGGCAACCAACTAGCGCCAGAGCCATTCGCCACCTTGCATTCCTTGACATAAAGCCCCACTATTTTATTTTAAATCCAACCTACTTCACCCATCACCAAACAACAAAATAAAACTCCATAATGCAGCCTCCGTGCCCTCGGCTGCGACCTCCCTCCCTCCAAATACCTAAGTAGCGCCTAAGAGCCACTCGCTAATTGGACTTTCATGTCCATCAACTTGGACATTTATTTTAAGGCCTACTTAGCCCAGTCCCTTGACGCAAAAATAAAACAAAGTTCTTGCCCGAAGAACTCGAACCCTTGCTCCCTTAGGCGCCACCTTTCAAAGCCCCCAAGCAACAGATAACCACTTTGCCAATACCTTTCATGTGCCTTAACCTTCCAAATAAATTTCTTAAGCCCTCTAAAGCCAGCTCCATTTCTTAACCCTAAAATTAAAACTTTTCGGTTAATGAGAATTTTTCTAAGACTTTTAGGGACCTCTTAAAGAGTTCGATTTGGTCCCGAACTATTCTTAAAGCGTAATTTAAGCCTCGTAGGCTTGTGTAAGAGGTGATATAAAAAATTTTTAACTTGGAGTCAAAAATCAAGTTTCATTATTGAATGATTGTATGTATATAAGCCTAGTAATGCCTCATACACTATTTCGACAATGAATACGGGTAAGGGGTGTTACAATTAGAATTGGCTAGAATGAACTAATGTTGTTTAAATTTTGATAAAAATATGTAAGTACCTATGTTGGTATGTTGGTTAGATCATTAGATTAATTATTTGACATGTTTTAAATGTATTTGAACGTGTTTTGAGCCTCGAAGATCCATAAATGGACTATATGATTAAATTATGGTGTTGATATGTGAATATTTATGAATTGTTCATATTTGTTCTGTAGTATCTGGTAGTACTCCGTAACCCTATTCTGGCGACGGATAAGGGTTGGGGTGTTATATTTACCACTTCTACTGTAACACCCCTTACCCACAATCCCCACTGGAATGGGGCACGAAGTGTTACTGTACAAAACTACTTGATCGCCACTTAGGCTCACGTGACTACTCTACTTGAGTCACTACAACAACTTTATTTCAACTTACGAGACCTCACTCGTACATACGAGGGCTCTCGATACTATATTGGAAACCTTACGATCCATAAAATTTCTTTAAACAGGGAGTACACGCCTATGCTAGATGATACACACGCCCCTGTGTAGTCACACACGTCCATATACTCACACCGTGCCCCAAAACCGCAGCATTCTGCCAAAACTCCCATGGCTAGGGCACACGCCCATGTGAAATGGAACACGCCCGTGTACCCTCATAACATGCCCGTGGCTTTAAACCGTAGGGAGTTACTGACTAATTTAACACGGCCTAGACACGCCCATGTGGGAAGTCCGTGGTCTATTCTAACTTAAATGTTAACATGGAGGGGACACACGACCAAGTCACACGCCCGTGGGCTGACCGTGTGTCATACATGGTCTAGACACACACCCGTGTGCCTACCCATGTGGACAAAACAAGGCTGTTTGCCAAGCTACTAGCACCCTTATATCTTACACTACATGAGTTCATTCAACAAACTAATAAACATCTCATAATTCAACATGCACCCACATTGATAACTTTGAAATTTCATAAATGATAAAATGTGCCATCATTATTGGCAATTTACAAAATAAATGTCTTAGAAAGAGCCAATACACCTTTGGCCAAAATAACAAAACAATCTGTTTAGTCTAGCCCCTATACATGCCATACACAAAATCACTAAGTCTGAATATGCCAAGGTGAGCAGATAGTGTGGGCGGCCTCCTTGTTATCGACGTATCCTGGCTCGGCTCTTAAACTCTATAAAATAAGGAAAAAAGAGAAGGGGGAGTAAGCTTTAAGCTCAGTAAGTTTACATGTAAACAATATAACATTATAATATGAATTAAACAATTACATAGCATTACATACTAAACGAGAAACAATCTACATTCATGATCATGCTTACTCATTTTCTCCATTCCCACATTGCAACCATATCACAAGCTTAATGCATGCATTCATTAACAAGTTCCTCTGCACTTAGCATCACAAAATCACATAGTACAACACATCACTATCTCTAATTTCATTACTCCTAGTCAAATTACTCGGTGGTTTCGCACTTAGCCCAACATCAGCCTTTATTAGGGTGGTATCGCATATAGCCCACCAAAAGATTAGTTACGGTGGTGTCACACATAGCCCACCAAAAAGATATATAGACGATGGTATCGCACATAGCCCATCATAATTAAGCAACAAGGCGGTATCGCACATAGCCCACCATCAAATATCATCAATACACATTCATATAATTATTTTGCCATTCATACAATAATTATTCAATGAATATCACATTCAATCCACTAGAACCACATATGTTCTCAATCATGACATACTCTAATTAGCAACATAATGCTTACAAAAATATATATTGCTTACACATAAACTTACCTCGATGCAAACGTGTTAGTGAGCGATTTACTCAATCACCTTGCCTTTCCCACGGTCAAGGTTGATTCCGCGTTCTTCTTGATCTATAACAATGAAATTCATTCGTTTAGATCATTCTATGATTATAATACATCAAATTCTACACTCGGGCAAAAATGACCATTTTGCCCTTGTACATTAAAAATTATGATTTTGCCCCTAGGCTCGTAATTTATTTTTTCATCATATTTTCTCGATAAACAAGCATAGATGAACATTTATTTCTCTTACAACTACTCACCATTTCAACTATTTCATGCTTTTATGACACAAACTAAATCTTTGCATTTAAGTCCTACCTAGGTGTTGTTTTGAAAACACCTTTCACAAAAGTTGCTTCACCACTCCCCAACATTCAATTTCTTCCATAAAAACTCAGCTAACCACTTAAACACTCCCATGGAAAGTCCCTAGACTTTCAACCATATCACAATTTAGTCCCCTCGTTAGCTAGCTTAAGCTTTGGGGACTCCAAAAAATACAAAAATCATCAATTACAACCACCTAAATCACTTACTTGAATGAGAATTGAGTGGCTGAAAGTTTTACCCTCCAAGAGCTCTATTTCCTCTTCAATTTTCAGTGGAAAGAGATGAGTGAATAGTGAAAGATGATAACATCTTTTTCTTCTCTTACTTTATTCATTTCATCACCTAATTTCCACCAAATTTGACTAAAATTTAATGCTTTTGTCCCCCCCTTTTGTCTACATGGCCGGCCATACCCTACTAATGGCCTAATTACATTTTAAAATCCATCAATTTATAATCTATAGCTATTAGGTACCCCTACCTTATAAAATAATACTTTTGCATCTCTTGTAATTTAGTCCTTTTTTCTCAATTAAACATGCTATTGCCAAAATTAAAGCACCAAAATTTCCATATAGCCATATATTAATACCAAAACACATAAAATAGTACTACAATAATTTTCCTTAACCTCGATTAGTGGTCTCGAGACCACTGTTCTAACTAGCCCCAAAATCAGGCTGCTACATCTACGGGGTATTCTGGGAGAGACAGAAGTATTCAACACTCTAATCTGAGATCTCAGGCTACATCTCTAGTGAGTGCAAGCAGTATCAGAAACACTAAACCCAAGTGCAAACACTGTAACAAATTCTATTTTGGTGAGTGTTGCATGAAAAGCGGAGCATGTTTTAGATGTGGTTCTTTTGACCACTATCTTAGATACTGCCCGGAAAAGCCTGAGAAAGATACCATTCAAACTTCAAGACCGAGCAACCCAGCTACAAAACATAGACACCCTCAAAATCTTGATAATGTGAGTGAAAGTTGAGGTAGGACAAAAGATTCAACTGTCAAATCTGAGGCACGAGCACCAGTAAGGACATATGCTATTCGTTCACGTGAGGATACCTCTGCACCCGACATTGTTACTGGTACTTTTTCTCTTTTTGAAAGTGATATAATTGCTTTAACTAATCCTGGTTTGACACATTCATACATTTGCACAAATTTAGTTTCTAGTAAGAATTTGCCTATCGAGTCCACTGAATTTGTGGTTAAAGTATCGAACCCCCTGGGCTAGTATGTGATGGTGGATAAAATTTGCAAGAATTGTCCATTAATGATACGAGGTTATTGTTTTCTGGCTGATTTGATGTTATTACCATTTGATGTAACTATAGGTATGGACTAGTTAACTCAGCATGATGTTGTGGTAAATTGTAAACGGAAGTATATGGTATTGAAATGTCAGAATGGTGAAATGTTTTGTATTGAATCTGATAATTTAGATGGTACGTTTAATGTGATGTCAGCCATGTCAACTCAGAAATATATCAGAAAAGGGTACGATGCTTATCTTGCCTATGTGTTGGATACTAAGGTGTCTGAATCAAATATTAAGTTAGTGCCATTGTTTGTGAGTATCCTAATGTGTTTCCAGAAGAATTATCTGGATTACCGCAGGTCAGAGAAGTTGAATTTTCTATAGATCTTATTCTGGGGACAACACCGATATCTATAACACCATACAGAATGGCTCCTACTGAATTAAAGGAGTTGAAAGCACAATTGCAAGAACTGACTGACAGAGGTTTTGCTCGACCTAGTTTTTCACCATTGGGTGCACCATTTCTGTTTGTCAAGAAAAGGATGGATCCTTGAGATTGTGCATTGATTACCGACATCTCAACAAAGTCACGATTAAGAATAAGTATCCATTGCCTCGCATTGATGACTTGTTTAACCAGTTGAAAGGTGCTACAATATTTTCAAAGATTGATCTCCGTTCTGGTTATTATCAGTTATGAGTAAAAGACTCAGATGTACCAATAATAGCCTTCAGAACCAGGTATAGACATTATGAATTTCTTATGATGTCGTTTGGCTTGACAAATGCACTTGCAGTATTTATGGATTGAATGAATAGATTTTTTAGACTGTATCTAGATAGATTTGTTGTTGTATTCATTGATGATATTCTGGTATATTCTCAAGATGGAAATGAACATGCTGATCATTTGAGAATTATTCTACAAACTTTGCGTGAAAAACAACTGTATGCTAAATTTAGCAAATGTGAATTTTGGCTTCGAGAAGTTGGTTTTCTGGGACATATAGTATTGGCTGAAGGCATAATAGTTGATCCGAATAAAATTTCAACAATTGTTAATTGGAAACCACCGAAAAATGTGTCTAAAGTTAGAAGCTTTTTGTGATTAGCTGGTTACTATCGAAGGTTTGTACAAGGATTCTTGATGATAGCTTCACCGATGACACGACTATTACAAAAGGATGTGAAATTTGAATAGATTGATAAATGTCAACAAAGCTTTGACCTGCTGAAAGCCTTGTTGACTGAAGCACCAGTTCTAGTTCAGCCTAAATTGGGTAAGAAATTTTAATTTAAAATGATGCATCATTGAATGATTTAGGATTTTTTTATGCAAGAAGGTAAAGTAATTGCCTATGCTTCAAGATAGCTAAAGCCACATGAAAATAATTACCCGATACATGATCTTAAACTGGCAGCTATTATCTTTACGCTAAAAATTTGATGACACTATTTGTTCAGTGAAAAGTTCCATATATTCACTGATTAAAAAGCTTAAAGTATTTGATGTCGCCAAAAGATTTGAATCTGATACAGCGCATGTGGCTTGAATTATTGAAATATTATGATATGGTTATCAATTATCATCCGGGAAAAGCCAATGTGGTTGTAGATGCTCTAAGCAGAAAGTATCCATTTGCGTTGTGAGCAATGAATACCCTATTTTCATTTTCTGGTGATGGTTCAATCATAGCTGAGTTAAAAGCTAAGCTGACATTTCTACACCAAATCTGTGAAGCGCAGAAAAGTGATAGTGAATTACAAGCTAAACGGTTATAATGTGAATTGACTTTTGATTCAAAATTTCAGATTGGACCTGATGACTGCCTGTTATTTAGAGGCATAGTATGTGTTCCAAAGAATTCATAACTTATACAGAAGATTTTACACGAAGCTTATAGTGGTACTATGTCTGTTCATCCGGGGAGTAATAAAATGTATAATGATTTGAAGAAGATGTACTTGTGGCTAGGAATGAAACGTGACATTTTCGAATTTGTATCTAGATGTTTGATATGTCAACAAGTTAAAGCTCAACATCAGGTACCTTCAGGACTGTTACAACCAGTCACGATACCGAAATGGAAATGGAAAAGAATTACCATGGATTTTGTGTCAGGATTACCCCTATCCTTGAAAAAGAAAGATGTCATTTGGGTAATCGCCGACCGTTTGACAAAGTCTTCACATTTTATTCCAGTACATATGGATTTCTCCCTAGATAAATTGGCTGAGTTATATGTTTCTAAGATTGTCAGATTACACGGTTTTCCAGTTTCTATTATTTCTGATAGAGATCCAAGGTTCACATCCCGATTCTGGAATAAATTACAAGAAGTTTTGGGTACTCAATTGCATTTCAGTACTGCATTCCATCCTTAGACAGATGGTCAATCCGAATGTTTGATACAGATTTTAGAAGATATGCTTTGATGTTTTGTTTTAGAATTCGAAAGCTAATTGGGAAAAGTATTTGCCTTTAGTCGAATTTGAATATAATAACAGTTATCAGTCAAGTATTAAGATGGCACTGTATGAGGCTCTATATGGTCCTAAATGTAGAACTCCATTGTATTGAACTAGGCCCTATGAGAAAAAGATACATGGAGTTGATTTCATCTGTGAAACCGAAGAAAAACTAAAATTGATCCGAGATGAAACACCCCACACCCGGCCCACGAGCCTAAACCGGATCTGGTATGTTCCTAAAGTAAACCGGTTTCAAAGAATTTCGTTACTTAGAGAAAATTTGTAAAATTTTGGAAAACTATTATTTTGAGTTGTGGATTGGGCTTAGATTGGAAACCCATTTAGTTAATCTTGTAAATCCAATTTTTATTAAGGTGACAAAATAATTTTTAGGGTTTATAAAAAAAATATCGCTTTAACTTTAGTCATAAGTAGTTGGTAACATACTAGTTTAAAGTAAAGCGTAATAAGGAAAATCCAATCGGGCCTTATGGCCTTATTACATCAAGAAAACCCAAATATAAAATTAAATGTACTAAATGTAAATAAAGTCCAAATTTAAATATAATCTTCAAATGGAACATGGCCACCTCAAGGTCTACCATCCCGTCCGTCACTGTTCATCACCAAAATATTTCCCACAACGGGTGAGTCAACAGACTCAATGTGCACAAGACTAACATTCAACAAATCAGCATACATGTTCATATCAATTTCATATTCATATAAAATGATGATGCAACCCAACCCAAGCCTAATGGTCCATCCGCTACACACCACCCGCACCGCCACACACCGTGGGACTACTAAGTCAACCCTCCATCCGCTACACACCATCAAGGCGTCATTGCAATGACGTGTTTCATCGCCTATATAATTTGTGTCATTAGACACCATATTCAAATAGTGTAACCGAAATTACCAAATTCGATAATGTAACCGAGTTACCATATTCAAATTTTTGTGACCGTAGTCACCATATAACGCTAGGAGACCAAGTCAACACCTTCTTCCCTTTCACATAAATCCCGAATGCCCCAAAAAATATATATATCATGCATAACATACTTAATTTCATATTCATATACATATATTCACATGTTATAAAATAACATATTTCATAATCCTATCGAAGTAGGAAACGACCGAGTACTTTTGTACCACATTAGGGTACTTAGCCATATTCATATTCTTACGATAATCATATAATAAAAATAATTGCCATATGAAATATCGAAAGTTAGTGTGCGTACACACCGATTTGCTTAATAGATTCCTTGAAATCTCAAGAACGATCTAGCGATCTAGATTTTTAACTCCTATATTCGCCAACCATTAAAATATATTCACAAACTTATTTGGCTTAAAACCAAATCCAAGTAGGATTTGTATTACTTACCTTGTTGTCAATTAAAAGATTGTAAATCAAATGCCTAAATTGATAGTACTCCTTCCTTAAATCGGCTAGCCACTAAATCGTAATTATGTCGGTTTAACTTTTGAATAAATGGAAAATAATTCCAAATATCAAGAACAAACCTTGGCGAATGTCACTTACCATATAATTTCCAAATCTGAAGAGGATTCCTTAATATGCATGTCGAAATCCCTACAACTTTATATGTTAGATCTGATCTAACTTTAATAAGTAGTATTTGGCCTTTGGCCGAATGTGCCTCACCTTAAATTCCTTGAATCTGAAATCCCGAAACTCTTCCTTTGATATTCGGCCAAGAGACATAAAAGAGGTTATTTCCTTAGATCTTGATTAAAAGAATTAGAAGAACAAAAATTAATTGTTCTTACCTTAGATCCTTGATCCTTATATTTGGTAATTGTAAAAACCTGAGAGATCCTTGTAGATTCGGTCATGAACAAGAATAGGGATTAGTACCCTGATTTTGGTAAAAAAGAAGAGGAATAGAAATTGATTGACCATAGATCTTACTCTATTTTGATGTTGTAGTTGATTGCTCCTTTGCTTAGAATCAACAAAGATTCGGCTTTGACAGTAGAAACAGAGAAGAAAATAAAAGAAGAGAGGATGGTTTTTGCTTAAAGAAAATTCGGCAGAGAGGAAGAGAGAGCTAGGAAAATTTCGGCAAGGCTTAGAAAAGATGAGAGAATAGCCTAAATTCTCCTCCTTTAACTGAAATTGCTAGATCAAGAGTCCTTGACTTGGCCACTACTCCCCACAAGTGATAATATTATCTTTTAATTATCACCTTAATTAAATTAAAAGTGTTTAATCCATCCTTTATCTCTTCAATTAAAATCCTTTATTTATCACTTTAATTTATCAAGTTTTAATGTAAATAAAACTCCTCCTTTTCTAGAAATAGGTGCCGTCAACCCTTAGCCTTGCAAGCAAAAATAAAGCCTTCATTATTTGCTTCCCAAGTGACTCGAACTCGTGCCCATTTCTCTTACACATGGCACCATTTCCATAAGCCTTAAGTGACACCTTCAGGCCACTTTTCCAAGCCCGATTGTGTGTCAAATTTCACCAACTTTTACTTTTAAGGCCCTCTTGCCCTTATTTCCTATTTTGGACTTTAAAATTTGACATTTCGGCATCATTTCTAAGTTTCCTAAAATTTTCGATCGGCTCAGAACTTGCCATTTTTCTTACAAGTTCAAGCTTCCAAAATGTTCAGTTTCCAAAATGTTCAAGTTTCCAAAATGTTCAGTTTTCCAAAATGTTCGTGTTTCCAAAATGTTCGTGTTTCCAAAATGTTCGTGTTTCCATTTTCATGCATTTCCGTGTTTCCAAAATATCAAAAATTTATTCAGAGTGCTTAAACTTGTCATTTTATACAATTAAACCGAAAATGCATAGGCCCTTTTCGTGATGTTACGCTTCTACCCCTTAAAAAAATTTCGTCCTCAAATTTCCTAACTAAAATAGTTGAGGGTATTGTTTGTCGCATGGTCTCTTCCGCTCCCACGAAGCTTCTTCCGATCCATGATTGCGCCATAGCACTTTGACTAGAGGCACCGCCTTCCTTCGTAGTACTTTCACATCACGCTCCAAGATCCGAATCGGTTCTTCCTCGTAGGATAAGTCCGGTCTTAGCTCCACTTCTTCAACAGATACCACATGCGATTTGATCCGACCGGAGCGACGTAGCATGGATACATGAAATACGCCGTGCATCTGTTGCAATTCGTGGCAACTCTAATTGGTATGTCGCTGGCCCAACTCGTTTCAGTACTCGGTAGGGCCCTATAAATCTTAGGCTTAATTTCTCTTTTTGACCGAACCTCATTACCTTATTCCAAGGCGAGACTTTCAGGAATACTTGGTCTCCCACTTCAAATTCTATTTCCTTCCATTTAAGGTCTGCGTACGACTTACGCCTATCGAGGCTTCCTTCAACTGCGTCTTAATTAACTCAACCTTGTCTTTGATTTCGCCACTAATTCGGACCCAAAACTCTGCTTCTCCTAACTCACCAACAAGTAGGTGTTCTACACTTCCTTCCATACAATGCTTCAGATGGTGCCATCCGAATGCTAGCTTGATAGCTATTGTTGTAGGCGAATTCAGCTAAAGGCAAGTAATTTTCCCAACTTCCTGAAATCCATTACACACCTCTCAACATATCCTCCAACACTTAGATAACCTGCTCAGACCGCCTATCGATTGTGGATGAAAAGTCAGTGAAGTCTAGCTTAGTGCCTAAAGCTTGATGAAGTGCCTTCTAAAATCGAGACGTAAACCTTGGGTCTCTATCAGAGATGATCAACATTGGTACTCCATGTAACCTCACAATCTCTGCCACATATAACTTGGCCAACTTCTGAAGAGAATAATCCATTCTTAATGGGATAAAGTGTGTGGACTTGGTCAAACGGTCCACTATCACCCATACCGAGTCCTTCTTAGTTGGCGTAAGGGGAAGCCCACTAACGAAGTCCATGGTAATTCTCTCCCACTTCCATTGGGGAACTTCGATTAGTTGAAGCAATCTCGATGGGACTTGGTGTTCACCTTAACTTGTCGACACGCCAAACATTTCCCCACAAATTCGGGCCACCTCTCGTTTGCATCGCACCACCAAAACTGCTCCTTAGATCTCTATACGACTTGATGCCTCCGGATGCATAGCATAAGGGCTACCATGTGCTTCCCAAAGAATCCTTTGTCTCAACTCCTTATTCCCGGCATACAGACTTTTCCCTTGTAGCACAATACTCCTTCATCACTGACGCCATAGTCTTTTAATCCCCTTGTCAGATTTCTCTTGAAACTTAGTACTTAAGTCGTTATCACCAATTGTCCCTCTTTCACATCCTTTAGCCATGTGGGCTCGACTTGTAATTCGCCAATGACTTCCATCATCATACGACTTAAGTGAGCGAACAAAGCCCGTAGATCCGACACAACCTTCCTACTGTGGCATCGCCTACCACATTCGCTTTGCCCGGATGATATTCTATCGAATGCTTGTAGTCTTTCAACAATTCCTCCCACCTTCGTTGCCTCAAGTTCAACTCCTTCCGAGTCAATAAATACTTAAGGCTCTTGTGGTCTGTAGATAACCGACCTTTCTCCATAAAGGTAGTGCCTCCAAACCTTAAGGGCGAAAACCATCGCTAGTTCCAAGTCATGAGTGGGGTAGTTAACCTCATGAGGCCTTAGCTGCGTGATGCATAGCGACTACTTTGCCCTCTTGCATTAACACACACCTAACCCGTGATGCGAAGCCACAAAGACACCACAAAATCTTTTCCTCGCCTCCTATTTGAATTAACACCGAGCTTCCATCAACACCCTTTTAAGCTTTTCAAAGCTCTCCGCCGCTTATTCGTCCATTCGAAGGGTACTTCCTTCCTTAGAAACTTGGTTAAAGGCGTGGCTATTGACGAGAATCCTTCCACAAACATTCTGTAATAGCCTGCCAAGCCTAAGAAACTTCGGATCTCAGCCACGGACCTAGGTGGTTTCCAATCCAACACGACTTCGATCTTCCTAGGATCCACTCTTAATCCTTCTGCGGATACCACATGTCCTAAGAATGCCACCTCCTTAAGCCAAAATTCGCACTTGCTGAATTTGGCATAGAGCTTCTTCTCCCTTAACACTTCCAACACCACTCGGAGATGCTCATCATGCTCCTCCTCCGACTTCGAGTACACCAAAATATCGTCGATGAAAACCACGATGAACCTATCCAAGTAGGGTTGGAAAACCCGATTCATCATGTCCATGAATGCGGCTGGAGCGTTCATCAATCCAAATGGCATCACCACAAACTCGAAGTGACCATATCTTGTCCTAAAAGCGGTCTTATAGATATCAGCCTCCTTCACCTTCAACTGATGATATCCCGACCTTAAGTCGATCTTTGAAAACACTGCGGCTCCCTTCAGCTGATCGAACTAGTTATCGATCCTTGGCAAAGGATACTTGTTCTTAATGGTCAGCTTATTCAACTGATGATAGTCTATGCACATACGCATAGTTTCATCCTTCTTCTTCACGAATAGAACCGTGCTCCCACTTGAGACACACTGGTCGAATGAACCCACGATCCAACAGCTTCTTGGATTTGAGCCTTGAGCTCCACTAATTCTTTTGGTGCCATTCGATGGAGCGATTGACAGGAGCTATTCCTAGAGCAAATCTATCCCAAATTCCACCTCCTCGTCTGGGGTATTCCCTAATTCCTCTAGAAATACATCCACAAGTCCCTTACCGTCCTAACTCCATTAATACCCTCTTCCTTTCCACCTATTGCACTTACGAAGGCTAGGAATGCTTTGCAACCTTTCTTAACCATCTTCTCAAATTCTTCAAAGGTTTAAACTATATTAGACAAGTAGTTCCTCCTTTCTCTGATCATTACTACCACTTCATCCTCCTGGGTTCTTAGTTCCATCCGTTTAGCCACACAATCCAACACGGCTCGGTGTTCTACTAGCCAATCCATTCCGAGTATATGTTCAAATTCTCCAAGGGTAACTCCATCAAGTCTCGCCTGAAAGTTCACTCCCCAATCTCTAAGGCACATTTCAAAGATCTTGTCTACTACAACAGCCATTTAATGGGCTTACTACAATCATCTGCTCATCGAAAGTTCGTAGTCTAGGCCTAGTGTTTCCACTACACTACTTGCAACATAGGAATGGGTCGAGCCCACATCAATCGAGTAAAATAGGGTTTGTCAAAATAAAGAACGCATGGGTTATAACATCCGTGCTGCCTCTATCTTCCTCCGGTGAATCAGATAAACCAAACCCGATTACCTTGAATCGGCATTAGTAGTACTCTACCTGTTCCATGAACCGCCAAGATTACTACCTCGGTACATCTAACCACGACCCGTTGAGGTCATTGCCTCTACCACTGGGCTAGCATTCGAACTCACCTACGGCTCTCATCTGGTTGTTTGGGACAATCCTTAAGCATATGGTTCTTGGACCCACACTTGAAACATCCTCCGCCTTTCTCCAACACTCTCCCATGTGCTTCTTTCTATAATGCTCACAAGGCGACATCGCCAAATTGCATCACCACTGTTGATTCCGTGGCCCGTCAACCCTAGGCCTCTTGTGACCCTTTTCAGATGGCCCAAATCCTCTCTTGGCCTTATTCTTATCCATGGTATGCTTAGTAGCGTCCTTAATCCCCTAGGCCACCTTGCCTTTTCCACCAAAGCCGAGAATTCCCACTCCCGATGCGGTATATCAATCAGGCCTCAGATCGTCCCTCAATCCGTCCTCAAAATGTATACGCTGTTCATGCTCAGTTGCCACTAACCCTCGAGCATAGCGGCTCAACCTTAGGAATTTTGCCTCATATTCTGCAACAGACTTACTCCCTTGTACCAACCTCGTAAAAGCCTTCCTTTGTTCATCTCAGATACCGGTTCCCATGCATTTCTTCCTCAAATGCCTCTAACATATTCCCAAGTCAAGTTTTCACTGTGATACCATCCCGAACAGCTTAACCACCACTGATATGCTTCATCACATAACAACGCCACCATCCCTTTCAACTTTTCCTCCGAGTCGATCGAGCTCATCCATGATACACTCCGTTGCTTCCAACCAAGACTCGCTTGTACTGGTGCCACATTAGATACTCCTAACATTTTCGCCCATTAGCTCGGAGCCGCTTCGTGCTGACTTTCAATTTCCCCATTTCCTCCCCGCACCAGCCACCAATTCTAAAACTCGCAAGACACACTGCGACACAAAGATCTTCCCCGTCCGAGCTCGCTACTCAACATTAACAAATGGGGTGGTAGTGGCGGTGGCATTTCATTGTCGGACCCTTGACCTGACCTAATGGGTTCCGACACGATCATCCTTCCTCTACCTCGACCATGACGACCACGTCCTCTAGAGCTCATTTTCTAGCATCGAGATCTGATTAAGAAATTTTATGGATTAGTCATTGTTCCACTTATTTACCAGCGAAAGAGTTTTATGAAAAGGGATTTAAGAGTGGTTCTTTCGTATTCATACAAACGCACAGTCTTTTCCATTCATTCATCCATCCATCAAACAAGTATGAACTTTCGTTCATTCAGAGAAACATTGTGGTTTTTGTTGTTGTTGTTTTCCACTACCCGGGGGTATTTTCGTAATTTTGTCCTACAGGGGCATTTTCGTAATTTTTTAGAAGAAAAACATTCCTTGGTGTTTTTGTCAAAAATTACTTTGAAAATTTCAAAATCTCGGGGTAATTTGGAAAAATTTTGAAATCCGAGGGTATTTTGATAATTTTTTAACCTCAGGGGTATTTTGGTAATTTTTCAGAAATCAAGGTAAATTTGTAAAATTTAATAAATTCGGGGTATTTCAAAATTTGTAAAACTTTGAGGGTTCTTTTGAAAATTGTTCCTTTAAAAATGGGGATGTTGCAAAAATTTTAGAAATCGTGGTCATTTTGGTAATTTTGTAATTTTTTCCAAAATCAAGGTATTTTGATATTTTACAAATTAGGGTTTTTGAATGTTTACAAAATAATGAAATTTTGGTAAAGTCATTGAGTAGTTGAACATTTTATAAACCAAGGCTTTTGGTAATTTTACCACTAAGGGCATTTTTGTAATTTTCGCAAATCGAGAGTTTTTCAGAAATGTTGTAAAATAATTTTCTCCGATTTAAAAGAAAGTTTTAAAAAAATTTGAAAAACTAGGGTTTGTTGTTTTGTTCTCTCTTCCATTTTTTTAAAAAAAAAAACATGGCTAGTTCCTTTCGGTTTTAGTCATTATGTTTAGCCTATGTCCGAGCCCTCTTGGTCGTGGTGAACCAAAGCTACGCACTGTGCGATTCGTGTGGAGAGGAGGTGAGTCACGCGATCGCTTAAAGACCAAGCTCCCACCAAAACCATTCCTAGACATGCGCATGAGGTTGCCACACCACCGAGCCCTCTAAGTTAGGGTGAACCGAAGCTACGCACTGTAGGATTCTGCAAGAGGAGGTGAGTCACTAGGACTGCTTAAATACTGTGCTCTTCCTGGATCCAATCCTAGACATGCGTCAGGGGTTACCACACCTTAGCTCAAAGGACTTAGCCATAGGTTTGTTTAGTGCTTTAAGTCTTATGTGGTTTTGTGTTTGAGTAGTCTAATCCTAGGGTTCAAGTTCTTATCATTCTATTCTACGCTCCATGCCTTTTCTACCCTTATAAATCATGTAATCACACATAGAGTTAGGGTACTTACCGGTGGATCATGGGTCGAGACTTAGGGGCCATGCCGAAGCCCGCTTATTTTCAAAGAAAATCATTTGGCTCGCTTTGAAAATGTTTTGGGCCTTAGCCCACAAAATGAGAGTTTAAAATGAGCACTGATACTAAATCGAAACACTCCTTTTACCACCGAGCCCTGACCAGATCTGTATGTTCCTAAAGTAAACCGATTTCAAAGAATTTCACATTTAGAGAAAATTTGTAAAATTTTGGAAAACTATTATTTTGAGTTGTGGATTGGGCTTAGATTGGAAACCCATTTAGTTAATCTTGTAAATCCAATTTTTATTAAGGTGACAAAATAATTTTTAGGGTTTATAAAAAATATCGCTTAACTTTAGTCATAAGTAGTTGGTAACATACTAGTTTAAAGTAAAGCGAATAAGGAAAATCCATCGGGCCTTATGGCCTTATTACATCAAGAAAACCCAAATATAAAATTAAAGGTACTAAATGTAAATAAGGTCCAAATTTAAATGTAATCTTCAAATGGAACATGGCCACCTCAAGGTTCACTGTCCCATCAAACCGCTTATCACCAAAATATTTCCCACAACAGGTGAGTCAACAGACTCAATGTGCACACAAGACTAACATTCAACAAATCAGCATACATGTTCATATCAATTTCATATTCATATAAAAATGATGATGCAACCCAACCCAAGCCTAATGGTCCATCCGCTACACACCACCACACCGCCAAATACACCATGGGGACTACTAAGTCAACCCTCCATCCGCTACACACCATCGAAGGCGATCATTGCAATGACGTGCTCATCGCCTATATAATTTGTGTCATTAGACACCATATTCAAATAGTGTAACCGGTTACCAAATTTAGATAATGTAACCTGAGTTACCATATTCAAATTTTGTGACCGTAGTCACCATATAACGTTAGTGAGACCAAGTCAACACCTTCTTCCCTTTCAAATAAATCCGAATGCCCCAAAAAATATATATCATGCATAACATACTTAATTTCATATTCATATACATATATTCACATGTTATAAAATAACATATTTCATAATCCTATCGAAGTAGGAAACGTGCACGAGTACTTTTGTACCACATTAGGGTACTTAGCCATATTCATATTCTTACGATAATCATATAATAAAAATAATTGCCATATGAAATATCGAAAGTTAGTGTGCGTACACACCTGATTTGCTTAATAGATCCCTTGAAATCCCGAAGATTGATCTAGCGATCTAGATTTTTAACTCCTATATTCGGCCAACCATTAAAATATATTCACAAACTTATTTGGCTTAAAAACCAAATCCAAGTAGGATTTGTATTACTTACCTTGTTGCCGAATTAAAAGATTGTAAATCAAATGCCGGAAATTGATAGTACTCCTTCCTTAAATCGGCTAGCCACTAAATCAGGTAATTATGTCAGTTTCTAACTTTTGAATAAATGGAAAATAATTCCAAATATCAAGAACAAACCTTGGCTGAATGTCACTTACCATATAATTTCCAAATCAAGAGGATTCCTTAATATGCCCGCTTAAATCCTACAACTTCATATGTTAGATCCGATCTAACTTTAATAAGTAGTATTTGGCCTTTGGCGAATGTGCCTCACCTTAAATTCCTTGAATCAAATCCCAAACTCTTCCTTTGATATTCGCCAAGAGACATAAAAGAGGTTATTTCCTTAGATCTTGATTAAAAGAATTAGAAGAACAAAATTAATTGTTCTTACCTTAGATCCTTGATCCTTATATTTGGTAATTGTAAAACCCAGAGAGATCCTTGTAGATTCACCATGAACAAGAATAGGATTAGTACCACGATTTTGGTAAAAAGAAGAGGAATAGAAATTGATTGACCATAGATCTTACTCTTTTGATGTTGTAGTTGATTACTCCTTTGCTTAGAATCAACAAAGATTCGCTTTGACAAGAGAAACAGAGAAGAAAATAGAAGAAGAGAGGATGGTTTTGCTTAAAGAAAATTCGCAGAGGAGGAGAGAGCTAGGAAAATTTGCAAGGTTTAGAAAAGATGAGAGAATAGCCTAAATTCTCCTCCTTTAACTGAAATTGCTAGACCAAGAGTCCTTGACTTGGCTACTACTCCCCACAAGTGATAATATTATCTTTTAATTATCACCTTAATTAAATTAAAAGTGTTTAATCCATCCTTTATCTCTTCAATTAAAAATCCTTTATTTATCACTTTAATTTATCAAGTTTTAATGTAAATAAAACTCCTCCTTTTCTAGAAATAGGTGCATTCCACCCTTAGCCTTGCAAGCAAAAATAAAGCCTTCATTATTTGCTTCCCAAGTGACTCGAACTCGTGCCCATTTCTCTTACACATGGCGCCATTTCCATAAGCCTTAAGTGACACCTTCAGCCACTTTTCCAAGCCCGATTGTGTGTCAAATTTCACCAACTTTTACTTTTAAGGCCCTCTTGCCCTTATTTCCTATTTTGGACTTTAAAATTTGACATTTCGCATCATTTCTAAGTTTCCTAAAATTTTCAATCGGCTCAGAATTTGCCATTTTCTTACAAGTTCAAGTTTCCAAAATGTTCGTGTTTCCAAAATGTTCAAGTTTCCAAAATGTTCGTGTTTCCAAAATGTTCGTGTTTCCATTTTCATGCATTTCCGTGTTTCCAAAATATCAAAAATTTATTCTTATTGCTTAAACTTGTCATTTCATACAATTAAACTGAAAATGCATAGGCCCTTTTCAGGATGTTACACGAGACACCTTGAAAGTAGCTTCTGATCATCAGAAATCCAATTCGGATCTTAAACGAAAAGAAATAGAATTCCAAGTTGGTGAGAAGGTATTTTTGAAAGTATCACCTGAGAAGAAAGTTCTTTAGTTTGGTCGTAAAGAAAAACTAAGTCCGTGATTTATCGGTCATATGAGATCACCGAAAGAATTGGACCTATTGCATACGGATTGCTTTACCACCAGAACTAGAAAAGATTCACAATGTCTTTCACGTGTCTATGCTACTATAACACCCCTAACCCGTAACCATCACCAGTTTAGGGTTAGAGGCATTACGAACAATCAAAAACTTTTACGGATATTTCATGTTACAATTCATCCAATGTAATCAAAGCGTCCCTTAAATAGGTCAA
Source organism: Gossypium rotundifolium (assembly GCA_025506655.1). Taxonomy (NCBI): domain Eukaryota; kingdom Viridiplantae; phylum Streptophyta; class Magnoliopsida; order Malvales; family Malvaceae; genus Gossypium; species Gossypium rotundifolium. The sequence goes on along the minus strand of CP106731.1, from coordinate 114,644,561 downwards.
CGAGACCTCAAGCATGCTTTAAAATAGGGCCGGGACTAAACCGAAGACATACAGAAATTCTCAGAAATTTAAAAATTTTTCTAAGTTACAGAGGTTACACGCCCGTGTGTCTAAGCCGTACCAAAATAAGGCATACATACTGACTTGTCCACACGGCTGTGGACACGCCCGTGTGCCTCACTCGTGGTCGATACTAACTTGCACCACAAGACCAATCACACGCCCATGTGTCTAGGCTGTGGTCAATCTTGACTTGTTTTGAATTACAACCACGAGGGACACGGTCGAGCCACACGCCCGTGTGCTCAACCATGTGGGCAATTATAGGCCATTTTTAAGGCCAAATTGCCACCCACACAATGGGATATCCCTACAAGCAATTAAGCATCTTTCCATACATCATTGGCAACCAAAACACATCAAAATGTTCATCATATCATCATATTCAATCTCATCTCTAAGCATGCTAACTTATAAGCCATTTGGTTCAACCATTTCACAAGAATATCCAAACATAGCTTACTCACATCATACCACAATACTAAAGCATTATCTCATCAATGGTATTTCAACATTGCATCAACAAACTTACCATTTCTTTGACCAATTCATTCATCTCATATATGCATATCAATCATGTAACCACTTTATTTGCTAACAAGCTATACCAAAACATGCATCCTAAACATGACTCATCATTCATTACACAACCATTTAACTAGCCATATCACATGGCTATCCATATATTTCAAACCTAATTCAAGGTAACGGCCTATACATGCCGACTTAAAATATACACTTTCAAAAGATAGCAAAATAAGATTAAGTGGTGTGATGACGATCCTCGATGATCCCCGAGCCTTCGGTAGCTTTAATGATCTATAAAACAGAGCAAACACACACAAATTAAGCTTTCAAAAGCTTAGTAAGCCATATACAGAATAAACTTAACATATAAGCATTCAAAACATATAATCAATATAAATTTACTAGTAGCTCAATTGCACAGCCATAGTTCTTCTTGGCACATTCACTTAGCCATTCATCTATCAATCTTGCATATCACCATATACTTTATTGGATCATAGCTTGTTCATTCATTTAACACATTTCACTTTATCAAATCTAAATACATAACTCAACTAGGTAAGTTCGTGAATATACTACCTTCTTATACACACAATGTGTACATATCCAACGTACCTGAAACGGATACACAAATCACATAGTCATTCATTTCTCGGACTTGCCCGTTGAACCGTTTGAAACTAAATAGGATACTCAGAGTGGTCGGAATAGTCGTACAATGCCAATGTCCCAGACATGGTCTTACATGTAACCAAATATCAATGCCACTGTCCTAGACAGAGTCTTACACGAATCAATAAGATGCCAATTTCCTAGACATGGTCTTACACTTAAATCTCATATCGATGCCAACGAACCGAAGTGGTCTTACACAAAATCTCAAATCAGTGCCAACATCTTAGATTTGGTCTTACATGATATCGAATATCAGACACCTATGTCATGACATATACTATCCTATCTATTCCTATGTTCATACGGACTTCTCAGACATCAGTAACTTGTCGATATAATCCTCAGATTTCACATACATCTCATCTCGAGCATAATCATAGCAACCAAATTTCATAGATGCATAAATAACTCAATTCAAATACTTTTATTTGTATATCGACTTACCTCAAATTCAGATATTCGATTGGATTTGGTTATTCGACTACTTTTGGTTTCCCGCGATCTAAGTCCGTTTTCTTCGGTTCTTGATCTATACATATTCAAATTTAACTCATTTATTCACCAAAACATTAAATTCAATCTAAATATACATATTTATGGAAATTTCAATTTAACCCCCATATTTTTACATTTGGACAATTTAGTCCCTATTTCACAAAATCATAAAATACACCAAATTGGCTTGTACCCATGCTTAGCCGAATTCTCACATGCCTCATTCTAGTCTATAAATTTCATTTATTTCATAATTTAGTCCTTCAAAATACTATTTTCTCAATTTAATACAAAATACTCAATTTCATAAAAAATTCAAAGACAAACTATGTTAATCTAACACATATATTCCATATTTCATCATCAAATATTTCAAAGCTCATGTGTTCATCGAAGACACATTTCAAAAACATCATCAATTCTCAAAATGTAAGCATGGGTTTCAAAGTATTCGAAGCAACAATTACAAAAATGTAGAAATTATCAAAAACCAAATAATTACTAACCTTGAACCAGGATACCACCATGACCGAATATTCAAGCTTTCAACCTAAGTTTTTCTATCCTTGTTTTGTTAGCCAAAAAGATGAAAACATGGTTTTATTCATTAATGTTTTGTATATAATAACAAAATTTTCATTTTACAATTTTAACCTTTAGTAATAAAATTATAAAACATAGTTTTCAAGGTCATTATTTACCATAACTCGCCACTATCAATAATAATAGGCTAATTGCCCTTTAAAGACTTCAAATTATAAAGACATCAATAATTTAATACTTTCACATTTAACCATCAAACTTTCATTTTATGCAATTAAGCCCTTTTCTCAAATTAAGCATACAAATGGACAAATTAACTCACGGAACATTAGCACATGCTTAATCACACATAATGAACACAAAAATAATATTAAAATATTATTCTAACTCAAATTTGTGGTCCCGAAACCACTATTCCGACTAGTGTCTAAATCGACTATTACAGCTACAATGATATCGATTAGACCCTTCACATGTTATTTCTTTGATAGATATTGAAATTCAGCTTGATATGACTTATAGTGAAGAACCGATCAAAATTCTGACACGTGAGACGAAAGAGTTAAGAAAAAAATGGTATCTTTAGTAAAAGTTCTTTGGCAATGTCATGAAATAGAAGCTACCTGGGAATCAGAGGAAACAATGAGGAAGCAATATCCGAACCTCTTTACTGGTAAGATTTTCGAGGATGAAAATTTTAAAGGGGGAAGAGTTGTAACAGCCTGTTTTCAGTGAAATCGAAATAGTGGTTTTGGGACCACAAATCCGAGTCTGAAAAGAAAAATTATTTTAATTATTTTATGTTTTGAATTATGGTAGAAATATTGTATGAAAATTTCATTAGGAAAATTTTACCGATTACATGTTTAGTTGATAAAAGGACAAAATTGCATGAAATGCAAAAGTTGAGTTCTAGTAGCTATAAGTATCAAATAGCTATGGAATTCAAAATTAGAGGTCCTTATATTGAAAATAGACCATTAATAGGAGTTAGTAGATAAGTATGCTTAGTCATCCATGGAAAATTAAATAAAAAAAGGACTAAATTGGAAAGTAAAAATAATAAATGATGATAAATGATTAAATAAAGAAAATATCATGTTTTTCATCATCTTTCCCAAATATTTTTACATGGAAACCTTAGCTAGAAGAGCTTGAAGGCAAGCTTGTTTGGCTAAATTAGGTGAGTATTCAAGTCCCGTTTTTAGTAATTTTTATGTTTTTCAGATCGTAATATCTTAATTTGGCTATTTTAGGGATTAATTTGCAAAGTTATCAAAGTAATAGGGTTTTTCTATGGATGAATATAGTTTAATTATGAAGTTTTATGGTATAAAATGAAAGGTTGTTGATAGATAAACAACTTTTGTAAAGGGAATTTTGATGAAATTATGATTTAGGGACCAAATTGAAAAGTTGTAAAATTCATGGAAAATTTTAAATTTTATGAAATACATGGGCTGCTATTGTGACATGTAAAAATTGACTAAGCTTAGAACAAGGATTTAATTGCAGGAATTTCATTTTTAAAGCCTGGGATGAAATCGTAATTAAATAAAAGTATAGGGAAAAATGGTAATTTTGCATAAGATTTGAATTGGATTGAATTGAACATGAATTGTATTAAATTGAGTTAAATTTACTCGTATAGATCTAGATAGACCAAATATGGAGCTAGATCGAGGTAAAGAAAAAGTAATTGATTAATAGCATATAAGTTCACGAACATTGTCGAGGTAAGTTCGTAACTAAATTGTATAATTATATGTTTGAATTGAATATTATGTGCGTGTGTTGTGTAATTAACATGTATGAGATTCAGTCACATATCCTAAAATGTCTAATAAATATTAAGTCCGTTTAGATAAATGAAATTCGATGGATACAAAGTTCCTGAATTGGTTGTAGTCCTGCATATGTTGCGGACACACCATAGCTCGAAAGAGCGTCCCGTTATTAGCCCTCTCAAGCTTCCCATTATATGGTTCTTATGAGCTTCCCGTTAATAGCTCTTCAGAGCATCCCGATCGATCGTGATCCTACATGTGTTCTGGGCACACCGTAGCTTTTATGACCATGTTGTTATATGGCTCTCCGTGAGTTTCCCGATTAAAGGCTCTTTGTGAGCTTCCTAATTAATGGCTCTCCGGAGCTTTCCGATACGGCTCGCTTGAACTTCCCGATATATGGGCTATCCGTAGCTTCCAGTAATGGCTTTTCGGAGTTACCTATTATTGGGTAGCATGAGCTTCCTAATTATGGCTCTTATGAGCTTCCCATTATATAGCCCAGATAAGCTTCCCGTTATACAACTCACATGAGCTTCCTGTTATATAGCTTGAGAGAGGGCTTTTCGATTCTGTGCCCTAAGGATTACTCCCGAATATGAATTAAAGGATTACAGTTTGTACACTTCGAGTGTACTACTTGCGTATCCATTGATATTTCTAATAAATTCAACGGGCAAAGTTTCCAACATGGAATAATCTAAATTTGAGATAAAATATTATGGAAATGTATATGTTTATGAATATATGATGTGGAAAACAAATGTACATGAAAATTAGTTACATGATGAGTTCATCCTTGTTTTTTTTATATTCACATGAATTACATGACTAACATGTTTCTTGACATTAAATGTGTTTATGCAAAATGACAAATTTTCTTTGGATGAATTTTGCATGTTTACTTTAAATATAAATGAATGGTAAGTTAAATTCATGTTATACGAACTTACTAAGCATAATATGTTTACCCTGTATTATTTTTCATGTTTTATAGTAATTTAGAAGCTCAAAGTGGTTAGAAGTTGGTCAGAGCATCATCACACTATCCTTCGCTAATTTTGGTGTATGTAACGAACTAAATTTTGGTATAATGGTTTGTATAGGTTCAATTGGGTCATTGATGGAAAATATGTGTTTGGTTATAAATAGCCATTGGAATGGCTTGAGCTGGACATAATTTTGTTAAGTATATATTTGTGTGGATTCTTTATGTTTGTTGTGTTTGATGTGGTTGAGTGATGGATAAGTTATAGGCATATTGATGTATGAGATGAGATAGTATAGTTGGTATAAGTATACAAATAAATGTTTTCATTAATATGGTAAACTTGAATAATGAGAAATGAGGATATATGACATGTTTATGACTGATTTTGGTTAATTTAAATGTCTTAGATTGGCTTTTGAATGTGTTAAAATGTTACTGTAGGTGGAAGACCAAATGGGTGAGGAATATGGCTTGGAATAGCCTTATTTCGTCCATACGGGCAAAGACACGAGTGTGTGTCTTAGCCATGTGTGACTCATGACCTGCCACATGGGTGTGTGTTTTGGTCGTGTGTCCTCTGCATCTTTAAAATTTCAAAACAAAATGCTTAGAATTGATCATACAGCCTGGCACACGGGCGTGTGGCTTGGTCGTGTGACCCCTGCACCTACACACGGCCTAGCACAAGGGCGTATGACTTGGCTGTGTGACCCAAGTCAGAGAGTTACACGGGTATAGACACGGGCTGGGACATGGCCGTATGCCTTATTTTGATTGCCCACGTGGCCCATGACACGGGCATGTCACATGGCCGTGTGAGCCATACGGCTTGACCACACGGGCATGTGTCTCCTGCACCTTGGAAAATGTAATATCCTAGAATAGGGGCTATTTTGTTATTGCATTGTTTGCATGTGTTTGATCTGCGGTGTGGTTGTTTTGATGTCTTGGGGCTTAGTTGTAAGCCTGGTGTAAGCCTGAGTGGTAGGGAAAATTTTAGTTTTTAAGCTTTAAGTGAATGGAGCTAAAGGAGCTAAGGGGTTATAGGTTTTTTTTAGGTGAATTTTAGCACAAGAATTGAGCTAGTAGAGTGGCAAGGAAGGCGCCACTTAGAGCTTGTGTGTGACGCCACTTGCAAGGGAGGAGGTCCTGTTCGAGCCGCAAGTCTCATCTTTTGCTTCCATTTTAACGCCAAGGTGGTTGAGGTGGACCAAGTCAAATAATTTAAATGGTGGGTGGAGAGTGAATCAAGGAGGTTGACTAGTTCAAAGTGATTTGAATTAGTGGCCATGAGTGTTTGTGGGTGGTGGTAGAATGTTGGAGTCTTCATGGGGAGTGGCGGTTTGGTAGGTGTGTAAGTGGGAGTGCCAAATTCTTTTGGCATTTTGAGTGACTTTCGTGAGCCTTAGTCTAGTGCCTAGCCGAATTTTCAAAGGAGTCTCTCATTTGTTTTTTCCATTGAAAACCTAAACCCCAAGTAACCTTCACTTTGCGAAATTTGCACTTATTCTTTTGATGTTGTTGTGGTTTAATGCTCTCTTGAGTGCAAAGAAAACTTTGTTTGTCATTTCGCTTTCTTGCCTTCTTTTGATTCTTGGTCAAACACTTACCCTCTCTCTTCTCTCATTTCTTTTCCATTTTGTGCTTAAAGCGAAAGTACTCTTTTCTTCTTCTTCTACTTTCATTTTCTGGTTCTTCTTGAAACCCTTTTACCAAACCTTATCTTCATTTCACTTCTTCTCTTCCTCTCTTACCACTCAAGCTGCACCATAAGTGGTGTTAAGCACCCATAGTCAAGCTTCCCTCTCCTAGTAGTTTTCATATTGGCCAATATTTGTATGGTGTGGATCTCTTCTAGTTTGGTTCTAATCGGGTTTAGAGGAAGGTAAGTGCTTGGTCAATGTCTATTTCTCTTCTCCCTTGTTTTCTGTCGATTCTGGTATGGTTAAGAGCCGATTTCGGCATGTGTTGAAATGAGTTAATCTCTTGTGTTGGAACCGATTTCATTATAGGGTATCTGGGATTTCGAAGCAGTCAAGCGAAGCCTCCACTTGTGAGTGAACGGTTGGTAAGTGGTGGTAAGGGTTGGTTTTATTAGTCTATTATCTTAGTTTCGTTAAGCCAAAGTCTTCAAGGGATTAACTGTTCTTCTTAATAGGGTGTGGCCGATTGTCAGAGGAACCATCAGTTGGTTCGGGATTTGGTAGGAAACCAAATCATTCATAAGGTAAGGGTTTGAGCGTTAACCCTCTTGAGTTATTTGGTTTGGCCAATTGGTCTAGGTTGCTAATCTCATGTTTGGCCGATTATAGGAGCAAGGTAATCGAGGGTCTTAGATCGGTTCTTTGGGATTAAGGCTTGCGCTTTAACAGGTGTGTAAACTAACACTCTCTTTGCTTAGTAATATGCTTAATAACCCGATCGCTAATAAGGTCAAAAAAGTTGGTTGATTGATGTGATACCCTAGGGTATGTACACGTATCCGTAAGTCCGTTTACATTCTGAGTTCATTATTGATATATGATATCATGATCTATGATGTATGTGTTGTTAGATACAATATTAATATGTTAGCATGATTTGCATGATTGGCATACTTTACATGAGTCGGTATGATATGTTTATGGGTGATATGAGAGGAGGGAATATGATATCCGTGTCTTTGGGACACCAGAGGTTTGGCACCTCCAAAGGGTTTGGTACCACAGATCGATTTATTGTGTCTTTGGGACACGGAGGTTTGGCACCTCATAGCGACTTGTCCTGGCTTAGTACCACGAAGGGTTGGCCCCACAGCTTGAAATTACGAGATCGCCGCCATGATTTGGTATCACACGGGTTGGCCCCATAACTTGACTATTCGTGACTTGGTCACGGTGATTTAGTATCACATTTGTGTCTTTGGGACACCGGAGGTTTAGCACCTCATAGCGACTTGTCCACGTGGTTTAACGCCACCGTGGGTTGGCCCCACTATTAAGATACGGATCGCCGCCATGATTTGGTATCACACGGGTTGGCCCCACAGATGGATTATTCGTGACTTTGGGTCACGGTGGTTTGGCACCACATTGATGGATATCGTGACTTTGGGTCACGGTGGTTTGGCACCACCGGTGGTTTGGTACCACACGGTAGAAAAAGGTGTTATGGATGGTTAGGATTGGGTGCATTAATTGTATTGCTTGTTATGGTGTGTGTTAGTATGTTGCATTCATCGGGAGGGGGATTTATGCACTGAGTCTTGCGACTCACCTTCTCCCTTATCATTCCAGGTGACACTTAGATCGCAGACACGGAGCCGGGTTGACTCGAGGTGACCATGCCATGGATAAATTGGGACTTGCACTAATTTAAAAAAAACTTGGTACTTTACTCTATTTATTTCCATTTGATTTTGTTGGGATTGTAAAAGGCCTTTTAAAATTATACTTTGGTTATTTATATGCTTAGATTTGATTTCAAATATGCCTTAACAAATTATTGGGTTATTATTGGATAAAACTTGGAAAGATAAGGTTTTCAAAACTACAAAGCGATATGTTTTAAACTTTACCATCGGGTATCACGCTGTAATTTAAAATGAATGCAACTCAAATGTTTTCCAAACTTAAACTAAGTTCAAAATGTTTTTAAGCAACTAAAAAGGAATAACTCGAATTTCTAAATGGTATAAATTGGTTTTACTATTAGATTCAACTAAGTTTTCAAAACTTCCGGGTTATCAAAATTCACTATCGGTTTTAAACAATCAAACCCAAGATTTTTACAAAGCAAAGAAAGAGTTTTCATCAACACTTTAACCTAAACCTAACCTCTCAAATACGAATTTTCCGTAACATACCGATTCTATTGTGGTGTATTGGTCGGGTTTGGGGTGTTACAATTGTGGTATCAGAGCTAAGTTCAAAGGCTCGACTGTGGGCCCGAGGCCTAAAATGTTTTAAAGATTGGTTTAAGTGATGTTGTTTTAAATAAATGGTTTGAAAGGCATGGCACCGAGACTCCGGCACCAATTCGCCCAGGTAAGTACCCCTTACTATTGCTTGAGATTTTTGATGTGATGTGACTGAATGACTAGCGGTAGTAGATTACTTTAGAAACTAAAATCGATAGGACTCTGTGGACTCGCGAAAACAAAATTTCTTTAATAAGAGATATTCATAAGACTCTTGCCTTTAAAGACAATGGAATATTTACTAATGCATAAACTTCTAATCAGACAAGACGAGATTTTAGTTATGGCGCCGGGGTAGCCGTGGTCGTGGGCGTGGTCGAGGGTAGGATGACAGCTTTACGAACCAGAGGGTCTCGTCGAGGTCCAGAATGAGATATCGGTACCACCACCGGTGGAGGTGGTGAGTTTCGAATGACTGGGACGATGTAGTGTCACAGGAGATCTGCGGGTTCGAAAAGGGTAGTTGGAGTAGGTGGAGGCGCAGGAGCTCGAAAATCTATGCATGAATGACTCTGACAAACGGGCCGAGGTATTCCAAGGTGTGTCTGTGTGGCTCAAAGACTACCGAGTATTGGTTGGAGGTGACGGAAGCGAGATCATGGACGATTTGGACTGATCATGAAGAGATGAGTCATACCAGTGGTGGCTCACGGTTCGGGACAGTGCTACAGTAGAAGATCTTACTTGGGATTATTTTAAGGCTGCATATCAGAAAAAATACATTGGATCTAGCTACATTAATGATCAACGGAAGGCATTTTTGAGGTTGGTGTAGGGGAGTAAGTCTGTGTCGGAGTACGAGGCAGAGTTCTTGAGGCTGAGTCGGTATGCTAGGGGCATTGTGGCTACTGAACACGAGAGGTGTGTTCGATTCGAGGATGGTCTGAGAGATGAATTAAGGTTACTGATTGCTCCACAGTAGGAGCGTGAGTTTGCTGTCCTAGTAGAAAAGGCTAAGGTAGCCGAAGGGGTTAAAGAGTCTGTGAGGCAGAACTTGGATAGGAACAGGCATAAGAGGAGTTTTGGATCTTCTGGGTCGTCAGGTAATCCTCGGAAAAGGGTTAGGCAGTGGGCGAATCACCGATAGGTTCATATCGCTAATCGTGGACCGCCACAAAGTAACCGTTGTGGGAAAGCTCGTTGGGAGGATGTTGACCGGTGGAAGAGGATGTTTTGAGTGTGGTTCACTGGACCATCGTGTGAGGGATTGTCCGCGTAAGTTGGCTAGGATTCACCGAGGGTCGAGAACGCATTTCGCTTTTGGAATAATGGACCGCCACCGTAGAGGGTCGTGGTAATGGTAGAGGAGGTAATGGTTCGGTCGGGCCACCGAGCACCCGGCGTAGGTGCGGTAATGATCGAGGCAAGACGACTGGGTTAGTGTATGTAGTGAGGCACCGAGAGGAGGCCTTGCACGAACGTCATAACCCAGACGTTCTTGATCTTTGGTTCTCCATTTACTACTTTGATTGATGTGGGTTCAACGCATTCATACGTTGCGAGTAGCATAGTGAAGACCATGGATTTAGACTCGAGATATCTTTTAGGCAGATGACTGTAATTAGCCCTCTAGGTCACTCAGTAGTTGTAGATAAGTCAGATAGAGATGTACCTCTAGAACTCAAGGGTAGTGCTTGAGGTCGATCTGATGGAACCGCCGCTTGAAGAGTTCGATCGATTCTTGGGATGGACTGGTTGGTTAAGTACCAGGCGAGGTTGGATTGCACGACTAAGCGCATGGTTCTAAGGACGGCTAGGGGTGATGAGGTGGTCATGATAGGTAATAGAAGAGATTACTTATCCAATGTGGTGTCTGCTTTGAAAGCTGAGAAGATGGTCAGGAAGGGCTGTGAAGCATATGTGGTTCATGTGTATGCCTTGGAGGCTAAGGAGTCTGCTGTAGGGAAGGTCCGAACAGTTAAGGAATTTGTTGATGTGTTTCGGAGGAGTTTAAGGATTGCCACCGGATCGTGAGGTAGAGCTTGGAATAGATCACATTGCAAATCTGCCAAAGGTGTCTATTGCTCCGTATAGGATGGCGCCAAAAGAGTTAGTAGAGCTTAAGGCTCAGATCCAGGAGTTGTTGGACCGAGGCTTTATCAGGCCAAGTGTTTCACCTTGGGGAGCGCCGGTACTTTTTGTCAAGAAGAAAGATGGTACTATGCGGATGTGTATAGACTATCGCCATTGAATAAGTCGACGATCAAAAATAGGTATCCGTTGCCATGGATAGATGACTTGTTTGATCACCGAAAGGTGCATCGAGATTCTCAAGATTGATTTAAGGTCCGGTATCACCGCTAAAGGTGAAGGAGGCGGATATCTACAAGACGGCATTTCGTACTCGGTATGGGCACTATGAGTTTCTGGTAATGCCGTTTGGGTTGACTAACGCGTCGGCAGCATTCATGGATATGATGAATAGGGTGTTTCAGTAGTATTTAGATCAGCTTGTCATAGTATTCATAGGCGACATCTTGGTGTATTCAAGGACTGAGGAGGAGCATGACGCGCATTTGCGAGTTGTGTTGCAAATTCTGAGGGAGAAGCAGCTTTATGCTAAGTTTAGTAAGTGCGAGTTCTAGCTGAGGGAGGTAACCTTCTTGGGTCATGTGGTGTCCGCTGAGGGGATTAGAGTGGATCCTCGAAAGATTGAGGCAGTTTTGGATAGGAAGCCGCCTAAGTCGATTATTATGAGATTCAGAGTTTTACGGGCTTGGGTGATACTACCAAAGATTTGTAGAAGGATTTTCATTGATCGCAGTACCGATGACCAAGTTGTTAAGAAAAGGAGTTCCGTTCTTTCCGAGAAGCAAAGGAGAGTTTTGACAAGTTGAAAAGATTTTGATGAAGCTCGATTCTAATTCAACCCGAGGCAGAAAGGAATTCACAGATATTGCGATGCATCACATACTGTGTTTGGGTTGTGTCTTTATGCGGGAAGGAAGGTTGTTGCTTACGATCTCGTGCAATGAGGCCACATGAAGTCAATTATCCGACGCTTACGACTTGGAGTTAGCGCGATGAGTCTTCGCTTTGAAAATTTGGAGGCACTACTTGTACGGAGAGAGATCGATAGTCTACAGATCACAAGAGTCTGAAGTACCTTTTGGCTCGGAAGGATTTGAATTTGAGGCGTAGCAGATGGATTGAGTTGCTAAAGGATTACGACTGTTCGATTGAGTATCATCCGGGCAAGGCTAACGTGGTGGCAGATGCGTTGTGCCGTAAGGTTGTAGCGGACTTAAGAGCGATGTTTCCCCATTTGAGTTTGTATGATGACGGAAGTATTCTCGCGAAATTGCGAGTTAAACCTCGTGGGTTGAGCGATTAAGGAGAAACAGTTAGAGGATGAGGTTACGAATGCGCAGAGGTCGCAAGTGCGAATGGTGGTTTAGAGGTTCTGATTTGGCTAGTGATGGAGTCTGCGTTTTCAAGGGAGAGCTTGTATGCCAAGGGATATCGAGTTAAGGCGTAAGATTCTTGAGATTTATATAAGCCCTCACGCTATGCATCCCGGAGGTAGTAAGATGTATCGGATCTTAAAGAACGCTTTGGTGGCCGGTGCGAAAAGGAAGTGACAGAGTTTGTAGGAGGTGTCGACATGTCGGTGTCAAGGTGAACATCGATTCTTAGTCGAGGTTGCTTGACCAAAGGAAGATTCCACAATGGAAGTGGAAAAGGATAACTATGAATTTCGTTAGTGGATTACCGCCACGCCTAGCAAGAAGGACTCAGTTTGGGTAATTGTGGATCGTCTAACTAAATCACTCACTTTATTCCGGTGAGGGTGGTTACTCACTTGAGAGGTTAGTGAAGTCAGTCCGCCGAGATAGTGAGGTTTTGCATTGTGCCGATGTCGATCATCTTGGATAGGGACCCCGATTTACGTCAAGGTTCGGAAGCGTTGCATCGAGGCTCTGAGTGCGTGTTTGGATTTCAAGACAGGTATTTCACTGCGATCGACGCGGTCGAAGCGGTTATATAGATCTTAGAGGATATGCTACGAGGTTGTGTTCTGGACTTCAGATGTAGTTGGGAAGAATTTCTACCATTAGTTGAGTTCGTCTACAACAATAGTTACCAAACCAGCATCAAGATGGCACCATATGAGGCATTGTATGGTAGGAAGTGTCGCTCACCTACATGTTGGACGGAGTTGGGTGAACATCAGATGTTGGGACCAGAGTTGGTTGCAGAGACTGAAGACAAGGTTAAGTTAATTCAGGCTCGATTGAAGGAAGCTTCGGACAGATAGAAGTCTTACGCTGATCTCAAGCGTAGAGATATAGAGTTTGTCGTGGGTGATAAGGTCTTTCTGAAGGTCTCGCCATGGAAGAAAGTGTTGAGGTTCTGGAGAAAAGGCAAGTTAAGTCCGAGGTTTATTAGGCCGTATAAGGTACTGAGACGAGTGGGACCGGTAGCTTATCAGCTTGAGTTGCCAGCAGAGCTAAGTCAGATTCACGACGTATTCTATGTTTCAATGCTTAGGCGATATCGTTTAGATCCATCGCATGTCATAGCAGTGGAAGATATCGAGGTGAATCCGGATTTGACCATGGAGGAGGAACCAGTACAGATTCTAGATCGAGATGTAAAAGTCCTGCGTAGGAAGTTAGTTCCTTTGGTAAAAGTGCTATGGCGAAATCATGGTGTGGAAGAAGCTACGTGGGAACTAGAGGATGCGATGAGGCAGCAATACCTCAACTCTTTTGATCGTGTAATTTGGGTCGAAATTATTTTTAAGGGGGGTAGAACTGTAATATCCTGGAATAGAGGCTATTTTGTTATTGCATTGTTTGCATGTGTTTGATCTGCGGTGTGGTTGTTTTGATGTCTTGGGGCTTAGTTGTAAGCCCGGTGTAAGCTTCGAGTGGTAGGGAAAATTTTAGTTTTAAGCTTTAAGTGAATGGAGTGAAGGAGCTAAGGGGTTATAGGTTTTTTTAGGTGAATTTTAGCACAAGAATTGAGCTAGTAGAGTGGCAAGGAAGGTGCCACTTAGAGCTTGTGTGTGACGCCACTTGCAAGGGGAGGAGGTCCTATGTTCGAGCTGCAGAAGTCTCATCTTTTTGCTTCCATTTTGACGCCAAGGTGGTTAAGGGTGGACCAAGTCAAATAATTTAAATGGTGGGTGGAGAGTGAATCAAGGAGGTTGACTAGTTTAAAATGATTTGAATTAGTGGCCATGAGTGTTTGTGGGTGGTGGCCAAATGTTGGAGTCTTCATGGGGGGAGTGGCCGGTTTGGTAGGTGTGTAAGTGGGGAGTGCCGAAATTCTTTTGGCATTTTGAGTGACTTTCGGCCAGCCTTAGTCTAGTGCCTAGCCAAATTTTCAAAGGAGTCTCTCATTTGTTTTTTCCATTGAAAACCAAAAACCCCAAGTAACCTTCACTTTGCCGAAATTTGCACTTATTCTTTTGATGTTGTTGTGGCCGAATGCTCTCTTGAGTGCAAAGAAAACTTTGTTTGTCATTTCGCTTTCTTGCCTTCTTTTGATTCTTGGCCGAAACACTTACCCTCTCTTCTCTCTCATTTCTTTTTCCATTTTGTGCTTAAAGCCGAAAGTACTCTTTTTCTTCTTCTTCTACTTTCATTTTCTCGGTTCTTCTTGAAACCTTTTGCGAAACCTTATCTTCATTTCACTTCTTCTCTTCCTCTCTTACCACTCAAGCCGCACCATAAGTGGTGTTAAGCACCCATAGCAAAACTTCCCTCCTAGTAGTTTTCATATTGGCGAATATTAGTGTGGTGTGGATCTCTTCTAGTTTGGTTCCAATCGGGTTTAGAGGAAGGTAAGTGCTTGGCGAATGTCTATTTCTCTTCTCCCTTATTTTCTTTCGATTCTGATATGGTTAAGAGCCGATTTCGGCATGTGTTGAAAGGAGTTAATCTCTTGTGTTGGAACCGATTTCATTATAGGGTATCCGGGATTTCGAAGCAGTCAAGCGAAGCCTCCACTTGTGAGTGAACGGTTGGTAAGCGGTGGTAAGGGTTGGTTTTATTAGTCTATTCTCTTAGTTTCGTTAAGCCAAAGTCTTCAAAGGATTAACTGTTCTTCTTAATAGGGTGTGGCCAATTGTCAGAGGAACCATCAGTTTGTTCGGGATTTGGTAGGAAACCAAATCATTCATAAGGTAAGGGTTTGAGCGTTAACCCTCTTGAGTTATTTGGTTTGGCCGATTGGTCTAGGTTGCTAATCTCATGTTTGGCTGATTATAGGAGCAAGGTAATCGAGGGTCTTAGATCGGTTCTTTGGGATTAAGGCTTGCGCTTTAATAGGTGTGTAAACTAACACACTCTTTGCTTAGTAATATGCTTAATAACCTGATTGCTTAATAAGGTCGAAACAGTTGGTTGATTGATGTGATACCCTAAGGGTATGTGCACGGATTCGGGTAAGTCTGTTTCGTTACGAGTTCTGTTATTGATATATGATATCATGATCTATGATGTATGTGTTGTTAGATGCAATATTAATATGTTAGCATGATTTGCATGATTGGCATACTTTACATGAGTCGGTATGATATGTCTATGGGTGATATGAGAGGAGGGGGAATATGATATCTGTGTCTTTGGGACACTAGAGGTTTGGCACCTCCAGTGGTTTGGTACCACAGATCGATTTATTGTGTCTTTGGGACACCGAAGTTTGGCACCTCATAGCGACTTGTCCCAGTGGCTTAGTACCACGATGGGTTGGCCCCACGTTGATATTACGGGATCGTCGCCAAGATTTGGTATCACACGTGGGTTGGCCTACAACTTGACTATTCGTGACTTGGTCACCGTGATTTAGTATCACATTTGTGTCTTTGGGACACTAGAGGTTTGGCACCTCATAGCGACTTGTCCACGTGGTTTATCGCCACCGGGGTTGGCCCCACTATTGAGATACGGGATCGCCGCCAAAGTGATTTGGTATCACACGAGGTTGGCCCCACGATGGATTATTCGTGACTTTGGGTCACCAGTGGTTTGGCACCACATTGATGGATATCGTGACTTTGGGTCACGGTGGTTTGGCACCACCAAAGGTTTGGTACCACACGGGTAGAAAAGGTGTTATGGATGGTTAGGATTGGGTGCATTAATTGTATTGCTTGTTATGGTGTGTGTTAGTATGTTGCATTCATCGGGAGGGGATTTATGCCTTTGAGTCTTGCGACTCACCTTCTCCTTATCATTCCAGTGACACTTAGATCGCAGACACCAGAGCCAAGTTGACTCGAGGTGACCATGCCATGGATAAATTGGGACTTGCACTAATTTAAAAAACTTGGTACTTTACTCAATTTATTTCCATTTGATTTTGTTGGGATTGTAAAAGGCCTTTTAAAATTATACTTTGGTTATTTATATGCTTAGATTTGATTTCAAATATGCCTTAACAAATTATTGGGTTATTATTGGATAAAACTTGGAAAGATAAGGTTTTCAAAACTACAAAGCGATATGTTTTAAACTTTACCATCTGTATCACGCTGTAATTTAAAATGAATGCAACTCAAATGTTTTCCAAACTTAAATTAAGTTCAAAATGTTTTTAAGCAACTAAAAGGAATAACTAGAATTTCTAAATGGTATAAATTGGTTTTACTATTAGATTCAACTAAGTTTTCAAATCTTAGGGTTATCAAAATTCACTATCGGTTTTAAGCAATCAAACCCAAGATTTTTACAAACACAGCAAAGAGTTTTTCATCAACACTTTAATCGGAAACCTAACCTCTCAAATACGAATTTTCCCGTAACATACCAGATTTGGTCGTGCTGTATTGGCCGGGTTTGGGGTGTTACAGAAAAATTTTAAGATTTTACAAAAAATTCTCTAAGAACCAGGTTTAGTCCTAACTTATTTCTAATGTATGTATTAGGTCTCAAGGGCTCATATAAGGGACTTTATGAATAATTTCTGACATGAATATTAAATAATATGAAATGACTGTATTTGTTCTGTATATTCTGGTAATCCTCTGTAATCGTGATCCGGCAACGGATATGGATTAGGGGTGTTACATTAAGCAGAAGCACAAGGTGATCAAACCTTACAAACTTACAATATTCAGCCAACACAACAACTACCTCCTTATAGCATGAAACCAATACGAATCAGCCACCCTTAAGAAATAATAGAAAACACTTAAAAATAGAATAAAATGTAGTATTAAACTTCTTCTGATCGCGCACAGCCAACACCCAAAGTAGAAAAATAGCTACACAAAATCAAATGGACAGCAACCAGGCAGAGAAAAGAATGACAAGTGGAAGAAATAGAAGGGTGCTAATTTTGATATAGAAGATTCAACGGAAGGAACGGAAAGAATCGAAAGCCAAAAAAAAGGAAACAAGTAACATATTGCAAAAAA
Organism: Gossypium rotundifolium; assembly: GCA_025506655.1. Lineage (NCBI taxonomy): Eukaryota > Viridiplantae > Streptophyta > Magnoliopsida > Malvales > Malvaceae > Gossypium > Gossypium rotundifolium. Next base: position 114,627,156 of record CP106731.1, on the reverse strand, counting down.
AAAAAAAACTATCACAAAAATGAACAAAAATGAGAGAAAATGAACATGGGAATTTAGGGAAGAAGGGACAACAAACTAAGGAGAGATTTTAGGAGAAAAATTTTGAAAATTTAAATAAAATAAAATAAAATCTTACCAAATATTAACCTATCAAACTATTGTTATCACAATATGGTGGCTTAGAATTTGAATTTGACCCACACTCTAACATATGGGTAGCACAAACAAGGAGTAGCTAAAATAACCCCCTCTTGTTCCCAATATGATTCGAACTTGGGAACTAGCAGTGTAACACCCCTAACTCGGCCTAGACGTTATGGTTGAATCTGGGTGTGTTACGAAGAAGGGTTTTAAATTATATCTTTTAAGCTAAAACGTATCGTTTTATTCTAAACCAAGCTCGTGTTTCCAAAAACCATTTGTTAAAAACCATTTATTTGCGTAAATGGTTTTTGTCAATGTTGCTGGAAAAGAATGCAAAACAAAATCCAAATCCAAAAGTTAAAACCATATGTAACGCTTGAAAATTTCTAATTTCGTTATTGTGAAAAGATGACACAAATATCTGTTAGCTTTAGTGGTTATGTGTTCTAGGAGTGTTTAGGAGGTCCCAAGTTCAAGCCTTCGCTTGGGAAAATTTTGGTATTTTGAATGAATTAGGCCTTACTCTTGTTCAGTAGACTTTTATTTGATTGTTGGTAAAAATATATTAGAATGAGCCTGCTGGTCTAGTGGTTAAGCAGAGTGTTAGTGTGTAGGAGGTCCTGTGTTTGAGTCCCTGCGCAAGCAGGGTAATTAATTTTTGTTTGAGGCGTGTGGCGTGGTGGAGTTCAAATTAAACTGGATTGCTGAGTAGTTGTGTTTTAGTGGGTTAACAAGGAGTGTTTTTAGGAGATAATTGGGGAGAAGTTATCAAAATAAGATTTTCTTCTTATCAGTTTTCTATTTTCTTTTTTCCCAACAAATTTTCTAACGTTAGACTTTTGTTTCTCTATCGTTTCTTCTCCCTTCTTGTTTACTTTTGGTTTTGGCTCCCCTTTGGCTGAATCTTCTTTCTTCTCTTTCCCCTGTCTTTTCGTTTCTATATTTTTGTGAGTCATCTCTTTGGGTGCAACTTTTGACTTCATCTGTTTCGATAAGTGAAATTTTTTCCCCTTAGTTATTGTATTTTGAGTAGGCAATTAACAAATGGTTTGTTTTACTCTCGTTTAGGTGTTGTTCAAAGGTTTTAAGCGAATATTCCAGTGTGTTGAGATGATTGGTTATCAGATTCATCGCGGTAAGTTTTTGAATGGTTGTTGGTTTAGTTTCTCGAGTTTTATGTTGGGGATATTTGGTTTGATTGACAAATCAAGTGATTAATTATGGGATATATTGGTCAAATATAGGTTTTTGAAGTCTCGTGTTACTTTGCACAGTAAATCAATATCAGGTGTGTACCCAAAATACAGAAAATGGGAATCGATGAAAAGCCGAAATTGCTTGCTATTGAGAAATAAGAGAAATAAGAGAAAATGATGTGAAAAATTGTACAGAAAGGAAATAAGGGTGTTATAAACTTGGAAATTAACATTTTGCACTAAAATAGTTTTGGACAACAGCAGTAGTCTAATTTTGAAAATTCATCAAAAATAGTGGGAATTGAGTTAGATGTTGAATAAAATATGAAATTGAATTTTATTGAGTCTAGTTTTTCATGGAAGAAACAATGTAAGAAATGAAATTGTAAATCATGAGATATAATAAATTTTGTGAGACAATGTCAGAATGATTTCGACTTCCCCCTATTCAAACTTAGGAAAAACATCAAAAATTGTAAAACAATAATTAGGGGCTTAAATTTATATGTTTAAATCTTTAATGAGTCTATTTTCAATAGAAACAGATGAAAACATCATTTAAATTCCGTACTAAGAGATAAATAATTTTTAGTAAGGAAACGATGAAGCTATCAAACAACAGAATAGGGATAACTTTAAAGCTTTTACTGTACTTTTTTGAAAAACTATAAATTCTGAAAATTTTATGGTAGAAATGTATTTGAGTCTAGTTTCAAAAAAAAAATCAAGCGGATCTTAATTTGGAATTTTGTAGCTCAAGATATAAATGATTTAGTGATAATGACTCAAGTAGACAGCTCTGAATGAACATATAAGTAAATAGTGAAAACATATATTAGTATTGAGCTAGCATGGGTTAGTTTAAAAAAGGATCACACGACCAAGGGCAATTTGGGCCGAGTGGGCCACACGGGCATGTGGGCCCACATGGGCATTGGGCCCATTTTAACTGAAATGTTTTTAAGGTTGCGAATTGCCAAGTCATTGTGAACCTCTTGTAGAATGCTACTTAGACCCCTAAATGTGTGAAATTGACTGAATGATATCTATACTGAGCATGTTAATATCTAAACTGAATATATGTACTAAAATTACATAATAGCATATCATCCATTGTATGTTGCATTGTATTGGGTTGGGGGTTGTTATTCGGAGGAAGTGTACTGAAAGGCTTTAAGCCTAATTTACTAGCAGCTCAGCTGCAAACTACTATTTTGTGCCGCATTCAGTACTAATTAGAGTATAGGGATGAGTGGGTTGATTATATCACCACATGGAGGGTAGGGTTGGATAGAAATGTTGTGTAAAGGCTGGTTGGGTAGGATTTTGCTACTGCATAACTATCACTGCTACTGATACTATGATGGGCTAAGGCACTATTGCATTTTGACCTTTGTCTTGAGATGGGCTAGGGCCCAATCATCCTTGATACTAAAAGGGCTTAGGCCCAAGGCATTCAAGCGTGCCTTTGTGAATATTGATTGTTTGTTTGTTTCTTTGAGATTACACACTAAGTTTACGTAAACTCAACCTTTTTGTTTAATGTGCAAAGATAATCCTCAGACTTAGACGAATCGGTGTGACGAAGAACTCAGCGGTGACCACAGTAATTTTTGGACTTCATGGTTTTCAATTTACGAGTTATGATTTTTTATTGATTATTTGGGTTGTAATTTAAGGACCTCTGGGACTTTGGTTTTAAATTTGGGTTTTATTTATTTATTTATTTTACTTTATGAATTTATACCTATTGGTCGTAAAAAATTCGGTTTTCAAAGATAAAAGTTAAAGTATTTTCTAAACACATGATCACTTAAATTGATTTATCAAAGCTTGCTAACGATGGATGTTTCAAAACAAATGTTTTAAATGAATAAAGACGACTTCTTAAGTTATAACAAATGTTTACTAAAGATAATAACATGGAATGTTTTCATTGTAACAACGAGGTTTCAAAAATACTATCGTGTGACATTGTCAGATATGGCTATAAAGTCTAGGCCAGGTTTGGGGTGTTACATTTAGTGGTATTAAAGCCAGGTTACAAAATTCAGTTATGGATTATGGGTTTTATAAAAAATAGGCTTTCAAAAAATTGATTGATTTCTAAATGATTTGAAATTTTTTACTGAATAAGAGGTACACCGAGTCTCCGGCGCCGATCCTGTAAGTATTCTAAACTGTGATTTGTTTTAAACTGAAACTGTTATGGATAGTATATTCTAAAACTACTATAGATAGTAAACTATACTGAAAACACCCTAGTTAGAGTATACTAAAAATTGTAGAGAAATTGAAAACTGTAGTGAGACTGCGGTTTACGAAAATGAACTCTAAATAACCAATATTGTTTTATATAAAACATTTGTTAATAAACAATGGAACTGTAAGTGATTCATAAAATAGTTAATATAGATGAACGTAATTAAACAATGAGCACACGAGGTATCCGCGGACGAGGTACTAGAGGCTGAGGTAGAGGCCACAGAGGAGCTAGAGCTGAGTCCTCTTCACTGGGTTGTATACCGAATTTGGATACGAGTGAGATGCCAGTGTCGCCTGCTCTTGAGACTGGGTCTCAAGATTGCATGGCTAGGGATGACGTATTGTCCCAGGATATGCTAAGGATTTTAAAGAGGGTCGTTGGGCCCAATACTGGATCTGGGGGCCGAGGGTTGGTTATGGAATGACTCCGGTCCAATGGAGCTAAGCTCTTCAGGGGTGTCACTAGAGTTTCCCCTAATGTGGCCGAGTATGAGGTCGAGTTCCTGCGACTGATCCACTATGCGTAAAGGTATGATGGCCTCTGAATATGAGTGATGAATTCAATTTGAGGATGTGCTCAGAGAAAATTTGAGAGTCCTGATAGCTCCGCAGAGGGAGCGATGTTTTACTACACTAGTGGAGAAGCCAATGATTGTGAGGAGGATAAGCGCGCTAAGTGCCAAATGGAGATCGCAATAGGGGTAAGAACAAGAGGGATTCAGAGCCCTCGAGTTTTGCATAGAGGCCTAAGAAAAAGGCCAGAGTTAATGGGTCGGTTAGAGCTAGGCCCCTGTTATTATTTTAGACTGCAATCATGTACTGATTGTGGTAGACGCTATCAGGGCGAGTGTTGGAGAAGGACTGGGGTGTGCTTGCGGTGTGGGTCATTAGAGCACTGTATTAGGGAGTGTCAATTGAGGGCCGATCAGATGTAATCTCTGGATACTGGTACGGCACAGCCATAGAGGGTAGTGCAACAGCCACCGAGGGGTCGTGGACAGGCCAGAGGTGGTAATGGTATGCTCATGGGTAGAGAGCACCTGGTAGAGGTGCTAGGCAGGCTAAGGAGAGGCGGCTGGCCCTAGTTTATGTTGCTCGTCATCGAGAGGATGGAGATACTCTGGACGTCATCACAAGTACATTATTTATTCTTGATGTACCATATATTGCCTAAATAGACATAGGGTCTACTCACTCATACATAGCTAGCAACATATCTAGAAACTTGGGGATTTCATTTAGAGCACTACAAGTGAGGTTACGGTACTAAGCCGTTAAGGCAATCTATTAGAGTTAGCAACCTATATTGGGACGTTCCATTAGAGGTACAAGGGACAATCTTCTTGGCTGATTTGATGGAAATCCTATTTGGGGAGTTTGACCAAATTCTGGGGATGGACTAGTTGGTCAAGCATCGTGTTAGCTTGGACTGTGCGACTAAGAGGGTCGTACTAAGGATTAAGGAGGATAAGGAGGTAGTCATGATTGGAGAACACCGAAATTACTTACCTAATGTGATCTCTACACTGGTGGCAGAGAAGATGGTTCATAAGGGATGTGAGGCATTCTTGGCCTATGTAAGTGTTTTGGATTCTGGGGATTCTACAGTTAATGATATCATAACGGTAAAGGATTTTTAGACATTTTTCTTGAAGAGCTACTAGGTTTACCTCGAATCGTGAAGTGGAGTTTGGGATTGAGTTTCTTTCTAGTACAGATCTGGTGTCTATCGCCCCTACTGAATGGCACCAAAAGAGCTTACAGAGCTTAAGGCTCAAATTCAGGAGATGTTGGATCGTGGCTTTATCCATCCCAGTGTGTCTCCATGGGGAGCACTATCTTTGTTGTGAAAAAAAAGGATGGGACGATGAGGATGTGTATAGACTATCGACAGCTAAATAAGCTAACGATTAAGAATAAGTACCCACTTCCGAGGATTGATGATTTGTTTAACCAGTTCTGAGAGGCTTCTATGATCTCTAAGATTGATCTGTGTTTTGGATATCATCAGTTGAGGGTCAACGATGTAACATTCAGGAATTATGGGCTTTGCATTTATTATGTTTTGTGTGTTTGATGTGCTCTATCTGTTAATTTGTTATGTTTTGGGGCCCTGAGAAGGCTCGGGGTTAAGTTGAAGCCTTGGTGGAAATTTTGGTTTTGGGCATTCTACGGGAAAGCTGGCTGGGGTAGGCTTTAAGGATTATTGTCTGTGTTTGTTGACATAAGAAAAGGATTGGTTAAGTGGCAAGGAGACGCCACTTAGCATGCAGGGGTGTGGCATCATTTGCAAGAGCTAGGAGAGTGGAGTTCGAATCCCACCTACAACACAATCTGTTAATTTTTTTTGGTGATGATCAGGTGGAGGTGGGAGAGTTCGGCTGGGACTCTAGTGGAGGAGTTGAAGACTCATTCAAATAATTTGAATGAGTGGTAGAGAGGCATTTGGGGAATTTGAATGAGTCAATTGGTTTGAATTAGTGGATGGCGAGTGTTTAGGGGAGGAAATCGTGGGATGTGGAGTGAGGGGAGAGTTGGCCGGTTGTTAGAGAGTTGAGAGGTGCATTTTCAGCTTTAGGGGGAGTTTAGCAAGGTCATTCAGCATTTGGGGAGTTGTGAGAGTAACTGAACCATTTTGAGTGTTGAGTCTTTCTTTGGTGCATTTTCTCCTTTTTCATTTTCAGCATTTGCCATTCACAATTGCAAGCTTACTTTCTTTTTATTCTATTTGCTCCTTCCATTTTCTCCATTCTCTTGACCAAATCATCACCTTCAATCATTCATTTTCTCTGACTCCCTTGAACCTTGGCCGAATCTTTCTCCTCCTATTTTCTTCTTTTCTTTTTGTCACTCCCTTATTCCACTCTTGAGCCAAAACTCCCTTGTGACAAAAAATTTGTACCATTTATCCCTTGTTAGCCGAATCTCCATTGTGCACATTTCTCTTCATTCGTTCTTGTTTCAATGGATTTCCGTCACTCATTTTCCTAACCTTCTCAAATTGGTTTCTTCTTATTTGGTGGTAAGTGTTCTTCTTCTCTTTCGATTCTTTCTTGTCCCTTGCTGGTTGTTAAGCCAAAGGCGTTAACATTGTATTTTGGTGCATTGGTCGAGTGTAGGGGGCGTTGTCTTCGTATTCTTTCTGCATCTAGCCAACATTTGGAGAATCTTTGGGGCAATCAATTTGTCGATCAAGGTAAAGGGGTTCTTACCAACTCGTTTGATTGAAAGGCCACTCATTTTAATCTTGGTTGGAGAATCGATTCTAATATGGTGATTGTGTAGGGACTTTATCGATTTCTCAATCCAAGTCTGTTAGCTTTCGGTATTCCGTCGATCTAGGTAAGAGATTTCTTTGTTTTGGGCCATCAATTCTCTTTTTCATTTTCTTCAATTCCTTAACCCGATCTTCTGACCAAGATCTTTTCATGGATTCAAATGCCAGCCAAGTAAGGGAGGGGGTTGGACTCGTAGTCCCTGCCTCTAAGTTCAAACGACACGCAGTGTCAGTCGTTCGAGATTTTCCACCGGGTTGTGGATCGGCTCTGAATCTGAATCGATAGATTACAGTTATTCCCTCTTCTGAGAGTATCGGTAACATCGAGAGTTTAATTCTCCGCGTTTACAGGTGTGTAATTCTCACACCTTGCCTGTTGTTTTGTAAATTTGTATATGCATTATTAAATGCCAAAACTTCGTTATTGGCTATTGGGTTACCCATGGAGGGTAAAGACGAGACATCAGGTTAGTGACTCCTGATTATGCTATATAAGTTATTATGTTGACATGATTTTATGTATACTTTGAACATCTTATATATGTCGATATCTACTGCATTCATACATCATGAATTTATGTTGTATGGGAATGGGCATATGTTATCAATTAGAAGGGGAAGTGTATCTGGTGACTATGTCACGATATCCGTAGACTACATTACGGTGGCTCGCCACACTGCTCACAGTGGCTATGCCACAAAATCTGGTGACTCTGTCACAACTCTGACAATGACCAGCTAACTGCAGCATGATTGCCATCGATGGTGTATAGTGGTGAGGGTCGATTGTAGAAATCCTCACTTGTGTGTTTGGCAGGTAAAGGTGGTGTGTAATGGTTGGATAACTAGGTTGGGTTGGGATTTGCATCATAATGCATTGACTTCTGATTATCTGCTATTCTCTGCTAAATGGGCCAAGGCCCAGTCTGATTCTGTATGGGCTTCTCCCAAAGTGATTTGTAAGGCCAGGGCCCAATTATGGTTAATGAAGAGTAATTGCACACTGAGTCTTTTCGACTCACCCTTTTTCTTAACATTTTGCAGGTAATACATAGTGCAGTGGACTTGGGCTAGAGAGGATTACGTGGTAGCCATGCACGGTTTTGTTTTATCGAACCTTATTTTTTTAAAATTTTGGGAGTTTGTTATGTAAAAAGGATACTTTAATTTGGTTTAATTTCGATTTAAACTTTGGATGTTTTGAATACAAATAATCGATAAAACATTTTTTTCAAAATGCAAATTGATAGTTTTCTCACAACTAAATTAACGAATGGGCAATCGGAATTTTGATGACGAACTTCTAACTTAATCTAATAACATGTGTTTTTCAAACGTCACCTAAATACAAAGATTTGACTAATTAAAGTTTTTCCTTAAATGATTATTGAGTTTTCAAACTAACTACTAAACTTGGAGTTTTTCAAAAAGAGACTTAAAATCATTTTCTGAAGTTCGCGAAGTCTTATTAATTCTTCCCAAGTGACATACTAGATCCGGTCGTGGTGTTAGGACCGGGTTTAGGATGTTACAATTTTGGTATCAGATCTAAGTTTTAAAAGCTCGACCATGGGTTTTGGGTTCAAAATGCTTTCTGAAGTTGGACTAAAAGTGATTTAGAAATATATATATATATTCTAGAAGCATGGCACCCGAGTCTCCGGCACCAAGTCCGTACGGTAAGTTCTTTTGACTAGGTTGGGTGAATTGCATGAATTAGATATATTGTGCTATAAAATGTAGAATTAAGAAACTTCACTTAGAGACAAAAACCTTTAGGTATATGTATGTTTTACAAAAAAACTACTTAAAACCCTATTCTCATAAAGCTACTCATTAATCAACAATGAAAAGAAATACTAATTAATAAAATTTATAAATCAGATTAAGACGAAATGGTAGGCATGAGTGCTAGAGGATGTGGACGTGTTGCACACGGCCGTGGTAGAGGCCGGGGTGTTGAGGCTGAGTTCTCGAAAGTAAGACATGAGCCTGAAGGTGAAGCGCCAGCATCACCTGTGGCAAAAGCGGGATCTCAAGATAGAACTGGTGGGGATGATGCCCTGTCTCAAGCAATGCTGCGTGTGTTGGAGCGAGTTGCTGGGGCAAGCACTAGGGTAGTATCTCAAAAGTCTATTCCCGAGCAATTTTGAGCAAACGAAACCGAAATGTTTAGGGGTATTTCTAGTGTGGCCCTAAATGTAGCTGAATATTGGCTGGAAGCAGTCGAGCGGATTATGGATGATCTAGACTGCGCGACAGAGAAGAAACTGAAAGGAGTAGTGTCTCTTCTTCGGGATGAGGCATATCAGTGGTGGCTCACCGTGAGAGAGGGTACTCCAGCGGATCGATTAACTGGGATTTCTTTAAAACAGCATTTCAAGGGAAATACATTGGGGTAAGTTATATGGATGCTCAGAGGAAAGCATTCCTGAATTTGGTACAATGGGGTCAATCCGTTGGTGAGTATGAGGCAGAATTTTTGCGCTTGAGCCGTTACGCCTGAGGAATAGTAGTGACTGACTATGAGCGTTGCGTCCGATTTGAAGATGGGCTACGGGATGAGTCGAGGGTATTGATAGCTCTGCAGCAGGAGAAGGACTTTACCGTATTGGTTGAGAAAGTTAAAATAGTTGAGGAGGTAAAGCGGATATTCTTGTATTGGTTGAGAAAGTTAAAATATCAAGGTAAAAATAAGAGAGAGTTTTGGATAAAGATCGAGGTAAAAACAAGAGGTTTTGGGTCGCCTAGGATCATCTGGGGCTTTCGAGTTCGGCCTAGGTTTGAGGGTCGATTTGACCATGTGCTTTGTGTAGGAAAATGCATTCTGGTGAGTGTAGGAGGAGAACCGGATGGATGTTTCAGGAGTGGATCTATGGATCATATGGTTAAAGATTGTCCACAAGTAGATCAGGTGTGGCCAGTTGGATAGGGTTTTGATCAGTTCATGAGGGGTGGTCAGCAACCACAAAGGTGTCGTGGTCCAGCTAGAGGGGTAAATGGATTCAGTCGTGGGCGTGGAGCACCAACAGAGATGTTGGGAATATAGAGGTGAGACAGCCTCGGGTTAGTTTATACAGCTAGACACCGAGAGGAGGGTGAGACACCGGACGTCATAATGGGTACATTCCTCATTTTTGGTTTGCCCTTTACTGCAACGCATTCCTATGTTGCTAGTATGGTGTCTGGAACTTTAAACATGAACTCTGAGATTGCTTCTAGGGAGATGACTATACTTAGCCCTTTAGGACAATCTGTAGTGGTGAACAAACTCTTTAGGAGTGTGCCTCTAGAAGTACAAGGGTTGGTTTTCCCAATTGATTTGATGGAACTGCCGTTTGGAGAATTCGACTTAATCTTAGGTATGTACTGGTTGGTGAAATATCGAGCAAACTTAGATTGTGCTGCTAAGCGCATGATGTTCAAGACTCTTGAGGATAATAAAGTTTTAGGGATAGGCGAAAGGAGAAACTACTTGTCCAATGTAGTATCTACTTTAAATGTGAAAAGAATGGAGAGGAAAGGATGCGAGGCTTTCTTAACTTTTGTCCGTGCTTTGGAGGCCAATGAGTTGACTATGAAGGATGTCAGAACAGTGAAGGAGTTCTTCGATGTTTTTCCAGAGGAGCTTCTAGGGTTACCTCTGGAACGCGTGGTGGAATTCAGTATTGATCTTTTTCGAGAACAACGTCAGTGTCTATTGCCCCATATAGAATGGCGCTAAAAGAGTTAGTGGAATTAAAAGCGCAGATTCAAGAATTGTTGGATCGAGGTTTTATCCGACCAAGTGTGTGACCTTGGAGAGCACCGGTGCTATTCGTTAAGAAGAAGGACGGGTCGATGCGGATGTGTATTGACTATAGGCAACTAAACAAGTTAACGATTAAGAACAAGTACCGTTGCCTAGAATAGACAATTTGTTCGATTAGTTACGAAAAGCTTCAGTCTTTTCAAAGATAGATTTGAGGTCAAAATATCATCAGCTTAAGGTTAAGTAGGCAGATATTCACAAGACGTCATTTCGAACTCGCTACGGTCATTATGAGTTCTTAGTGATGCTGTTTGGTTTGACAAATGCACCAGCTGTGTTTATAGATATGATGAATTGGGTATTCCAACCCTATCTAGACTAGTTTTTTGTAGTGTTCATAGATGACATCCTGGTATATTCCAAGCGAGAAAGAGCATGATTAGCATCTTCGGATGGTTTCACAGATTTTGAGGGAGAAACAACTGTACGCCAATTTTAGTAAGTGTGAATTTTGATTGAAAGAAATTACCTTTTTGGGTCATATTGCATCAGCAGAGGGGATTAGGGTTGATCCCCGAAAGATTGAAGTTGTGTTGGACTAGAAACTGCCTAAGTCTATGGTGGAGATTCAAAGTTTCTTAGGATTGTCCGGGTACTATAGGAGGTTTGTTGAGGGATTCTCCTTAATGGCGGCACCCTTAACTAAGTTGTTGCGGAAAGGAGTACCATTTGTTTGGACTGACAAGCAGCAGGAAAGCTTTGAGAAGCTGAAAAGGGTCTTGACGGAAGCTCCGATTTTGATTCAGCCTGAGGCTAGGAAGGAGTTCGTTGTCTATTGTGATGCTTCACACACGGGGTTAGGGTGTGTGATAATGCAAAATGGGAAGGTAGTTGCGTATGTGTCTCGACAATTAAGACCACATGAGATGAACTATCCCACGCATGATCTGGAGTTGGCTACGGTAGTGTTCACTCTGAAGATCTGAAGACATTACAGGGAGAAGTCCATCATCTATACAGATCATAAGAGTTTGAAGTATCTCCTTACCCAGAAGGAGTTGAATTTAAAACAGCAGAGGTGGATTGAACTGTTAAAGGATTACAAATGCTCGATCGAATACCATCTGGGTAAAGCTAATGTGGTGGCAGATGCATTAAGTCAGAAGGTAATCTCAAATTTGAGGGCGATGTTTGCCCATCTCAGTCTTTATGATGATGGAAGTTTATTATCTGAACTCCAAGTGAAGCCGATGTGGGTAAGTCAGATTAAGGAAAACCAGTTATCGGATGATGTCTTGAGTGCTCGACTTCTGCAAGTACAGAATGGTGGGGTCGAGGATTATAGTCTGAACAATGATGGGGTATTGTGTTTTCGTGAGAGGGTTTGCATGCCAAAGGATGTTGAGTTGAGACAGATATTCTTCAAGAGGTGCATAGTAGCCCTTACGCTATGCATCTTGGTGGGAATAAGATGTATCAGGATCTGTGAGAACAGTTTTGGTGGCCTAGACTAAGAGGGAAATTACCGAGTTTGTGGGAAAGTGCTTAATGTGTTAGTAAGTGAAAGTGGAACATCAGTTGCCTTTGGGGTTATTACAGCAGGTGAAGATTCCCCAGTGGAAATGGGAGAGGATCATAATGGACTTTGTTAGTAGGCTACCTCTTATGCCTACTAAGAAAGATTCGGTATGGGTGATTGTTGATCGATTGACGAAGTCTGCCCATTTCATACCTATTCGTGTCGACTATTCTCTGTAAAAGCTGGCTAAATTATAGGTGGCAGAGATTGCAAGGTTACATAGGGTACCAATGTTGATCATATCGGATAGAGACCCTAGGTTTACGTCGTGTTTTTGGAAGGCGCTGCATCAAGCATTAGGTACAAGACTGGACTTTAGCACAACATTTCATCCACAGTCTGATGGTCAGTCTGAGAGGGTAATTCAGATCTTGGAAGATATGTTGAGAGGCTGTGTCATTGACTTCAGGGGTAATTGGGAGGAGTTCCTACCGTTGGTAGAATTCACATACAACAATAGTTACCAGTCTAGTATTCAGATGGTGCCCTATGAAACATTGTATGGACGAAGGTGTCATACTTCTTGTAACATCCTAGATTGGGGGCTCTGCATTTGTGATGCATTGTGTGTGCATGCCATGATGTGTGTGTGTGTGTTTGGTGTGTTTAGACCTTTCGGGAAGGCTTGAGGTGAAGCCTGAGCCTTGGTAGAAATTTTGCTTTTAGACACTGCAAGGGAGAACTAGGTGAAGTGGGCCTTAAGGGTACTTGAGAGGGAAAATTAACATAAAAATCTAACGGGTGGTGTGGCAAGGAGGCGCCACTAAGGGAATAGGTAAGTGACGCCATAAAGAGGTGGTGAGGAGCAGGTTTGAATCCCATGTCAAGTAAAAGGAGTGTTTTTATGCTTTGAGGAGTTGAGAGGTGGTTTAATTTGGGACTCTAAAAGAGTGAGTGTAGATTGAGTCAGAAGATAGGAAGATAAGGATAAGAGGAAAATGTGGGATAGGATTTGAGTGTAGGTGGTGGCCGAATGTGGTACACTGAGTGCAAGAAGGGAAATAGACTAGATATGGCTAAGGGTGTGCCGAATTTCCATTGTTTTTCTAAGAGCATAGTTTTTTTCTCTCCTCCTATTTTTGACAATTGAGGGTTTCTTTTTCTTTTTTACGCCAAAACCAAAACTCCTAACTCTATTCCCATCTCCACTTTCATGCTATGGTAGAATGATCTTATTCTCAAATCTCTTATCTGCTTCTTCTAAAACTGAAACTCCTAAGCCTCTATTTGAAGTATCTTTATTTTTCTTTGCGGCTCTCTCTTCTAGTTCTTTTCTACTTTAATCATTACCGAATTACATTCCTTTGTTGGGCTAGTGCCTAATTCCCCTAAATGTTATTCGAATCTACTGTGATAAGGTAAGAAGCGTTCTCTTATTCCTTTGTTTGTCTTTCAATTTCTGATAGCCAAAGTGGAATGGCTAATTGACTCAATGAATGACTTGTTTGTTTACACTTTCTTTGGGATGCCTACTCTGGGAAATCCTGATTAGTTAAAGCAATCGAACTCCAAGTCGAGGAATCAAGTGAATCCTATTACTTCATTTGAGATCTCAAGGTAGAGTTTCAATTCTCTCTAAGTTGTTCGATCAGTTTTCCTTTCGTTATTCGTATCTTAACCCAATGTTTCGTTAAGCGATCATTTTTCAATATAGTACCTTCTGACCAAGATCATTCATGGACTCGAATGTCGATGAATCAAAGGAAGGGTTAGATCCTTAGTCCCAAATTTCAAAGTTCAAGAAGCGCCATGCTCATCTCTCGAGATTGGCCACCGGTTGTGGGTGACTTCTAACCAAAATAGTAGGCGATAGCAGCCATGACGACTAGTGATAGTGTCGACATAGAAATGTCGATTTTGTGTGTTACCGAGAGTGTAAACCTTCACACACTATACTATATCTGTGCTAACATTTGTGTAGGTGAAAAGCGGAAAAACGCCCATGTAGACAGTTGTGATGCCCTTAGGTGTAAGGCTAGGATTGCAGTGCATGACCGTATTGTTTCTTTGCATGGCCGAATGTATGTATGGCAAAATGATGTGTTATGAATAGCATGATGCATTTGTTAGGATTTGTATGTAGATCATGGGGTATGGGTTTGATATGAAGGGGAAGTGCATGATTAATTGGTCACATTGTGATCAGTGGCTTTGCCACTATATATATATATATATATGTTCATACACTACTTTTGGTCACACTATGATCAGTGGCTTTGCCACGATATATATATATTATTTGGTCACATAGTGATCATGGCTTTGCCGTGTATTATATAATTATCGTGTATAATTGCTGACCGTCGAAATGGAGTGTAGCGGATGGAGGGTTGATTGAAGAAATCCTACGGTGTGATGAAATGGATGCAGGTTGGTGTGTAGAGGATGGAAAAACTAGGTTTGGGTTGGGGTTATTACATTCATATGTTGTATGTTGAAATGTGACAGTGGGCTACAAGCCGTATGTATAATATGGGAGAATTTACACTGAGTCATGGTGACTCACCCCTTTCCTTAACTTTTCAGGTGATCAGTAGCTTGTGGATGCGGGAGCTGAGGTGGACTCGTGGAGGCCATAATTCTATTTTTCTTTCTTTTATAGTCTCAGTATTACTATAAGTTTATTTTGATTTAGGACTTTTGTTATGTAAAAGGCCTTTCAAAGTTGTACTTTAGTTTTTATTAGTTACTATTTATATCAAATTAGGCATCATGACAGTTTAAATATTAAAGTAAAAGTGGGGTTTCATTAATCTACACATCGATGTTTCCAAAACACCACAGTAATAAGAAAAAAAAAGTTTTCTTTCAAATCTCTGATTTTTCTTAAGTATAACTAAGACTTGATTTTACTTCACCCTGTGACATACCAGATTTGATCGTAACGTATAGGCCGGGTTTGGGGTGTTACATTTTTAGTATCAGAGCCCAGTTGCAAAACTTGGACTATGAAATGGGTCCAATAGGGTTTTGTAGATTAATGTGAATTTAAGAAAAATGCTTTGGGTTGATCGAATTATGCCATCCGAGTCTACTAGTAACCGATCTACGCAGGTAAGTATTCTAACTCTTGATAAAGTATGCATGTTGGGTTTGATGGGCTTTATGGGGACATAGACAAGTATGCTAGGGTTTATGGACCTTAGACCTAGTTAAACAACTCTTAAAATCCATAAGACTTAATTTCTCTAATTAAACATGTCCATGAACAAGTTGCCAGGTTGGATTGTGGCAGCGTCGATGTCTAGGATTGGATCTAGGAGAGCTTGGTATTTAATTGGTCCTAGTGGCCCACCTCCTCTTCACTAGAATCCTACAGTGCGTAGTGTCTGCTCACTTTAGTCATGAGGACTTGTTAACAGGCCAAAGTTCATAACTAAAACCCGAAAGGGACCAATACCCTATTTTTAGTAAAATTACTAATCTACCACTAGGTTTGTGAAAATTATCGGAATACTCTTGGTTTGTGGAAATCACCGAAATACCCCTGGTTTGCAAAACTACCAAAATACCTCCGACTTTACTAAAAGACCAAAATACCCCTATTTTGTAAAATCACCAAGATATGCTATTTTGCAAAATTACAAAAAATACCCCATAGGGTAGAATCACGAAAATACCCATGGGTAGTGAAATGACGAAAATATCTTTGTGTGACAAAGGTGAGTTTATGGATGTTACTTTCATGTTTGATTCATTTATGTGATAATCTATTTGGGAATGCATATGGTTACTGAATGTATGTTGTTTCTAGAACTAGGAGATATAGACTTGAGATTGAACCTTGTAGATATAATTTCAAATCCAAAAGAACTACTATTGAAACTACCTTCCATAAGATTTTTCATTATTAATCAGTGAAAGAAATTATTAATCCATAAAATTTTTAATCAGATAAATCGTGAACGTTAGAAATGAACACTAGGGGGCATGGTGTGCATGGCCGAGGTAGAGGCCGGATTACTGTGTTAGAACCGGTAGGGCCTGGTCATGAGTCAGGAGGATGAGGTGGTGATAATAGGTGAAAGGAGGGACTACCTGTCTAGCGTAGTATCCACTCTAAAGGATGAAAGAATGATGAGAAAAGGGTGTAGGGCATTCATAGCCTTTGTTTGTGCTTTGGAGGTCCAAGATTCAACTGTGGAGAATGTTAGAACGGTAAGGGAGTTTTCTGATGTTTTCCTAGAAGAACTTCCCAAACTACCTCCGGATCTTGAGGTGGAATTTGGAATTGATCTTCTTCTGGGAACAACCCAGTATCCATTGTACCATATAGAATGGCGCCAAAGGAGTTGGTGGAACTGAAAGCCCAGATTCAAGAATTGTTGGATCGGGGTTTCATCCGACCAAGTGTATTGCCTTGGGAAGCTCCAGTACTATTTGTCAAGAAGAATAATGGATCAATGCGTATGTGCATTGACTACCGTCAGCTGAACAAGTTGACTATCAAGAACAAGCATCCGTTGCCAATGATTGATGACTTATTCGATCAATTGAAAGGGGCGTCAGTGTTCTCAAAGATAGATTTGAGATCAGGATACCATCAGCTTAAGGTCAAAGAATTAGATATTCATAAGACAGCTTTCAGGACCCGTTATGGTCATTACGAATTCTTGGTAATGCCGTTTGGGTTGACCAACGCGCCAGTGGCGTTTATGGATATGATGAACCGGGTGTTCCAACCCTATTTGGATCGATTCATGGTAGTATTTATAGATGATATCCTAGTATATTCAAGGTCGGAGGAGGAGCATGATTCGCATCTGCGAGTGGTACTACAAATCCTGAGGGAGAAACAATTGTGCGCAAAATTCATTAAGTGCGAATTTTGGTTAAGTGAAGTTACTTTTCTAGGACACGTTATGTTGGCAGAAGGGGTCAGAGTTGATCCATGAAAAGTTGAAGCTATCATGGATTGGAAATCACCCAGGTATGTGTCAGAATTTCAAAGTTTCCTGGGTCTTACTGGTTATTACAAGAGGTTCATTGAGGGGTTCTCCTTGATCGCGGTACCTTTAACCAAGTTGTTGAGGAAGGGAATACTTTTTGTGTGGGGTGACAAGCAACAGGAAAGCTTTGAAAAGTTGAAGAAGGTGTTGACGGAAGCTCCGATATTGATTCAATCGGAGGCTGGAAAGGAGTTCATGGTTTATTGTGACGCTTCACACACCGGGTTAGGATGTGTGTTGATGTAAGGTAGAAGAGTGATTGCTTATGCGTCTCGACAGTTAAGACCTCATGAGCTAAATTATCCCACCCACAATTTAGAGTTGGCGGCGGTGGTTTTTGCTTTGAAGATCTGGAGACACTATTTGTATGGAGAGAAGTCCATCATTTATACAGATCATAAGAGTTTGAAATATCTCCTCACCCAAAAGGAGTTGAACTTGAGGCAGAGGAGGTGGATTGAACTACTAAAGGATTACGATTGTTCGATTGAATACCATCCAGGTAAAGCTAACGTGGTGGCGGATGCGCTAAGTCAGAAGGAAATCTCGGATCTGAGGGTGGTGTTTGCTCATCTGAGCCTGTATGAAGATGGGAATTTATTAGCTTAGCTTTAGGTAATGGCAACATGGATAGATCAAATTAAAGAGAAGCAGTTGCAGGATGATGACTTGAGTGCTCGACTATCTCAAGTGCAACATGGTGAAGTAGGGGAGTATAATCTGAATGATGACAAGGTTTTGTGTTTTTGAAAAAAGGTTTGTATGCCGAAGGACATGGAATTGAAGTGGATGATTCTTCAGGAAGTGCATAGTAGCCCATATACTATGCATCCGGGAGGAAGTAAAATGTATCGAGATTTACGAGAACAATTTTGGTGGCCAGGTCTGAAGCGGGAGGTAACCAAATTTTTGGGTAAATGTTTGACATGTCAGCAGGTAAAGGCGGAGCATCAGTTGCCTTCGGGGTTATTGCAACCAGTGAATATTTTGCAATGGAAATAGAAGAGAATCAATATGGATTTTGTTAGTGGGCTACCCCTTACGCCTATTAAGAAGGATTCAATATGGGTAGTCGTTGATCGATTGACGAAGTCCGCTCATTTTATACCGGTTCGGGTTGATTACTCTCTACAAAAGTTGGCTAAGTTGTATATAACAGAGATTGTGAGGTTGTATAGAGTACCTGTGTCCATCATCTCGGACAGAGATCCTAGGTTTACATCAAGATTCTGGAGGGCATTACATCAAGCATTGGGTACAAAGTTAGATTTTAGTACGACGTTTCATCCACAGACGGACTGACAGTCAGAAAGAGTGATTCAGAATTTGGAAGACATGTTGAGAGGTTGCATTATCGATTTCAAAGGTAGTTGGGAAGAATTCCTACCATTGGCAGAATTCACATATAATAACAGCTACCAGTCCAGTATTCGGATGGCACCATATGAAGCGTTGTACGGGCGAAAGTGTCATACTCTTACATGTTGGATGGAGTTGGGTGAACGACAGTTATTGGGTCCGAAACTCGTATTGAAAACGGAGAATAAAGTTGAGTTTATTCGGGCTAGGTTGAAGGAAGAATCGGATAGGCAGAAGTCCTATGCTGACCTGAAGCAAAGGGACATAGAATTTGTAGTGGGTGATCGGGTTTTCTTAAAGGTATCACCGTGGAAGAAAATTCTAAGGCTTGGACAGAAGGGTAAGCTAAGCCCTAGGTTCATCGGGCCTTATCGGGTGTTAAAGCTTGTAGGACCAGTTACTTATAAGCTTGAGCTACCTTCGGAGCTAAGTAAGATTCATGATGTGTTCTATATTTCAATGTTGTGACGTTACCGTTCAGACCCATCTCATGTGATACCGTTGGAGGAACTTGAAGTAAAGCCTGATTTAACTTTTGAAGAGGAACCAGTTCAGATCTTGGAGCGAGATGTTAAAGTTTTGCGAAGAAAATCGATTCCTTTGGTTAAGGTTTTATGGTGAAATCATGGATCGGAGGAAGCTACATGGGAACCAGAGTATGTTATACGATAGCAATACCCTCACCTCTTTTGATCAGGTAATTTTGGGGACAAAATTCTTTTAAGGGGTAAAACTGTAACATCCTAGATTGTGGGCTCTACATTTGTGATGCGTTGTGTGTGCATGCCATGATGTGTGTGTGTGTTTGGTGTGTTTAGAGCTTTCAGAAGGCTTAAGATGAAGCCTGAGCCTTGGTAGAAATTTTGCTTTCAGACACTGCAAGGGAGAACTAGGTGAAGTTGGCCTTAAGGGTACTTGAGTGGGAAAATTAACACAAAAATCTAACGGGTAAAGTGGCAAGAAGGCGCCACTAAGGGAATAGGTAAGTGACACCATAAGGAGGTGGTGAGGGAGTAGGTTTGAACCCCATGTCAAGCAAAAAGGAGTGTTTTTTTTTATATGCGCCTGAGGAGTTGAGAGGTGGTTTCGGCTGGGACTCTAAAGGAGTGAGTGTGGATTGAGTCAGAAGATTGGAAGATAAAGATAAGAGGAAAATGTGAGATAAGATTTGAGTGTAGGTGGTGGCCGAATGTGGGACACTAAGTGCAAGAAGGGAAATCGGCTAGATTTGGCTAAGGGTGTGCCGAATTTCCATTATTTTTCTAAGAGCATAGTTTTTTTTCTCTCCTCCTATTTTCGGCAATTGAGGGTTTCTTCTTCTTGTTTTCTGCCAAAACTGAAAACTCCTAACTCTATTCCCATCTCCACTTTCATGCTATGGCCGAATGATCTTGTTCTCAAATCTCTTCTCTGTTTCTTCTAAAACCAAAACACCTTATCCTCTATTTGAAGTATCTTTATTTTTCTTTGCGGCTCTCTCTTCTAGTTCTTTTCTACTTTAATCATTGCCGAATTCTATTCACTATTAGGCTACTGCCGAATTCCCCTAAGTGTTATTCGAATCTACTGTGATAAGGTAAGAAGTGTTCTCTTATTCCTTTGTTTGTCTTTCGGTTTCTGATAGCCAAAGTTGAATGGCTAATTGACTTAGTGAATGACTTGGGTGTTTACACCTTCTTTGGGGCGCCTACTCCGGGAAATCCTGATTAGTTAAAGCAATCGAACTCCAAGTCAAGGAATCAAGTGAATCCTATCACTTCATTTGAGATCTCAAGGTAGGGTTTCAATTCTCTCTAAGTTGTTCGATCGGTTTTCCTTTTGTTATTTGTATCTTAACCCAATGTTTTGTTAAGCGATCATTGTTTCAATATAGTACCTTCTGACTAAGATCATTCATGGACTCGAATGTCAGTGAATCGAAGGAAGGGGTTGGATCCTTAGTCCCAGCCCCAAAGTTCAAGAAGCGTGCGATGTCTGCTATTCGAGATTGGCCACCGGGTTGTGGGTCAGCTTCTAACCAGAATAGGAGGCAGATAGCAGTTGTGACGACTAGTGATAGTGTCGACATAGAGAGTGTCGTTTTACGTGTTACCAGGTGTGTAAACCTTCACACACTATACTATATCTGTGCTAACATTTGTGTAGGCTGAAAAGCCAGAAAAAGGGCTGTGTAGACAGTTGTGATGCCCTTAGGGGTAAGGCTAGGATTTCCAGGTACGTGACCGTACCGTTTCTTTGCATGGCCGAATGTATGTATGGCAAAATGATGTGTTATGAATAACATGATGCATTTGCTAGGATTTGTATGTAGATCATGGGGTATGGGTTTGATATGAAGGGGAAGTGCATGATTAATTGGTCACATTGTGATCGGTGGCTTTGCCACGATATATATATATATATGTTCATACACTACTTTTGGTCACACTGTGATCGGTGGCTGTGCCACGATGTATTATTGGTCATCTAGTGATCGTGTATAATTGTCAGCCTAACTGTCGAAATAGAGTGTAGCGGATGGATGGTTGATTGTAGAAATCGCCATGGTGTGATGGGCTGGTACGGGTTGGTGTGTAGAGGATGGAAAAAGTAGGTTTGGGTTAGGCTTATTACATTCATATGTTGTATGTTGAAATGTGACTGTGGGCTACAAGCTGTATGTATAATGTGGGAGAATTTACTCACTGAGTCATGGTGACTCACCCCTTTCCTTAACTTTTCAGTGAGCGATGAGCTCGTGGATGCGGAGCCGAGGCGGACTCGTGGAGGCCATAATTACATTTTCTTTCTTTTATAGTCTCAATATTACTATAAGTTTATTTTGATTGGGACTTTTGTTATGTAATAAGGCCTTTCAAAGTTGTACTTTATTTTTTATTAGTTACTATTTATATCAAATTCGACACCACGGCATTTTAAATATTAAAGTAAAAGTGGGGTCTCATTAATCTACACATCGATGTTTCCAAAACACCGCAGTAATAAGAAAAAAAAGTGTTCTTTCAAATCTCTAGTTTTTCTTAAGTATAACTAAGACTTGATTTTACTTCACCCTGTGGCATACCAAATTCGGTCGTAACGTATAGGCCGAGTTTGGGGTGTTACACTCCTACTTGCTGGACAGAGTTGGATGAGCGTCGGGTGTTGGTTTCAAATTTATTTCGAAGATAGAAGAGAAAGTTAAGTTGATTTGAACTCGGTTGAAGGAGGCTTCCACCGCAGAAATCCTATGCTGATCTAAAGTGTAAGGATATAGAGTTTGCAGTGGGTGAGCAAGTGTTCCTGAAAGTTTTGCCTTGGAAGAAAGTTTTAAGGTTTGGACGAAAAGGCAAGCTAAGGCCCAGGTTCATGGGGCCTTATCGGGTATTGAAACGTGTGGGACTAGTGGCGTATCAGCTTGAGTTGCCTTCAGAATTGAAACAGATACATGATGTGTTCTATGTCTTAATGTTGAGACATTACCGTTTCGATCCGTCTCACATTGTGCCGATGGAGGAAATCGAAGTAAGGCCAGACCTGTCCTTCGAGGAGGAACCAGTGTAGATCTTAAATCGAGATGTTAAGGTACTAAGAAGGAAATCAGTCCCTTTGGTCAAAGTCTTTTGGAAAAATCACGGTGTGGAAGAAGCGACATGGGAGCCAGA
Organism: Gossypium rotundifolium; assembly: GCA_025506655.1. Lineage (NCBI taxonomy): Eukaryota > Viridiplantae > Streptophyta > Magnoliopsida > Malvales > Malvaceae > Gossypium > Gossypium rotundifolium. The sequence continues at coordinate 114,604,992 of CP106731.1, read as the reverse complement.
GGATGTTATGCGATAGCAGTACCTTCATCTCTTTTGATCAGGTAAATTTTGAGGCTAAAATTTCTTTAAAGGGAGTAGAACTATAACATCCGAGAATTAGAGGCTTTGCATTTATTATGTTTTGTGTGTTTGGTGTGCTCTATCTATCAATTTGTTATGTTTGGGGTGCCGAAGGCTCGAGGTTAAGCTGAAGCCTTGGTGGAAATTTCAATTTTAGGCATTGTAGGGGAAAGCTGGCTTGGGTAGGCTTTAGGGATTATTGTCTGTGTTTGTTGACATAAGAAAAGGAGTGGTTAAGTAGCAAGGAGACGCCACTTAGCATGCAGGGGTATGGCGTCATTTGCAAGAGCTAGGGGAGTGGAGCTCGAATCCCACCTGCAGTATAACTTATTTATTTTTTTTGTGCTGATCAGGTGGAGGTGGGAGAGTTCGGCTGGGACTCTAGTGGAGGAGTTGAAGACTCATTCAAATAATTTGAATGAGTGGTGGAGAGGCATTTGGGGAATTTGAATGAGTCAATTGGTTTGAATTAGTGGATGGTGAGTGTTAGGGGGAGGAAATCGTGGGATGTGGAGTGAGGGAGAGAGTTGCCTGATTGTTGGAGAGTTAGGAGGTGCATTTTGGCTTTAGGGGGAGTTTAGCAAGGTAATTCAACATTTGGGGAGTTGTGAGAGTAACTGAACCATTTTGAGTGTTGAGTCTTTCTTTGGTGCGTTTTCTCCTTTTTCATTTTCTGGTATTTGCCATTCACAATTGCAAGCTTACTTTCTTTTTATTCTATTTGCTCCTTCCATTTTCTCCCTTCTCTTGACCGAATCATCACCTTTTATCATTCATTTTCTCTGACTCCCTTGAACCTTGGTCGAATCTTTCTCCTCTTATTTTCTTCTTTTCTTTCCATCACTCCCTTATTCCACTCGTGAGCCAAACTCCCTTTGACAAAGAAATCCATACCATTTATCCCTTGTTAGCCGGATCTCCCTTGTGCATTCATTTCTCTTCGTTCATTCTTGTTTCAGTGGATTGCCGTCACTCATTTTCATAACCTTCTCAAATCGGTTTCTTCTTGTTTGGTGGTAAGTGTTCTTATTCTCTTTCGATTCTTTCTGTTCCCTTGCTGGTTGTTAAGCCGAAGGCGTTAACCTTGTATTTTGGTGCATTGGCCGAGTGTAGGGGCATCGTCTTCATATTCTTTATGTACCTAGCCAACGTTTGGAGAATCTTTGGGGGCAATCGAATTTGCCGATCAAGGTTAGGGGGTTCTTACCAACTCGTTTGACTGAAAGGCCACCCTTTTAATCTTGGTTGGAAAACCAATTCTAATATGGTGATTGTGTACGGACTCCACCGATTTTTCAATCCAAGTCTATTAGCTTTCGGTATTCTGTCGATCTAGGTAAGAGATTTCTTCATTTTGGGGCATCAATTCTCTTTTTCATTTTCTTTAATGCCTTAACCCGATATTCTGACCAAGATCTTTTCATGGATTCGAATGCCAGCCAAGTAAGGGAGGGGGTTGGACCCGTAGTCCCTGCCCCTAAGTTCAAATGACGTGCGGTGTCAGCCGTTCGAGATTTTCCATCGGGTTGTGGATCGCTCCAATCAATCGATAGATTGTGGTTGTTCCCTCTTCTGAGAGTGTCGATAACATCGAAATTTAATTCTCCACGTTTACAGGTGTGTAATTCTCACACCTTTGCCTATTGTTTTGTAAATTTGTATATGCATTATTAAATTTTGAAACTTCGGTGTTGGCTGCTGGGTTACCCATGGAGGGTAAAGACGAGACATCAGGTTAGTGACTCCTGATTATGCTATATAAGTGATTATGTTGACATAACTTTATTTATACTCTGATTATCTTATATATGTCAATATTTGCTGCATTCATACATCATGAATTTATGTTGCATGGGAATGGGCATATGCTATCAATTGGAAGGGGAAGTGTATTTAGTGACTATGTCACGATATCTGGTGGCTTAGCCACACTCTGTTCTGGTGGCTATGCCACAAAATCTAGTGACTTTGTCACAACTCTGACAATGACCAGCTAACTGCAGCATGACTGCCATCGATGGTGTGTAGCGGTGAGGGTCGATTGTAGAAATCCCTCACTGGTGTGTTTGGCAGGTAAGGGTGGTGTGTAGCGATTGGGTAACTAGGTTGGGTTGGGATTTGCATCATAATGCATTGACTTCTGATTATCTGCTATTCTCTGCTAAATGGGCCAAGGCCCAATCTACTTCTGTATGGGCTTCACCCAAAGTGATTTGTAAGGGCCAGGGCCCAATTGTGGTTAATGAAGAGTAATTGCACACTGAGTCTTTTCAGCTCACCCTTTTTCTTAACATTTTACAGGTAATACATAGTTCTGCAGACTTGGGCTAGAGAGGATTATGTGGTGGCCATACACAATTTTGTTTTATAGAACCTTATTTTCTTTAAATTTTCGAGGATTTTGTTATGTAATAAGGCCACTTTAATTTGGTTTAATTTCGATTTAAACTTTGGACGTTTTGAATACAAATAATTGATAAAATATTTTTTTTTTTTCAAAATGCAAATTGATAGTTTTCTCACAACTAATTAAAGAATGGATAATTGATTTTTGATGATTAACTTCTAACTTAATCTAATAACATGCGTTTTTCAAACGTCACCTAAATACAAAGATTTGGCTAATTAAATTTTTTCCTTAAATGATTATTGAGTTTTCAAATGAACTACTAAACTTGGAGTTTTTCAAAAAGGGACTTAAAATCATTTTTTGAAGTTCACGAAGACTTATTAATTCTTCCCAAGTGACATACCAGAATCGATCGTGGTGTTAGGATCGGGTTTAGGGTGTTACAAATGAGGTTGACGTATTTAAGATGACATTTAGGACTCGTTATGAATACTACGAAGTTCCTAGGGATGCTTTTTTGGACTGACGAATGCACCGGCAACTTTAATGGACCTGATGAACAAAGTATTCCAGCTCTATCTAGATCGGTTTGTGGTGGTGTTCATCGATGACTTACTAGTTTATTCGAAAACTGAGGATGAGCATGATGAGCACCTTAGAGCTATCCTTTAGACTTTGAGGGAAATGTAGCTCTATGCTAAGTTTAGCAAGTGCGATTTTTTATTTTCATAGTAGTTGGAAGGAGTATTTGCCTTTAGCAGAGTTTGCCTATAATAATATCTACCAGTCTAGCATTCAGATGGCACCTTACGAGGCACTGTATGGTCCTAAGTGTCGCACTCCCTTGTATTGGACTGAGTTGGGTGAACGACGTGTTCAGGGTCTTGAGTTAGTTACTGGGACTGAGGATAAAGTTAGACTAATTCAGGATTGTTTGAAAGCGGCATCTGACAAAAAGAAATCATATGTGGACCTAAAGCGACGTGAGATTGAGTATTCCATGGGGGACTTCATATTTCTCAAGGTCTCGCCATGGAAGAAGGTTCTGAGGTTTGGTCGTAAGGGCAAGTTGAGCCCTAGGTTTATTGGACCGTACAGGATTTTTAAAAGAGGGGGACCGGTCACTTATTAGTTAGAGCTACCTCCAGAGTTGGATTAGATTCATGACGTGTTTCACATCTCTATGTTGAGGTGCTACCGGTCTGATCCTACTCATATTGTCCCTATTGAGGAGATTGAGGCGGACTTGACCTTTGATGAGGAGCATATCCAGATTCTAGATCATGACATAAAGGTTCCGAGGAGGAAGTCTATCCCTTTGGTGAAGTTTCTATGGCGTAATCATAACACTGAGGAGGCCACATGGGAGCTTGAAGATGCGATGGGTCAGCAGTATCCTCATCTATTTTGATCAGGTAAATTTCGTGGACAAAATTTTCTTTTAGGGGGTAAAGTTGTAACACCCAAATTTTTAATTTTATTATTGTGAAAATATGACACAAATATCATGTCAGCTTTATTGATTATGTGTTTTGGGAGTAATTGGGAGGTCTCAAGTTCAAGCCTTCGCTTGGGCAAATTTTGGTATTTTGAACGAACCAGGCCTTACTCTTGTTCAATAGGCTTTTATTTCATTATTGATAAAAATATATTAGAATGGGCCTGCTGGTCTGGTGGTTAAGTGGAGTGTTAGTGTGTAGGAGGTCCTATGTTCGAGTCCTGCAAGTAGGGGAACTAAGTTTTTTGAGGCGTGTGGCGTGGTGTAGTTCAAATTAAACTGGACTGCTGAGTAGTTGTGTTTTAGTGGGTTAATAGTGAGTGTTTTTAGGAGATAATTAGGGAGAAGTTATCAAAATAAGATTTTCTTCATTTTAGCTTTCTATTTTCTTTTTTCCCAACAAATTTTCTAACGTTAGACTTTTGTTTCTCTGTCGTTTATTCAACCTTCTTGTTTACTTTTGGTTTTTGTTCCCCTTTGGCCGAATCTTGTTTCCTCTATTTCCCCTCTCTTTTCGTTTCTGTATTTTTACGAGTCATCACTTTGGGTGAAACTTTTGACTTCATCTATTTCGGTAAGTGGAATTTTTTCCCCTTAGTTATTGTATTTCGAGTAGCCAATTAACAAAGGGTTCGTTTTACTCTCGTTTAGGTGTTGTTCAAAGGTTTTAGCGGATATTCTAGTGCATGGAGACGACTGGTTATCATATTCATTGTGGTAAGTTTTTGAATCGTCATTGGTTTAGTTTCTCGAGTTTTATTTTGGGGATATTTGGTTTGATTGATGAATCAAGTGATTAATTAAGGGATATATTAGTCAAATATAGGTTTTTGAAGGCTCAGGTTACTTTGCATAGCGAATCAATACCAGGTGTATACCCGAAACGCAGAAAATAGGATTCGATGAAAAGCTGAAATTGCTTGCTGTCGAGAAATAAGAGAAATAAGAGATAAATAATTTTTAGTAAGGAAAGGATAAAGTTGTCAAACAGAAAATAGGGATAACTTTAAAGATTTTACTATACTTATTTGATAAACTATTGATAAACCGTAAAAGTAACATATTTTAGGCCCATATTTAGTGTGCTTTTGGATGATTTAGCCCTTGATTTATATAAAAAGGTGCTCTTAATCCTTTCTTTTCATGTTTTTTACTCAGGAAAGCACCTGAGAACGAAAAGAACAAGAAACGGGCTTAAAACAGGCTAATTTGGGCCAAAGAGGAAATCAACACGGCTTGGACTTCAAGCCACATGACCGTGCCTCGACAATTAGCTAAGACACGACCATGCCATGATTTACACGGCCGTGCCCCATTCGACAGAATCGAGACACAGTCTGAAAACGATTTACACGGGCGTGTACCATGGTCGTGCCCCTGCCGTGGGAGAGAGTAATTTCACTTGGATTTGGATACTTTGAGGCAAAGAAACATATTCCAAAGCCTATTCAAACACCAAGTAGGAGGCATATTTGAATTGGGACACTTAGAGGCCAAGCAAAACATTCCAAAAGTCTATATAAACACCCTAAGTGTATCCTAAAAAAGGGGGCGGTTAGCTAGGCCAAGGAACTGAGCCAGAAGGCTAGGTTTGTCGAAATTACTCGAAGATAGCAAGTTGATCCATCTCAGAAAGCTGGAATTCTACTTAAGATGGCAGATTTCTCCTTCAATTCCTTTAGGGGGTTTTAGGGATTTCTTATGTTTTGTTTTATCTTTTCTCTTGAGATGTTTTACTTATTCGTTATGAACTAAACCCTTCAGATACCTGAAGGGGATGAAACCTAGATGAATCTTGTTTTGATTTCGAATTATATGATAAATACTTAGTTTGTTCTTAATTATGCATGCTTAATCCAAATCGATGTGCTTAGGTGGAGGAGGAATAGACCTCGCTTAAGAGTAGATCTAGCATAATTAAGCGAGTTGATCGCACGCCTAGAGATAGGGTGACGAGATTTTGCAGCATTAGGGTGAAACCTAATATGGGAGTCCATAGATCGATTTAATGCTATTCTAGGGGGTTATTGTTTGAGAAAGAGATTTCCGTTAATTAACCTAGGGTTAGACATTATTCGCCTCGAGAGAGGGTCTAATATATGTTAGGGAGTCTTACAAATCAAACTAAGTGAATAAATCGTATGGTTCAGTGTTAAATAACAAGTGAAGTCTAGGTGGATTCTTCCTGAGGGTATCGTCGTGATCAACTAAGTTTCTCTTCAAGTTATTTTACAATTCATTCTTTCTATCTTTGCGTCTTTAGTTTAAGTAGTTGTTAATTTAGATTAAAGCAACTTCACTTATTTTAGATTAAATAATAAAAAGAAAGTTAGTATTAGTACTTTTAGTTCCTTTGGGTTCGACAATCCGGTCTTGCCTAAGCTATACTACTGTTCGATAGGTACACTTGCCTTAAGTCATTGTCAGAGTTAGTTTCCAGGTTTGATCATTCTCTTTATAAATTTTAAAACTCGACAAAACAACGATCAACTATAAATTTTGAAAAATTTATGGTAGAAAGGTATTTGAGTTTAGTTTCAAAAACATCAAGCGGATCTTAATTTGGAATTCTGTAGCTCAAGATATAAATAATTTAGTGATAATGACTCAAGTAGACAGCTTTGAATGAACATATAAGTAAATAGTGAAAACATATATGAGTTTTGAGCTAGCATGGGTTACTATAAAATTAGATCACACGGCCAAGGCCAATTTGGGCCGAGTAGGCCACATAGGTAAATCACATAAGCATGTGGGCCCATTTTTACCGAAATATTTTTAAGGTTGCACAAGTCATCCAAGTCGACTGTGAACCTGCTATAGGGTCGATAAGCGTTACTTAGACCCCTAAATGAGTGACATTGACTAAATGATATCTGTACTGAGCATGTTAATATCTAAACTAAATATATGTACTAAAATTACATAATAGCATACCATCCATTGTATGTTGCATTGCATTGGGTAGGGGGTTGTTATTCGAAGTGTACTAAAAGGCTTCAAGCCTAATTTACTGGTAGCTTAGCTGCAAACTACAGTTTTGTGTCGCATTCGATACTACTTGGAGTGTAGGGATGGGTGGGTTGATTAAATCCCAACATGGAGTGTAGGGTTAGACGGAGATGGTGTGTAGAGGCTGGTTGGGTAAGATTTTGCTACTGATACTGTGATGGGCTAAAGCTCTACTGCATTTTTGACACTGTACTGAGATGGGCTAAGGCCCAAATTGTCACTGATACTGAAAAAGGCTTACGTCCAAGACTATTCAATTGTGCACTGTGAGTACTGATTGTTTGTTTGTTTCTGCGGGATTACACACTACATTTACGTAAACTCACCCTTTTCCCCAGACTTAGACGGGTCTATGCGATGGAGGACTCAGCGGTGACCACAGTAATTTTTAGACTTCATGGTTTTCAATGTACGAGTTATGATTTGTTTATTATTGATTATTTGGGTTTTAATTTAAGGACCCTCTGGGACTTTGGTTTTAAATTTGGGTTTTAGTTATTTATTTTACTTTATGAATTTATGCCTGCTGGTCGTAGGAAATTCGGTTCTCAAAAAAAAGTTAAAGTATTTTCTAAATGCATGATCACCTAGTGTAACACCCCAAACCCGGTCTATGCATTAAGACCAGATTTGGTTTGTTACCTGAATCGAGCTGTGTTTAAATCTTCAATAAGTTGAAAACTACAATATTATTTACAGAATTTTAGTAAAATTTGAAGAGTATTTGGAATTGATAAATATTAGAAAAACATTAGTTGAAAATCATTGTATTATCAAAAATCTTTAGGTAATTTATTAAAGAGTTATCAATAACAAAATATTTATTAAGGAATTTCATATACTTGAAAATCCAATTTTATTTTAATAAAACATCATGTAATCATAGCCCATAATTAAAAGTCAAAGTATAGTTTAAAGCCCAAACACACATAAAATCCATAAGTTATTTATAGAGGCCCTTATTACAATAATCCATAATAGTAAAAATTTACTTATTAAAAGTTCGAGTTTATATAACCCTCTTTTGCGGATGGCCTCCACGAAGTCATCCTCGCCCAAGTCCACGTCAATTTCCATTACCCGAGATGGAAAAATTAAAGGGGTGAGTTACTTAGAACTCGATTGTAACTCACTTACCACCATTATTGGGCGAGATCATCAAGGTATTATCTTTGGGCTTGAGCCCAATTACGAAATTCAACAATATATCATAAAATAAAATAATTTAAAGATGCATGTAAAATGAATTTCCCAACCAAACCTAATATCCATCCGCTAACACCCCGTACCAACCATCACACCCGTGGGATCAAGTCAACCCACCCCGCCAACACACCAATCGTAGGCATTAAGCCTTTTTTATAATTGTGGCAAAGCCACCGAACTAGAGGCAATAAGCCATATTTATTTTTGTGGCAAGGCCACCGAACTAGAGGCAATAAGCCATTATTGTGGCAGAGCCACCGAACTAGATTTTTGGCAACTGGCCATTCTTCTCTTCATATATCCCACCCCATGCAATTATGCGTGTATAACAAAATATAAAAGTTTCTTAATAATGCATAACATGGTGGGTTTATCGTTTAAACATTTCAATTGGCCCATAAACATAATTTAGCAATTTGTCTATTTAACAGTTTAGTGGGCTTTGGCCCATTTACCAAACTAGAGTATTTTGGCCCAATTTATCAAACTAGAGTATTTTGGCCCAATTTATCGAACTAGAGTATTTTGGCCCAATTTATCGAACTAGAGTCTTTTGGCCCAATTTATCGAACTAGAGTATTTTGGCCCAATTTATCGAACTAGAGTCTTTTGGCCCAATTTATCGAACTAGAGTATTTTGGCCCAATTTATCGAACTAGAGTATTTTGGCCCAATTTATCGAACTAGAGTCTTTTGGCCCAATTTATCGAACTAGAGTATTTTGGCCCAATTTATCGAACTAGAGTATTTTACGGCCCATTTTCACGAAACATACAATTAATAATAACAAGTAATTTCTCGAGGGCGTTTTCGTAATTTTCACGATTTAGTCATTTTTACGTATTTTCGTCAAAATATCAGTTTTTACGTTTTTACCGATCTAATCATTTTTACGATTTTACTTCCAATATCGAAATTGACATCCAACCGAGAAATAGTGTGAAGTTACACACCTCGATACCGAGAGTACTAATCCTTCTCGCTCCTCGGCACCTAAAACATATTTCGATCCGTTAGAATACTATTTCATAAAAATATTCTTAATCGATAATAGATCCAAAATCTTACCCTCTTGATTTTGAATCACTTCGATTTTTGGCTTCTCCTCGTTTATTGGTTCGTTAGTCGCCGAGAATCCACCAACGTATAATGGCTCGGAAGTTCGTACTACTTCGAATAGTTGACTCCTTTCGGAAGATGGTCCGCAACCCGGTGGAAAATCCCGGACTGCCGAAACCACTCTTCGTTTAAATGGGGGATTTACAGATCCGCCCCTCTTAACGTGACTAACCACCGCCCTTTTCTTCCCTATTTTGAAAGTCTTCAAGATCCAAAGGAATATTAGTTAGATCTAAAATAATATCAAAAGCAGACTAGAGGTTTTAAAGAGTGGATTTCCTTACCACAATAAAACGCTTCCAACGTTTCTACGGTTCTCCGATCACTTGAGTTTCGATCTTCCGTTATTGCACTAAATAATAACGAAAGAAACGTTATTAGAATGAACGTTATATCGATTCAAAAGTCCTTCATAACACCATTAATATTCGCCATAATACCATTAGTAAATCGAAAGCGAAAAAAAAAAAGAACCCTTACCTATAATCCACGATTAAAAAGAAAGGATTGAAACGATGCTTATGAGAGTTGGAGAATTGCTATGCAACCAAAGAAAAAGAAAATAAATTCGCTATGGGCACTCTAGCATTCGCCATTGAAGAAAAGGAAGAAAATATGAGTGAAAAGAAATAAAGATGAGAGAAGAATGATGATGATGTTGTTTTGATTTTCAAAGAGAATGGAGAATAAAAGAAAGAAAGAGATGAGTTTTGAGAGCAATGTATATTGACAATGGGGAGAAGAAAAGAAAAGAATGGTCTTTTAGGTATTGGTAAAATCGGCACTAAGAGAAAGGCACAAAATTGAACACTAAAGTGAAAAACAAAATGACCAATTGGTCAAAATAATCAAGGCTTACCAATGATCAATTTCGCTAAAGGGAAAAGAGGTTGAGAAGAAGAAAAATTCTGCACTAGGTTGCTAGGAATGACCAAAGAGAAAATGAAATGCTTAGCCAAAACTAGCACAAAAATTTGGCTCCTTCTCTATACCCAATTGCCGTCAAAGCATGGTCAATAGCCATGATTTTGTTTCCAAAATTCTTCCTTGATATGTGCCTTATGTCCCCTATCTTTCCTTAAGTTTTGATTCCATGCCATAAGTTAGTTGTTTCCTTAATCCTTTGATACACTAACCAAAAATAACATGGTCAACACTTACCATATATGTTCTTGGCCGACACTCACTATACATGGGCAGTAAAATTAAAACAAAATTTATCTAAATGTTAAACAAGGGATTCGAACCTCTTCCCTCTTGCTAGAACTCATGCGCCAACACCACCATGCCATGTACTCACTTATGTCACTCCTTAACACTTAATTTAACTTTAGTCTTAATGACATTTGCTTCTCTTCAATAAATTCTCAATTATTAAATTTTATTCCTTATCCTAATTATGCTATACTCCTCTTTAGAACTTCAATAAGCACTAAAATAAAAGTAAGGAATTTTCCTTTAAAATCTAAACACCAATTCATGCAATATAAAAACACTCGGATTTTTAGGGTGTTACACCTAGATTGATTTATTAAAGCTTCCGCAACGAGGGATGTTTCAAAACAAATGTTTTAAATGCATAAAGATGACTTTCTAAGTTCTAACAATGGTTTACTAAAGATAATAACACGGAATGTTTTCATCGTAACAACGAGGTTTCAAAAACACTATCGTGTGACATTGCCAGATACGACCATAACGTCTAGGCCGGGTTTGGGGTGTTACAGTAGTAGTTCATATGTTTTATATTATTCCATTCGTTATTTATTTAGAGAAATGGCATGAGCAATTGTAAATAAAAAGTTCTATGAACATGAATGGTTGGATTTGGTATTAAATTTCATGCATGTTTACAATGGTGACTATGAAAGAAAAAATTGATAATTTTTCATTATGTCATATTTTTATGTTTGAGATGTGACTTTTATTCATATATTTAACTTAGTCTTGTTTTTATACATTAGGCTTGTTTTTATACATAAACCTAGCTAGTTATTCTTGTTAATTAATTGATTACGCAAAACTCTTGTTAAAAGAGTTTTAAAAGTATTTTGAATTGATCTCATATCTCCTTATAGCTAGAAAAATAACGAGTTATTTATTCCACCGATTCGCTTCATTCCTCAAAGTGAATATAACAAATACATAACAATTATGAAAATTTAACTTATGGTCATTATTGATAAATAGATAAGAAGATGGATGATTCAAAATGTTGCCAAATGTTTATTCTTAGTGCAAAATTCTCAATGATTTATATAATTTATCATTTCTTGAAGTAGATAATATCTGATAATCGATTGATAAGAAATATAATATATGCTTACATTATTGTCTCGAATTACTTTTGCACATTCCTTGAAGTGATTGTTTTTTTTTTTGGAAATTTGAATATTTTGGCATATTCCTTAAAGCGAATATTGCATATAATTGTTTGGAAATTATATTTATTTTATTGATTTAGTGGCATTATAGACTTCACATTGATTTAGACATTTCTAATAGTAAATGACAAAATAGTACTTATATGTGGATACAAAGTATAAGGAATGACAATCAAACTATCAATTTGTCATCATTTATATTGACATTATTAGTACAATTGAAATGCATGTTAAAGTAAACCTGAAGTTTACTGATACAAATACATTTACTACTTGACATGACAAGTTAGACCATCCTAGATCATATATAACACCAAAATTATTGAGAATTCATATAGGCATTCATTAAAAAACAAAAAAGATTCTTTAATTTAAAGAATTCTCGTTTGTTGCTTGTTCTCAATGAAAATTGATTATTAGAAATTCACTAGCTAAAGTTGAGATATAATGACTTGCATTTTGGAAATGAATATGAGCTCCACCATGTGGATGATTTTGATATTATATGATTTTGGTAGATGCATCTACAAAATAATCACATATGTGTTATCGACTTGCAACCTGTTGTTTTGCAAGATTACTTATTTAAATAATTAATTTTAGATTAAACAATTAAGATAATTCATCTTGCTAATGCTTATGAGTATATATATCAGTTTTTATTGATTAAATTTGAAAACTTTTGTAAAAGCTTGTTATTTATGCGTATAATAGTTTAGAGAAATTATTGATTGAATGCCTCTTATTAGTATCTAAACCATTACTTATGAGAACTAAACTTCCTATTTCAACATGATATTATGTTGATTTACATGTTTTACGCATCAAGCCAATAAGTTATAAATACTTCCGATTACAATTGATTTTTGGTCAAGAGCTAAATATTTTCCATCTTTGAATTTTTGTATGTGTGTAACACACCAAACCCGGCCCATGCGTTTCGACCAGATCTGGCGTGTTATGGAACACATAACACTTTATCAGATTTTGAAAACACAAGTTAATTATTCAAAATTTGAATAAAGAAGTGACTTTTTGGAAATAAACCTTTTTTGTATTATTATTACGTATAAATAAACCTTGTCAGGAATTCATAAGTTGCATAACATTGAAAACTACTTAGTTGAATAAAACTAGGGGCCTTATTACATAAATATTCCCAAATAAAATAAAATAAAATTTAAAGAAATTAAAAAAATAATTTGTAGAAATAAAACTTGATGGCCCCTCGAGTCCGTCTCGGCTCCCATGTCTACGCTCTACTGCTCATCTGAAAGAGTAGAGAAAAGGAAAGCGTGAGTCACCAAGACTCAGTGTATAAATCACAAAACACACAATGACCCGAGCCCACAAACACATTATGGGCCTTGGCCCATACATGAAGGTAACAATCATAATCACATAGTAAACGATAAATAATGAATAACCCAACCCATCCTAGGTTTCCATCCTCTACACACCAACCCGTTCCAACCATCACACCTTGGGGATTTCTACAATCAACCCTCCATCCGCTACACACCAAAAACGACAGCCACACTGCCTATTCCTATTAATTAGGAATCATTAAATGTGGCATAGCCACCGATCACTATGTGACCTAACATTTGTATATGTGGGATTTCCACCACCGATCACCAAGTGACCTATCATGCACTTCCCCTTCAATATCATTTTCCCATCCCATGCATACACATAAAGAAAACATCATGCAGTCATATATATTTTTCGATACACATAGGGAGTTCTATGTTTACGTACCTGGCATCCTTGCCTAACCCTTTTAGGGTTCCATTCGACTGTCTAAACGCCTCATTCCGGCTTTTTAGCCCATAACATATATATAGTCATACATACAGGTTTATTAGTGTGTTAGAGATCTACACACTTGATTACCGATAAGACGATGCTTTCTATGTTGACGCTATCCTTAGTCGACACTACTGCTATCTGCCTAAGGTGTTGTTCAGAAGTCGGTCCACAACCAAGTGGCCAATCTCGAATGGCGACTCTCGCTCTTTTCTTAAACTTAAGGATTTTCTCCTTTGCACGATCCATATTTAATTCCATCACAAGTCCTTATCAGAACTACTATCACAATATTTAATCGTTAATTCTCATTATAAACTTAATATCTTGCATATAATGATCAAATCTAATAGAAATCTAAGGAAATCTTCTTACCTTAAAAATCCCGAAAGTGGAGACTAGCTATTTTCGGCTTTTAGATGTAATTGACCAAGCTTCCTTCAAATCCTGAATTACCGCCCATCTTAAAATCATTAAACTGTTAATTTTTCAGCTTTTGCCTTTCAAAAATCGAGAATAGATCATGAGAACTAATCAAAAATCGACACTTACCTTAGCATAGGAGATTTGGCTATCACTAGAAAGAGGATTCGGCAATGCCAGTGGAAGATTTAAATGCCGGAAGTATAGAACTAATTCTCAAATAAGATGAATAAAAGAGAAGACTATGGATGCTTCGGCCTTTTAGAGAAATCGGCACAAGGAGGAAAAAATGGAGAAGAGTTTCAGCTTTTGAAGAAATTAGAGAAAAGAAATTGGAGAAAGAGAAGCTAGGAAATTCGCACAATGGGAGAGGAATTTAGGGTTTTCGATTAGTAAACAAGGAGCTATCCCCTATTTATAGATATTTCGACACCTCATGTATAAAACCAAAATGCCCTTCCTAATTAATTAAAATTCAAGCTAAATAAGAGGGAAAATTTGGCACCCTTTTACCATGCAAGAGTTTATTTCTACACTCCTCTAGGTGATGGATTTTCACCATCACCTCCCTTGTAGATAAGCTCCTAACTTTTCTCCTTTTTATCTACTATTTTATCAATTATAAAATCCATCTAAATCTTCCTATTTTTGAGCCTTGTAGCCGTCCACCTCATCAAATCTTAATGCCTAAATTTAACTCACTTAAATTAAAAGATTTGGGCTTTATTAAACTTAAATTTTGGGCCCCTAACTCCTTGTGTGTGGCGTCACTCCTTGCTTCATTTTAGGTGCCGAAAATGGCCCTAAAAACATGGGCTCCTTACGGCCAAAACTTGGGCCTCTTTTATTGTTAATGACGCCACCTTAAAATAATTCAATCAAGGTCTTTGCCTAATCCTAAGCCCAATTTTAAACCCCTATCACTTAAATTAACAAATTAAACATATCCCCACACTAAATGCATAGGCCCATAAATTTAGGATGTTACAGTTCTACCCCCTTAAAGAAATTTCGTCCTCAAAATTTCCAATTAACTAGTAATCAAACTACCTAAGTCTCACTACTATGCTTTCGCTGTGCACTCTTATTCTAAAGCAAAAATAAACACTTAGTATACTATGGTAGGGTACGCACAGATATTCACATCTAGAGCATCCTCGTTCCCTTGGTGACGTGCTGCATAGACCAAGGCTGGCTGCCTCGCCTCAGCATAGCTTGCACCTCCACGACCATGTCCTGTGCCACTGCCACCATTGACTCGACCACGGCCCCTTGGTGGTTATTGACCTCCTCTTCCCGGTGGTGCATTCTCTTGACTTGTGGGCCCTTCACTGCCCCATTACTGCGGATAGTTTCTAACTTGGTGGTCCGTAGATCCACACCTAAAACACTTCCCAGTGCCTACCCAATACTCACCGGTATGGAACTTACCACATTGAGCACACTTTTGTGTCTGGTTAGCAACAGTCGGTTTCTCATCCTGTTTCGGCCCGTCTGACCTAGGTCTTTTCTGAGTTTGCCCAACTGCCCCTGTGTAACATTCCACTTTTGACCCTAATCAGAATAGTGGTTTCGGGACCACAAATCTGAGTCCGAAAAATATTTTAAAAATTATCAAAAATCAAACAAAACTCTTACCTTAATCAAAGAACATCAAGGCCGAACCTAAATGGTTTTCTTTCTTTATTATTTTCTTTGTTTCGGTCACAAAGCATAAAAGAATGAATGTCTTTCTCTTTATTTTATGCATTATTATAAGTTAATATAATATATAATTAATAATTATAACTTTTATAATATATATAATAAAGTCATTCATAATCACACATGCCGTCCACTATTTATATAAAATGGACTAATTACAATGCAAATCCTCCATATTAAAAAGCCACTATCAACTAAGCACTCTACACTATAATTTGTAACTTTTACCTTTTACGCTTATTCTTTGGTGCATGAAAGGTGAAGAATAATTATGCTGAACTGTGTTTTATACGGTGATGCCTCGTAACCTTAATCTGGCGACAGATTCGGGTTTGGGGTGTTACACCCTGACGATTCAAAATTCCTCTTACTTCCACTCCTATCTCTATCCCGATTCAGTTTCTCAGTCCGCTTTACCTCCTCAGTTATCTTAGCCTTTTCCACAAGCACAGCAAATTCCCCTCGCAGTGGAGCTATCAAAACAAGCAAGTCATCCCTCAGGCCATCTTTGAACCTAACATAACGTTCATGCTCCGTGGCTACCATCCCACGAGCATAATGGCTAAGGCATAAGAATTCAGCTTCATACGCAGCCATTGACCTACTCCCTTGAACCAGATTCAGAAATGCTCGGTGTTGCGCATCCACATAACTTGATCCAATATACTTATTCTGAAACACCATTTTAAAGAGATTCCGAATAATACTGATCACCAACTGTTCCATCTCTAACCGTAAGCCACCATTGGTAGGCTTCATCGCGTAGATAGATATAATTCCTTTCAACTCCATTATGCTCCTCCTCTCACCGAACTTGGGGCTAAAGTCTAAATCATCCATTATGCATTCTCGTGCCCATGCCTACTCAACCAATACTCAACATCGATTGAGATTCGACCTCTTCAATCGGCATTTTATTTCCTAACCATTTCGTTGGCGGCGAGATCCTATTGGTTCGACAAAGTTATCCTACCCTACCATGACCACGTGGAGGACGTCCTCACCCTTGTACTCATTCTACCGCTTCACGCTTATCTGATTAGAAATTTTATGAACTATTAGTTTTCTTCCATTGATTAACCACGAACAGTCTTATGGATAATAGTTTTAAAAATAGTTCTTTCGAATTCGTATTCGCAATACAATCTCAAGTCCATATCCTCTAGGAAACACATACATTCAATCATCAACATCCATGAACTTACATTCATCACAGAAAAGTGTTGTCGTTGTTGTTGTTGTTGTTGTTTTACTACCTAGGGGTATTTTTGTAATTTTATCCTATAGGGGTATTTTTGTAATTTTCCAAAATAAGGTTCCTTGGTGTTTTTGTGAAATAAGAGTATTTTAGTAATTTTGCAATCCCGGGGTATTTCAAAAATTTTAAAAATCGGGGGATATTTCGATAATTTTGAAATTCGGGGGTATTTCAGAAATTTTAAAATTTGGGGGGTATTTTGGTAATTTTGAAATCTGAGGGTATTTCGGTAATTTTATAAATCAGGGTTATTTTGATGATGATGTTGTTATTTTTTTATATAAAAAAACAAGGGTACTTTGGAAAATCTAGTTTCACAATCCGAGTTGCTCTTGTAAACATGAGTATTTTGGGTAAATTTTCAAAACATAGCTGTTGGTTGGAAATTTTCATAAATCAAGTATATTTCTTTGAAAGTTTACCAAAACTTGGGGTTCTTGGTTGTGAAGTAGGATGGCTGGTCCCTTTTGGGTTTTAATTATAGGTTTGGCCCATCAACAAGTCCTCATAATTAGAGTGAACAGCCACTACGCACAAGGTAAGATTCCAGCGAAGAGGAGGTGAGTCACTAGGACTACTTAAATACCAAGCTCTTCCGGATCTATTCCTAGACATGCGTATGCCTGTTGCCACACCCTAGTCTTGCGACTCGTTCATGGGTTTTGTTTAGTGAGGTTAAGTCTTATGAAATTTAAAGAGTTGTTTCAGCTAAGCTTAGAGTCCATCAAGTTCTAGATATAATTAGTCTACGTCCCATAAAGCCCATCAAGCCCACATAGATATCATAAAAAGAGTTTAGAATACTTATTTGCGTGGATTGGGTGTCGGTAGACTCAGAGGCCATATCTTCAAACCAGACATTTTTCAAATTCAAAATTTTTTTCAAAACACTTTTAGGCCCATTTCACAGCCCGAGTTTTGAACTGGGCTCTGATACCAAAATGTAACACCCCAAACTCGGCCCATGCATTTCGACCAGATCTGGCGTGTTATGGAACACATAACACTTTATCGGATTTTGAAAACACAAGTTAATTATTTAAAATTTGAATAAAGAAGTGACTTTTTGGAAATAAACCTCTTTGTGTTATTATTATTACGTATAAATAAACCTTGTCAGGAATTCATAAGTTGCATAACATTGAAAACTACTTAGTTGAATAAAACTAGGAGCCTTATTACATAAATATTCCCAAATAAAATAAAATAAAATTTAAAAAAATTCAAAAAAAATTTTAGAAATAAAACTTGATGGCCCCTCGAGTCCGTCTCGGCTCCCATGTCCACGCTCTACTGCTCATCTGGAAGAGGAGAGAAAAGGAAAGCGTGAGTCACCAAGACTCAGTATATAAATCTTAAAACACACAACGACCTGAGCCCACAAACATATTATGGGCCCTGGCCCATACATGAAGGTAACAATCATAATCACATGGTAAACGATAAATAATGAATAACCCAACCCATCCTAGGTTTCCATCCTCTACACACCAACTCGTACCAACCATCACACCTTGGGGATTTCTACAATTAACCCTCCATCCGCTACACACCAAAGCGACAGGCGCACTGCCTATTCCTATTAATTAGGAATCATTGAATATGACATAGCCACCGATCACTATGTAACCTACCATTTGTATATGTGGGATTTCCACCACCGATCACCAAGTGACCTATCATGCACTTCCCATTTAATATCATTTCCCACCCCATGCATACACATAAAGAAAACATCATGCAGTCATATATATTTTCCGATACACATAGAGAGTTCTATGTTTACGTACCTGGCATCCTTGCCTAACCCTTTTAGGATTCCATTCGACTGTCTAAACAGCCTCATTCCGGCTTTTAAGCCCATAACATATATATAGTCATACATACAGGTTTATTAGTATGTTAGAGATCTAAACACCTGATTACCGATAAGACGATGCTTTCTATGTCGACGCTATCCTTAGTCGACACTCATCGCTATCTGCCTAAGGTGTTGTTCAAGTCGGTCCACAACCAAGTGGCCAATCTCGAATGGCAGATACTACTCTTTTCTTAAACTTAGGGATTTTCTCCTTTGCCTGATCCATATTTAATTCCATCACAAGTCATTATCAGAACTACTATCACAATATTTAATCGTTAATTCTCATTATAACCTTAAGATCTTGCATATAATGATCAAATCTAATAGAAATCTAGGAAAATCTTCTTACCTTAAAAATCTCGAAAGTGGAGACTAGCTATTTTCGGCTTTTGGATCTAATTGACCAAGCTTCCTTCAAATCCAAATTTACGCCCATCATAAAATCATTAAACTATTAATTTTTGGCTTTTGCCTTTCAAAACCGAGAATAGATCATGAGAACTATTCAAAATCGACACTTACCTTAGCATAGGAGATTCTTAGCACTAGAAAGAGGATTCGCAATGCCAATGGAAGATTTAAATGCCGAAAGTATAGAACTAATTCTCAAATAAGATGAGTAAAAGAGAAGACTATGGATGCTTCGGCTTTTTAGAGAAATCGGCACAAGGAGGAAAAAGTGGAGAAGAGTTTCGGCTTTTGAAGAAATTAGAGAAAAGAAATTGGAGAAAGAGAAGCTAGGGAAATTCGACATAATGGGAGAGGAATTTAGGGTTTTCAGTGTCAGAAACAAGGAGCTATCCCCCCTATTTATAGATATTTCGACACCTCATGTATAAAATCGAAAAGCCCCTTCCTAATTAATTAAAATTCAAGCTAAATGAGGGGGAAAATTCGGCACCCCCTTTGCCATGCAGTAGTCTATTTCTACACTCCTGTAGGTGATGGATTTTCGACCATCACCTCCCTTGTAGATAAGCTCCTAACTTTTCTCCTTTTTATCTACTATTTTATCAATTATAAAATCCATCTAAATCTTCCTATTTTTGAGCCTTGTAGCCATCCACCTCATCAAATCTTAATGCCTAAATTTAACTCACTTAAATTAAAAGATTTGGGCTTTATTAAACTTAAATTTTGGGCCCTAACTCCTTGTGTGTGGCGTCACTCCTTGCTTCATTTTAGGTGCCAAATGGCCCTAAAACATGGGCTCCTTGCGCCAAAACTTGGGCCTTTTTTGTTGTTAATGACGCCACCTTAAAATAATTCAATCAAGGCCTTTGCCTAATCCTAAGCCCAATTTTGAACCCCTATCACTTAAATTAACAAATTAAACATATCCCCACACTAAATGCATAGGCCCATAAATTTAGGATGTTACAATGTGTGTATAAGTTCCAATTATTCCACCACAACGTACAAAGATGAGTGAATCCTCAAAGCAAGTTAGGAATAAATCTTACTTACGAGTCTCCTTGTATTATTAGATGTTTTGAATTTATTGGAGATTCAATTATGATATGATTTGTAATTACCATTTTGATTTGATAGTTTTCCCGACATTAGTGGGAAAGAAATAATAGTTAAATGAAATCACTACTTGTAATGAGTTATCATTATCTAGATCCTTATAGAGAGTAATTTGAATCAGAAGTTCAAATATGATAACTCATTGTCGAATCTAGTGCCCTGAGTGTAGTATTTTCGCTTGTAATTTATTCAAACAGATTGGTTAATAAAATTATTCATGAATTAAACTAATACTTTGTATATTGTCCTCACATGGTTTTTGCATGCAAAAAGAATGTGCTCATTGGTTGTCTAATGTTTAACTAATAATTAGAGGTATTATGGGGTTGGATCGTAGTACAAAAAGACAACTTGTATTAGTACACAAACCTAAATATATCCTTAGTCTAATAAAAAATGAGCAAACTGATTGAAAGACTAATATGTCGTCTATCAAGTCCAATTGAGGAGATGCTTTGTCTTGGGTATCGAAATGAATGACTCCTAAAAGATAGAGACATAGATGTGACTAACTGGATGATAGTACATCAGAAAAAACCCAAGAAGAATAAATCATGAATCCGTTTACGGATTTATTAACTTGTGACAATTATAGTGTGACTCGTACACTTTGATGTAAGTAAAACTCTGAGTTCAACAAGGATAAGGAACCGAAAGTTGGTGCGTTGGGTGCACGACTTCTGTAGTATGTGGCGTCATTCACAATAGTGGAATTCATAGCCTAAACATGGGTAAATGATATCCTCTCATTAACATTAAATAGTTGATGAAAAGTAAATGTAGTCATGGATCGTCCATCTTTGTAATAGATGACTTGATCACTATTCGATAGTGATTGACTTTTCATGAAGAAAGATGTAATGGTTACCATAAGACAAAGTAAGATCATATTGGGAGAATGAATATTATCCCAAAGAGATCAAAGATATCCTATGAGGGTAACACACTAATGACAAGGCCATTGGACGAGTATTGAGTAGTTGATTTTCTAATGGTATGTCATTGAAGAGAACTCAGTCACGATATTATAGTGGAATGACTTCGTGACTAAATGAGTTTATAATTAATAAGTGAAAAGCCAAAACTTAATTATAAATCATTTAAGCATCAACTACACATGTCCAATCGGTCCCTATGCTAGCTCGTTAAAACCAAAAATGAATTGCGTGTCTGAATAGAAAAGAACGAAATGAATAAAAAAAGAGAAATGGGAAACATTCAGGAATGATTATGGTTTTCTCCAAAATGGAGAAATAGAATCATTTGAAAATGAATGTAGGTTTCACTACAACAAAACAAGTTTTTAGTGGCATTTTTTGAGTCTATAGCGGCAGTTATACAATTTGCGGCATTTTGATAAGAGCCACAAAAAATGCCGCTATAGATAACGTCGATAAATTTTGCAGTAGAACATGACCTTTAGCGCTTTCCCCTTAAAATGCCGCGAAAATGCCGCTAAAGGTCATGAAAAATAAAAAAAATTAAAATATTATAAAAATGCCACAAAGTCATTCCTATCCCTCTACCCACTTAAGCAAATCCTTTATAAATGTTGTTATTAGCACATACATCACTCCATTCTTTGGTTAGAGAATGCAGCAGAAGTGGGATTCCACCAGAGAACAAACTTGCCCCAATATGTCATGTATAGGATGCTCTAATTCATTTCAAAGAAAGGAAGTATATTTTATAATTCCAAAACCCTTTTTAACAATGAAATCTTACATGGTGGAATCATCCAAAATTTATTATCAAAATATTGAGAGAAGGAAGAATATCCATGATATAAATATATATCCTATCAAATAGAAAGTTGATCAATAACATCAAACAAAATACCGTACTTATCATACTACACCTCAAATCTACAAAATACAAATAGAACAAAATTATGATAGAATGCACACTTTAAGATCAACAGTTAGCTCAAACAAGTCGTCACTATGCATGATTCAACTAATCCTGGACCATGCATCCAACAAAAACTCAAACCTACAACAATGGTAGTATAATTGCTGAGTAGTATAATTTGCATAATTGCTCCTATTCCATATGGTAGTCTGATGAGTGTAACTGCTGCTTGGAAAACCTCCAACTATCTAATAGTCACCAGGATTGTAGTTAAGTGCTTGAATAACTTGTTGTCCCAGCATAAGAAGGCAAATGAATGACATACCATTTCTAAGAAAAAAGAAACAAAAGTTAATGAATGACATATCAATTCAAGAACCAACCAACATAACAAAATCATATTCCAGTTATTATGAAAGTAGATAAGCTTCTTCTAAATTCAGAACCCTAAATCAAATTAATAATAAAATATGCAATTAACAAGTCAACATTAACGCTACACATAACATCAAATTGCAGAGCTTAATTTACTCAATACATTAGCATAAATAACATCCGATTGAAGAATGAATTTAACACATTCGAATAGATCAATTTTAAGCTCACTAACTGTTAATTTAGCATGTGAACAACATATACATGTTTTGCATTTACAGCATGGTTTAATCAACTTCAAGAAGAAAACTAAATGATGCAAATTTCCAACATTCAAAATCATATATGGACAACATTAATATGACATTTTCGAGAACCTTAAAGACACAGTTGGAAAATTTGAAGAACCATTCGAACAACCACATTCGAACATCTTAAAGACAACTAAACTTTGTCTTGTTTTGGACAACCTTACAGATCAGCATAGCATGTATTAAACCACGCCTAACATGTTTATTTCATCATGCTTTGAACAAAAATAAACAACCATTAGGCATTATATTAAATCAACTCTTTAACACATTCAAACAACTTAAATTACATCATTCGAATATCATAAATCACAACTTTCAGATACCATAAATTGCAGCATTTAACACCTAAATTTTCGGCTTACTAACATCATAAATTCATATCTATTTGAATATCATTAGTTAACATTTAACAATTTAGTTTCACATTGTTCAGACCATTTTAATTTCCTTATCACTTGGATGATATTCTTTAATTATTATTTGGACAACAATAATGTAACACCCCAATTTTCCATTATTTTTGGCT
The DNA here is from genome assembly GCA_025506655.1 of Gossypium rotundifolium. NCBI lineage: Eukaryota > Viridiplantae > Streptophyta > Magnoliopsida > Malvales > Malvaceae > Gossypium > Gossypium rotundifolium. The sequence continues at coordinate 114,581,709 of CP106731.1, read as the reverse complement.
TCTGTAGTTTCAAGACACAAATTGCTTGTTTACTCTATTGGCTAAGTGATTTGGGTGTGTATGAGAGTGTCTGAGAGGTCCCAAGTTCAAGTCTCAACTTGAGTGAATTTTGGTATTTTTATGAATAAAGCCCAAGCTGTGGTTAGTAGGCTTATAAGTATTTATTTGTGAGAACTTGTCAGAATGGGCTTGCTGGTCTGGTGGTTAAGAGGAGTGTTGGGATCAAAAAGGTCTTATGTTCAAGTTGTTACATGAGCATTATTTTTGTCTGTCACAATTTAGAGAGTTAGAGTTGGGTTCAAAAACTGAGTAGTGGAGTAGGGGTGAGAAAAATAAGGGATTGGAGGGTTATCAGATTTTGGTTCCCTTTCTTTTTGCAAAAACCATCTCCTCCCCAAAAACTTTCTGACGTTGGGTTGCCCTCCCATCTGTCAAAATTTTTACTCTATTTTCCCTTCTCGATTTTAGCAATAGTTTACAAATCGTTCGACTATTTCATGCTGATCCGTGAGTAACTATTTTATTATTACCTTCTCCCTCGTGTTAGTTCTTTCGATTAGGGGGAGATAAAGTTTCGGTGAGAGCTACTATCATGAGTTAAGCGTTAGAAGTTCTGATCATCTTCGGTAAATTTCGATAACATTGTTGACTGTTATGAGATTTCGCTCGTGGAATTTTTCTATTATAGTTTTGAAGATGTTACTAAATAAGGGCGTTATTATGTTAATTATAGGTTCGGCGTTGCTCGGGATTGCGTTAGCATCGATTCGATACCAGGTGTGTACCCGAACGTACAAAAATGAGGTTCTGACAAAAGCAGAAAACCATTATGTCGAAGCCACACGGGCGTCTGGTCGCCTGTGTGGTAGGCTGTGTGCAAGACTGTAAGTCACCACATGGCCATGTGATCAATGAGCCAGGTTGTGCGCGAGCGACACGGCCGTGTGATGGCTGGGCAAGGCCGTGTGCGACACACAGGTTCGACCAATTGGGCCGTGTGGGCCACACGGGCATGTGAGATTCTGGGCCAGGTCGTGTGATCCACACGGCCAAGGCCAATTTAGGCCGTGTGAGCCCACACGGGCAGGCCATATGGGCGTATGAGCCCATCTTTCTGAAAAACTCTGTAAGGTTGCACGGGTCACCCAAGTCGACTGTGGACCTACCGTAAGGTCGAAGTAAATGCTTAGACCCCTAAATAAATGATTGATCTAACTGTTTGATATCTATACTAAGCATGTATGTTGATTTGAATGTATGAACTACTATCTGCATATTAGCATGGCATTTTATGTATGTTTCATTGCATCGGGGTGGGATTGATGATATTCGGAGGAAGTATCTGAAAGACTTTTAAGCCTATTATCTGGCAGCTCAGCTATAAATTTCTAATTATGTGCAGCTTTCGGTACAACCTGGTGTGTAGAGCTGGTTGGGTCGATTTTATCCCCACATGGTATGTAGAGTTGGATGGAGTTAGTATGTAGAGGCTGGTGGGTAGGATTCTGCTATTCTATTCTGATCTACATATTATGTCTGAAATGGGCTAAGGCCCGAGAATATGTCTGATTCTGTATCTGAGTGGGCTAAGGTCCACACCGTTTCTGTAATGAGTTCATACCCGAATTATAAATTGATATCTCTTATCTAACATTTCTGTGTGTGTATGATTTCTGTGGGGATTACACACTAGTTTGTGAAAACTTACCCTTTTCTATTTAATCTATTTAGGTAATCCCCAGCAGTAGATGGACCGGTGAGGTGGAGGACTTGACGGTGACCACGGTTCTGGACCTTTTTGGCTTTGATTTTATTTATGGTTTTGGTTATATTTGGATAACTTTTATGTAACATCGCCTTTACAAATTTTTGGTTAAAATTTGATATTACTATTTTATAAACGCTAGTAGCAGGATAAGACGCGAATTTTTAAAATAAATAAATATTTTTATGAAAAATACACGAACTTGCAAATTATGTTAAAAGCTTCCGCAACATATAATGCTTAAAGATGGATAATAAATTATTAAATGACATGTTTTGACGAAAGCCCAAGATATTTAGAAATGATTTTAACGAAGCAAAGTTTTCCAAGCACTATCATGTAACGCCGCCAGATTCGACCATAACTTCTAGGTCAGGTTTGGGGTGTTACAAATAAGCAGCCATCGATCAGACCACTTAAATTGGTAAGAAATTAGACGGCATGCATGCAAACTACATGCTTCAGCAGCTCCCTCGATAGCTAGAAATTTCACTAAAATTTCACTTAATTCCATCACTCATACTAGCATAAAGATGCAACAAAACAACCAAGGAAGAAAAGGTAAAGAACTCAGTATCATTTATTTAATTAAATAAATAAAATATGCAATTGTTACATTTTTAGCAAGTTTAAAACATCTTTAAATAGAGAAATTAAATGTTGAAAGTCCAGCATTTGGACAGAGGCCAAAGTTGGCATTTAACCTTTCATAATTCCCTATTATTTCAACCAGTAGTAGTCCATCTCCTCAACAAATTTAAGTATATTCAGTTCAACAATATCATACTTAAAATTGAACATTCTTAGCAACGGTCATTGTAACACCCCAAACCCAAATTTCAAACACCACGTAGGATCGGCATGTCACTAAGAAGATTTAGTAAAACATGTCGCATTTTTGGAAAACATTTGTCGAGTTTAAACATGTATTCCGGAAAACTTAACGATTTGATAGCTTATAAAAGATATGAATTTTATATGATGCCTTAGCTTAATTAAGATGTAAAATCTAAATGTCTAATAATAATAAAAGCCCAAAATAAAACCAAAAAAAAAATATAAAGCTAGTGGCCCGTGGCCTTATTACAATGAAATTTAGAACCCACTAATTAAAAATAATAAAAATAAATAAACTAAGTAAAGTCTTTTGCTGAATCAAAATATTCTCTCGCATGGCCACCTTGCGCTCATCTCCAGCCAGGTCTGATGCACTAGGTGCTACCTGAAAGATGCTAAATAATATGGTGAGTCACGAGACTCAGTGTGCAACCCTCGTGCACCATCAGATTGGGCCTTAGCCCCATAGATCAGAATAACAGATATCATGTAATAAAATTTATGCAAAGCCTAACCCAATCCTAGGTTTCCATCCGCTACACACCACCCTTACCTGCAAACCACACCATTGGGGATTTCTACAATCAACCCACACCGCTACGCACCATCGATGGTAGTCCTGCTACTCATCGTCAAATCATGGCAATAGCCAATACAACAGATCATGGCAAAAAGCCACTACAACAGATCATGGCATAAGCCACTACAACATATCATGGCATAAGCCACTACAACAGATCATGGCATGAGCCACTACAACAGATCATGGCATAAGCCACTAAACAGAACACTTCCCCTTTCATCAATCACCCAACCCCGTGCAATCACAGAAACTGGCATACATGTTTATCACATCCAATCAATAGAACCATTCACTTTAGAATGACAGAGATCACAAACCTAGTGATTCGCCTTTACCCTTTTCGGGTTTCAACCGTTATGCCGGGATTTCAGCATTTAACAGAATTTAACAGATTTATAACAATATTATAACAGGCAATCTAAATGGTGTTGAAGTGTTACACACCTGATATCGCGTAGTACTATACTCTTAGTCGATATCCCTGCTATCCGGATCTACTATTCTCAGTCTATAACTTGGTTCAAGAAAAACCGAAAAAACACGAAGATTTGGCCTCCACTACATTTGGCCAAGGGTTAATAAATACCCGAATTTACACGTTAAAACTAATAGATCTCCTTACCTTGAAATCTCAAAAGTAACACGATTCGAGTGTTACTAAACCCCGACTTAGAGATCTAAGCGATTGACTCCTCTTCAAATCCCAGAACGTCGCAAATAAGAGAGAAACAAGAGATTAGTTTCTAAATAGCCATTCAGCTAGAGTCTCTAAAAAGCTAGAAAAGACTAAAATCTCACTAATCGACAGTTACCCTGAGTTTCCTTCAAGATTCGGCACAAGCAGACACCACATAGAGAATTCGGCAAACACAGGAGATGAGATCTAAGGATTTTGGCTTTTATGAAAATCCCGAAAAAGATGAACTGATGCTCTTTTGGCTTTTAGAAGGTCTGAGTAAAGTGTTTCAGCTTTGGCTTAGAAAGAAAGTAAAAAGAAATCAAGGAAAGGCTTAGAGATTTCGGCTACAAGAACAAACAAGAACGTAGTTTTGGCTTTTAGTGAATGGGAGAAGAATAACAATGGGGATCAAAAGATTCAGCTAGAAGGAGGTTTCAAAGAAAAAGAAAAGGGTGAGGGAGGTGGTGATTTTCGGCTTTTGGAAGAGAAAAGATGAGAAAAGAAAAACAACTAAGATGGCCTTCAGATTTTCGGCACAAAGAAGGAAGAAAAGAGTAGGGTTCAAATGCCGGAATTGATGAGCTATCCCCCCTTATTTATAGAAATTTTGGCACCCCCTATGGCAATTAGAAACTGATTTCTTTACTCCTCTAGGTGATGGAATTTTGGCCAACTCTGCTCTCAGCAGATAGCTCCTAACTTTTCTCCTTTATCTAAATCTCTTTACACCTTCAAAAGACTCCTAGATAACACCACCTCTTTCTTCTATTATCAGCACAATATTATCATTAAATCCCTCCTAAAAATAAGCCTTAATGCCGTCCATTCCTCCTTGCTCTTTTAAGTGCCGAAATTGGCCCAAAGACATGGGCTCCTTGTGGCCAAACTTGGGCCTCTTTCAACTGCTAGTGACGCCACCCTCTAGCTCCCTTGCAGCGTCACTTAATATTGGGCCACCAGCCCACTTTGGTGTTTTAAACATAGATACTACCCTTTTAACCCTATAGTGCCCAAACAGAAAACTTAATTAGGGCCTCAACCCAAACCTGAGCCCATTTTTGTATCCTCTCTTTTCTTAATCTGCTTGTGAGGCCTCATGCCTGAGACTAGGGTCCACTAAGTAAGAACATAAATTTTTCCTATGGTCTCCCCTAACTCTAAGGCTTCAAATAATCCCGATAATACCTTAATATTATTATTCTAAGTGCTACACATACATATTAACTCCCATGCATAGAAATTAAAAGTTTCGGGATTTTTGGGGCGTTACAACCCAATAGGCCCAAATCTACTAGGCCCAAATTAAGGATGTTATAGTTCTACCCCCTTAAAGAAATTTAGTCCTTGAAATTTTCAACTAACTATCAATTTTACTACCCAAGTCTCATCACTACGCTTCTGCTGCGCACTCTAATTTTAAAAAATAAACACCCAATATACGATAGTAGGGTACACACCATTATTCGCATCTGGAGCGTCTTCGTCCCCTTGTACTCATTCTTTCGATCGACGTTTATCTGATTTAGAATTTTATGAATAATTAATTCTTCCCACTTATTAACCGCGAACAATCTTATGTAAAATCATTTCAATAGTAGTTCTTTCGAATTCGAATTCTATCTACGGGTTTAGTTCTCAAGTCGATACTTCCTAGTCCTAGAGTTCACCTTCAGTCAACATTCAGCACACATCAATGATAAAAACAGCCTTATAAACTTACATTCACCACCTAGGGGTATTTTCGTTATTTTACTATACAGGGGTATTTTCATAATTTTACCTACAAGGGTATTTTCGTAATTTTTTTTCAAAATAGTGTATCTTGGTGATGTTTCAAAATAAAGGTATTTTGGTAATTTTGTAATCCGGGGGTATTTCGATAATTTTGCAAACCGAGGGTATTTTGATAATTTTACAAATTAGGGGTATTTCAGTAATTTTGCAAATCAGGGGTATTTTGGTATTTTCTTTTCAAATCAGGGGTATTTTGGTCATTTTACAAATCAGAGGAAATTTGGAAATTTTGAAACTAGAGGTTATTTTAGTAATTTTACAAAATAGGGTGGTTGGTCCCTTTCGGGTTTTAATTATAGATTTTGGCCCGTCAAAAAGTCTTCATGGCTAGGGTGAACAGTCACCACGCACTAGGTAGGATTCCAGCGAAGAGGAGGTGAGTCACTAGGACTGCTTAAATACCAAGCTCTCCCTAAATCCAATCTTAGACATCCATATGCCTGTTGCCACACCTTAGCTCAACGACTTATTCCTGGGTTTGTTTAATTAGTTTAAGTTTTATGTAAGTTGAAAAGTATGATGTAAAATAGGCCTAAAGTTCATCAAGTTCTAGCTAAGATAGTCTACATCCCTTAAAGCCCATCAAGCCTACATACTAATATATATATATCACACAGTGAGTTCAGAATACTTACAGCGGACTTGGTAGGAGGCACGGTGCCATGCTTAGAAAACAACCTCAGACTATTTTTAAACATGCATGTTTCTAAAACCCATCTTTAGAAAACGTTTTGAGCCCAAAAACCCCAAAGCCGAGTTTTAAACTGGGCTCTGATACCAATTTGTAACACCCCAAACCCGGCCCAAACACCACGACCGGATCTGGCATGTCACTAAGAAGATTTAGTAAAACATGTCGCATTTTTGGAAAACATTTGTCGAGTTTAAACATGTATTCCGAAAAACTTAACGATTTGATAGCTTATAAAAGATATGAATTTTATATGATGCCTTAGCTTAATTAAGATGTAAAATCTAAATGTTTAATAATAAAAGCCCAAAATAAAACTAAAAAAACTATAAAGCTAGTGGCCCGTGGCCTTATTATAATGAAATTTAGAACCCACTAATTAAAAATAATAAAAATAAATAAGCTAAGTAAAGTCTTTTGCTGACTCAAAATATTCTCTCGCATGGCCACCTTGCGCTCCTCTCCAGCCCAGTCCGATGCACTAGGTGCTACCTGAAAGATGTTAAATAATAGGGTGAGTTGCGAGACTCAGTGTGCAACCCTCGTGCACCATCAGATTGGGCCTTAGCCCCACAGATCAGAATAACAGATATCATGTAATAAAATTTATGCAAAGCCCAACCCAATCCTAGGTTTCCATCCGCTACACACCACCGTTACACCTTAATCACACCATTAGGGATTTCTACAATCAACCCACACCGCTACACACCATCGATGGCAGTCCTGCTGCTCATTGTCAAATCATGGCAATAGCCACTACAACAGATCATGGCAAAAAGCCACTAAAATAGATCATGGCAAAAGCCACTACAACAGATCATGGCATAAGCCACTACAATAGATCACGGCATAAGCCACTACAATGATTATGGCATAAGCCACTACAATGAACACTTCCCTTTCATCAATCACCCAACCCCGCAATCACGTAAGCGGCATACATGTTTATCACATCAAATCAATGAACCATTCACTTTAGAATGACAGAGATCACTAACACGGTGATTCGCCTTTACCCTCTTCGGGTTTCAACTGTTATGCTGGGACTTTAGCATTTAACAAAATTTAACAGATCTGTAACCATATTAAATAGGCAATCTAAATGGTGTGGAAGTGTTACACACTTGATATCGCGTAGTACTATACTCTTAGTCGATATCCCTGCTATCCGAATCTACTATCCTCTGTCTATAACTTGGTTCAAGAAAAACTAGAAAAACACGAAGATTTGGCCTCCCCTACATTCGGCCAAGGGTTAATAAATACCCAAATTTACACGTTAAAACCAATAGATCTCCTTACCATGAAATCTCGAAAGTAACACGATTCGAGTGTTATTGAACCCCGACTTAGAGATCTAAGCGATTGACTCCTCTTCAAATCTCGGACGTCGTAAATAAGAGAGAAACAAGAGATTAGTTTTAAATAGCCATTCGACTAGAGTCTCTAAAAGCCGTAAAAGACTAAAATCTCACGAATCGTGATTACCACGAGTTTCCTTCAAGATTCGCACAAGCGAGACACCACAAAGAGAATTTGGCAAACACGGAGATGAGATCTAGGATTTTGGCTTTTATGAAAATCCCGAAAAAGATGTACTGATGCTCTTTTGGCTTTTAGAAGGTCTGAGTAAAGTGTTTCGGCTTTGGCTTAGAAAGAAAGTAAAAAGAAATCAAGGAAAGGCTTAGAGATTTCGGCTACAAGAACAAACAAGAACGTAGTTTCGGCTTTTAGTGAATGGGAAAAGAATAACAATAAGGATCAAAAGATTCGGCTAGAAGGAGGTTTCAAAGAAAAAGAAAAGGATGAGGGAGGTGGTGATTTTTGGCTTTTGGAAGAGAAAATATGAGAAAAGAAAAACAACTAAGATGGCCTTTAGATTTTTGGCACAAAGAAGGAAGAAAAGAGTAGGGTTCAAATACCGAAATTGATTAGCTATCCCCCCTTATTTATAGAAATTTTGGCACCCCCTATGGCAATTAGAAACTGATTTCTTTACTCCTCTAGGTGATGGAATTTCGCCAACTCTGCTCTCAGCAGATAGCTCCTAACTTTTCTCCTTTATCTAAATCTCTTTACACCATCAAAAGACTCATAGATAACACCACCTCTTTCTTCTATTATCAGCACAATATTATCATTAAATCCCTCCTAAAAATAAGCCTTAATACCGTCCATTCCTCTTTGCTCTTTTAAGTGCCAAAATTGGCCCAAAGACATGGGCTCTTTGCGGCCAAACTTGGGCCTCTTTCAACTGCTAGTGACGCCACAGTCTAGCTCCCTTGCAGCGTCACTTAATATTGGGCCACGAGCCCACTTTGGTGTTTTAAACACAGATGCTACCCTTTTAACCCTATAGTGCCCAAACAGAAAACTTAATTAGGGCCTCAACCCAAACCTGAGCCCATTTTTGTGTCCTCTCTTTGCTTAATCTGCTTGTGAGGCCTCATACCTGAGACTAGGGTCCACTAAGTAAGAACATAAATATTTCCTATGGTCTCCCCTAACTCTAAGGCTTCAAATAATCCCGATAATACCTTAATATTATTATTATAAGTGCTACACATACATATGAACTCCCATGCACAGAAATTAAAAGTTTCTGGATTTTTGGGGCGTTACAAACCAATAGGCCCAAATCTACTAGGCCTAAATTCGGGATGTTACAGTTCTACCCCCTTAAAGAAATTTCGTCCTCAAAATTTTCAACTAACTATCAATTGTACTACCCAAGTCTCATCACTACGCTTCTGCTTCGCACTCTAATTTAAAAAAAATAAACACCCAATATACTACAGTAGGGTACGCACCATTATTCGTATCTGGAGCGTCTTCGTCCCCTTGTACTCATTCTTTCGATCGATGTTTATCTGATTTATAATTTTATGAATAATTAATTCTTCCCACTTATTAATCGCGAACAATCTTATGTAAAATCATTTCAATAGTAGTTCTTTTGAATTCGAATTCTATCTACGGGTTTAGTTCTCAAGTCGATACTTCCTAGTCCTAGAGTTCACCTTCAGTCAACATTCAGCACACATCAATCATAAAAATAGCCTTATAAACTTACATTCACCACCTAGGGGTATTTTCGTCGCTTTACTACGCAGGGGTATTTTCGTAATTTTACCTACAGGAGTATTTTTGTAATTTTTTTCAAAATAGTGTATCTTGGTGATGTTTCAAAATAAGGGTATTTTGGTAATTTCACAATTCGGGGGTATTTCGGTAATTTTACAAACCAGGGGTATTTCGATAATTTTGTAAATCGGGGGTATTTCAGTAATTTTGAAAATCGAGGGTATTTTGGTAATTTCTTTTCAAACTAGGGGTATTTTCGTCATTTTACAAATCAGGGGAAATTTGGAAATTTTTGAAACTAGAGGTTATTTTAGTAATTTTACAAAATAGGGTGGTCGGTCCCTTTGGGTTTTAATTATAGATTTTGGCCGTCAACAAGTCCTCATGGCTAGGGTGAGCAGTCACCATGCACTGTAGGATTCCAACGAAGAGGAGGTGAGTCACTAGGACTGCTTAAATACCAAGCTCTCCCTAAATCCAATCCTAGACATGTGTATGCTTGTTGCCACACCTTAGCTCAGCGACTTATTCCTGGGTTTGTTTAATTAGTTTAAGTTTTATAGAAGTTGAAAAGTATGATGTAAACTAGGCCTAAAGTTCATCAAGTTCTAGCTAAGATAGTCTACGTCCCTTAAAGCCCATCAATCCCACATACAGATATATATATCACACAGTGAGTTCAGAATACTTACCTGACAGACTTGGGCCGAAGGCGCAGGTGCCATGTTGAGAAAACAACCCTGTACTATTTATAAGCATGCATGTTTCTAAAATCCATCTTTAGAAAACGTTTTGAGCCCAAAAACCCCAAAGTCGAGTTTTGAACTGGGCTTTGATACCAATTTGTAACACCCCAAACCCGACCCAAACACCATGACCGGATCTGGCATGTACTAAGAAGATTTAGTAAAACATGTCGCATTTTTGGAAAACATTTGTCGAGTTTAAACATGCATTCCGAAAAACTTAACGATTTGATAGCTTATAAAAGATATGAATTTTATATGATGCCTTAGCTTAATTAAGATGTAAAATCTAAATGTCTAATAATAATAAAAGCCCAAAATAAAACCAAAAAAAATATAAAGCTAGCGGCCCGTGGCCTTATTATAATGAAATTTAGAATCCACTAATTAAAAATAATAAAAATAAATAAACTAAGTAAAGTATTTTGCTGAATCAAAATATTCTCTCGCATGGCCACCTTGCGCTCCTCTCCAGCCCGGTCCGATGCACTAGGTGCTACCTGAAAGATGTTAAAAAATAGAGTGAGTCGCGAGACTCAGTGTGCAACCCTCGTGCACCATCAGAATTGGCCTTAGCTCCACAGATCAGAATAACAGATATCATGTAATAAAATTTATGCAAAGCCCAACCCAATCCTAGGTTTCCATCCGCTACACACCACACTTACACGCCAATCACACCATTGGGGATTTCTACAATCAACCCACACCGCTACACACCATCGATGGCGCCTTCGTTAGATCATCGTTAGATCATGGCAATAGCCACTACAATGATCATGGCAAAAGCCACTACAACATATCATGGCATAAGCCACTACAATCATGGCATAAGAACACTTCCCTTTCATCAATCACCCAACCCGTGCAATCACGTAAACGGCATACATGTTTATCACATCAAATCAATGTAACCATTCTTTTTAGAATGACGAGATCACTAACACGGTGATTCGCCTTTACCCTCTTCGAGTTTCAAACTGTTATCTTTGGGATTTCACATTTAATGTAATTTAATGATTTATAACCATATTATAACAGTAATCTAAATGGTGTGGAAGTGTTACACACTTGATATCGCGTAGTTCTATACTCTTAGTCGATATCCCTGCTATCCGGATCTACTATCCTCAGTCTATAACTTGGTTCAAGAAAAACTAGAAAAACACGAAGATTCGGCCTCCCCTACATTTGGCCAAGGGTTTATAAATACCTAAATTTACATTAAAACTAGTAGATCTCCTGACCCTGAAATCCCGAAAGTAACACGATTCGAGTGTTACTGAACCCCGACTTAGAGATCTAAGTGATTGACTCCTCTTCAAATCCTAGAACGCCGTAAATAAGAGAGAAACAAGAGATTAGTTTCTAAATAGCCATTCGGCTAGAGTCTCTAAAAAGTTGGAAAAGACTGAAATCTCACGAATCGACAGTTACCCAGAGTTTCCTTCAAGATTCAGCACAAGCAGACACCTCAGAGAGAATTTGGCAAACACAGGAGATGAGATCTAGGGATTTCGACTTTTATGAAAATCTCGAAAAAGATGAACGGATGCTCTTTCAGCTTTTAGAAGGTCTGAGTAAAGTGTTTCGACTTTGGCTTAGAAAGAAAGTAAAAAGAAATCAAGGAAAGGCTTAGAGATTTCGGCTACAAGAACAAACAAGAACATAGTTTCGGCTTTTAGTGAATGGGAGAAGAATAACAATGGGGATCAAAAGATTCGGCTAGAAGGAGGTTTCAAAGAAAAATAAAAGGGTGAGGGAGGTGGTGATTTTTGGCTTTTGGAAGAGAAAAGATGAAAAAAGAAAAACAACTAAGATGGCCTTCAGATTTTCTGCACAAAGAAGGAAGAAAAGAGTAGGGTTCAAATGCCGAAATTGATGAGCTGTCCCCCCTTATTTATAGAAATTTCGGCATCCCCTATGGCAATTAGAAACTGATTTCTTTACTCCTCTAGTTGATGGAATTTTGGCCAACTCTGTTCTTAGTAGATAGCTCCTAACTTTTCTCCTTTATCTAAATCTCTTCACACCATCAGAAGACTCCTAGATAACACCACCTCTTTCTTTTATTATCAGCACAATATTATCATTAAATCCCTCCTAAAAATAAGCCTTAATGCCGTCCATTCCTTCTTACTCTTTTAAGTGCCAAAATTGGCCCAAAGACATGGGCTCCTTGCGGCCAAACTTCGGCCTCTTTCAACTGCTAGTGACGCCACCCTCTAGCTCCCTTGCAGCGTCACTTAATATTGGGCCACCAGCCCACTTTGGTGTTATAAACACAGATGCTACCCTTTTGTAACATCCTAAATTTTTGGGCCTATACGTTTAGTGTGTGTATATGTTTAAAGTGTTAATTTAACTGTTAAGGGTTTAAATTGGGCTCAGGCTTAGGCAGAGGCCTTGATTAAAATTTTTTATTTGTGCATTATAGGACTTAAAAGGTAGTACCTATGTTTAAAATATCAAAATGGGCTTGTGGCCCAGTGGTCAGTAGCGCCACTTAGGGAACAAGGAGGTGACGCCACACCAGGGAGTTAGGGGCCCAAATTTAAGTTTCAAGGAGCCCAATTCCTTGGATACAAGTTAGCTAAATTTTAGCATTAGGGTTAGGTGGAGTGGACAGCTACAAGGCTCAAAAATAGTATGATTTATGTGAATGGGATAATGTAGATAATATAGTTGATAATATGGAAGATAAACGAAGAAAAATTAGGAGCTATCTGCTGAAAGCAGAGTTGGCCGAAATTCCATCACCTAGAGGAGTAAAGAAATCGGTTTCTAATAGCCATAGGGGGTGCCAAATTTTCTATAAATAGGAGGAATAGCTCATCAATTTTGGCATTTGAGCTCTACTTTTTCTTCATTCTTTGTGCCAAAATTCTCAGTCTCTCCCTCCACAATTTTCTATCAACTTTCTTTTAAAAAGCTGAAAATCACCACCTCATTCCCCCTTTCTTCTTTCTTTGAAATTTTTTGTTAGCCGAATCTTCTGATATCCATTGTTATTCTTCTCTCATTCACTAAAGGCTGAAACTACACTCTTGTTTGTTCTTATAGCTGAAATCTTCCTCTTGTTCATCTTTTTCGGGATTTTCTTAAAAGCTGAAATTCTTAGATCTCTAATCTTCTATGTTTCGATCTTCTGCTGTGATTGCCGAATCTTCCTACAAGGAGTAGCTGAAACCATTTGTATAGGTAAGTGTCGATTCTTGAGATTTCAATCTTTTTTTTGGCTTTTAGAGATCTTAGCCGGATGACTATATGGTTAACTAATCGGGTGTTTTCTCTCATTTGCGGTATTCCGGGATTTGAAGGGGGTCCAATCGCTTTGATTTCTAAGCCAAGGTTTAGTAGCACTCGGATCGAATTACTTTCAGGATTTTAAGGTAAGGAGATCTATTAATTTAAATGTATAAATCGGGTAAAGCACTAACCTTGGCCGAATATAGGAGAGGCCTTATCCTTGCGTTCTTCCGACTTTTGAGCAAGGTTTTAGACTAAGGGTTGTAGATCCAGATAGTAAGGATATTGACTAAGGGTGTAAAGCTACGCGATATCAGGTGTGTAACACTTCCACACCATTTAGATTGCCTGTTATAATATGGTTATAAATCTGTTAAATTCTATTAAATGTCAAATCCCAGCATAACGGTTGAAACCCGAAGAGGGTAAAGGTGAATCACTAGGTTAGTGATCTCTGTCATTCTAAAGTGAATGGTTCTATTGATTTGATGTGATAAACATGTATGCCAGTTTCTGTGATGCACGGGGTTGGGTTTGATGAAAAGGGAATTGTTCTGTGTAGTGGCTTTTGCCATGGTCTGTTTGTAGTGGCTTTTGCCATGATCTGTTATAGTGGCTTTTGCCATGATCTGTTGTAGTGGCTTTTGCCATGATCTGACGATGAGCAGCATGACTGCAATCAATGGCGTGTAGCGGTGTGGGTTGATTGTAGAAATCCCCAATGGTGTGACTGGCAGGTAAGGGTGGCGTGTAGCGGATGGAAACCTAGGATTTGGGTTGGGCTTTGCATATATTCATATATAATATGCTCTGTTATTCTGTTCCGTGGGGCTAAGGCCCAAATCTAAAGGTGCATGAGGGTTGCACACCGAGTCTTGCGACTCAACCTATGATTTAATATTTTCAGGTAGCACCTAGTGCATCGAACCGGGCTGGAGAGGAGTGCAAGGTGGCCATGCAAAAGAACATTTTGATTTAGCAAAAGACTTTAGTTTATTATTTTACATCTTTATTTAATGGGTTTTAAATTTCAATGTAATAAGGCCACGGGCTGTTAGCTTTATATTTCGTTCGATTTTAATTTTGGGCTTTTATTATTATTATCGACATTTTAAGTTTACACTTTTTTTTCTAAGGCATGTATTTAAGTTTCGATTTTAATTCATAAAAACATCTCATAGAATTTATAGCTTATCTAAATTAACAACCTATTAATTTTTCCCGAATAAAAGGTTAAACTCAAGGAAAATATTTTCCAAAAATGCGACATATTTTATTAAAATATCCTTACATGTTTTATTAAAATATCCTTAGTGACATACCAGATCCGGTTATAGTATTTGGGCCGAGTTTGGGGTGTTACAAATTGGTATCAGAGCCCGATTCAAAACTCGACTTTTAGGCTCAAAACATTTTCTAAAGATGGGTTTTAGAAACATTCATATTTATAAATAGTACAGGGTTGTTTTCTAAGATGGCACTCGCGCCTCACCTAAGTCCTCCGGTAAGTACTCAAATCACTGTGATATATATATTGTATGTGGGCTTGATAGGCTTTAAGGACGAGACTATCTTAACTAGAACTTGATGAACTTTAGGCCTAGTTTACATCATACTTTTCAACTTCCATAAAACTTAAACTAATTAAACAAACCCGAGAATAAGTCATTGAGTTAAGGTGTGGCAACAGTATATGCATGTCTAGGATTGGATTAGAGAGCTTGGTATTTAAGCAATCCTAGTGACTCATCTCCTCTTATTGAATCCTACCAAAATGGTGACTGCTCACCCTAGCTATGAGGACTTGTTGATCGCCCAAATTTATAATTAAAACCCGAAAGGGACCAACCACCCTATTTTGTAAAATTACTAAAATAACCTCTAGTTTTAAAAATTTCCAAATTTCCCCTAATTTGTAAAATAACCAAAATACCCCTGGTTTGAAAAGAAATTACCAAAATACCCTCAATTTGCAAAATTATCAAAATACCCTCGATTTGTAAAATTATCGAAATACCCCAAATTTGTAAAATTACCAAAATACCCTCGAATTGCAAAATTACCAAAATACCCTTATTTTGAAACATCACCAAGATACACTATTTTGAAAAAAATTATGAAAATACCCATGTAGGTAAAATTACCAAAATACGCCTGGGTAGTGAAACGATGAAAATACCCCTAGGTGGTGAATGTAAGTTTATAAGGCTGTTTTTATGATTGATGTGTGCTGAATGTTGACTGAAGGTGAACTCTATGACTAGGAAGTATCGACTTGAGAACTAAACCCGTAGATAGAATTCGAATTCGAAAGAACTACTATCGAAATAATTTTACATAAGATTGTTCGCGGCTAATAAGTGGGAAGAATTAATTATTCATAAAATTCTTAATCAGATAAATGTCGATCAAAAGAATGAGTACAAGGGGACGAAGACGCTCCAGATGCGAATAATGGTGAGTACCATACTATAGTATATTGAGTGTTTATTATTATTATTTTTTAATTAGAGTCAACAGTGGAAGCATAGTGGTGAGACTTAGGTAGTATGATTACTAGTTAATTGGAAATTTTGAGGACGAAATTTCTTTAACGAGGGTAGAACTGTAACATCCTTAATTTTTGGGCCTATGCGTTTAGTGTGTGTATATGTTTAAAGTGTTAATTTAACTGTTAAGGGTCTAAATTGGGCTCAGGCTTAGGCAGAGGCCTTGATTAAAATTTTCTGTTTGGGCATTACAAGACTTAAAAGGTAGTACCTATGTTTAAAATATCAAAATGGGCTTGTGGCCAGTGGTCAGTAGCGCCACTTAGGGAACAATGAGGTGACGCCACACCAGGGAGTTAGGGGCCCAAATTTAAGTTTCAAGGAGCCCAATTCCTTGGATCCAAGTTAGCTAATTTTCGGCATTAGGGTTAGGTAGAGTGGACGACTACAAGGCTCAAAAATAGTATGATTTATGTGAATAGGATAATATAGATAATATAGTTGATAATATGGAAGATAAAAGAAGAAAAATTAGGAGCTATCTGCTGAGAGCAGAGTTGGCCGAAATTCCATCACCTAGAGGAGTAAAGAAATCGGTTTCTAATAGCCATAGGGGGTGTTAAATTTTTTATAAATAAGGGGAATAGCTCATCAATTTTGGCATTTGAACCCTACTTTTTCTTCATTCTTTGTGCCAAAATTCTCAATCTCTTCCTCCACAATTTTCTGTCAACTTTCTTTCAAAAAGCCGAAAATCACCACCTCCTTCACCCTTTCTTCTTTCTTTGAAATTTCCTGTTAGTCGAATCTTCTGATCTCCATTGTTATTCTTCTCCCATTCACTAAAAGCTAAAACCACACTCTTGTTTGTTCTTATAGTCGAAATCTTCCTCTTGTTCATCTTTTTCAGGATTTTCTTAAAAGCTGAAATTCTTAGATCTCTAATCTTCTACGCTTCGATCTTCTGTTGTGATTGCCGAATCTTCCTGAAAGGAGTAGTTGAAACCATTTGTATAGGTAAGTGTCGATTCGTGAGATTTCAATCTTTTTTCGGCTTTTAGAGATTTTAGCCGAATGTCTATATGGTTAACTAATCGGGTGTTTTCTCTCATTTGCGGCATTCTGGGATTTGAAGGGGGTCCAATCGCTTAGATTTCTAAGCCAGAGTTCAGTAGCACTCGGATCGAATTACTTTTGGGATTTTAAGGTAAGGAGGTCTATTAATTTAAATGTATAAATCTGGTAAAGCACTAACCTTGGTCGAATATAGGAGAGGCCTTATCCTTGCGTTCTTCTGGCTTTTGAGCAAGGTTTTAGACTAAGGGTTGTAGATCCAGATAGTAAAGATATTGACTCAGGGTGTAAAGCTACGCGATATCAGGTGTGCAACACTTCCACACCATTTAGATTGCCTGTTATAATATGGTTATAAATCTGCTAAATTCTGTTAAATGCCAAAATCTCGGCATAACGATTGAAACCCGAAGAGGGTAAAGGTGAATCACCAGGTTAGTGATCTCTGTCATTCTAAAGTGAATGGTTCTATTGATTTGATGTGATAAACATGTATGCCAGTTTCTGTGATTGCACGGGGTTGGGTTTGATGAAAGGGGAAATGTTCTGTGTAGTGGCTTTTGCCATGATCTGTTGTAGTGGCTTTTGCCATGATCAGTTGTAGTGGCTTTTGCCATGATCTGTTGTAGTGGCTATTGCCATGATCTGACGATGAGTAGCATAACTGCCATCAATGGCGTGTAGCGGTGTGGGTTGATTGTAGAAATTTCCAATGGTGTAACTGGCAGGTAAGGGTGGCGTATAGCAGATGGAAACCTAGGATTTGGGTTGGGCTTTGCATATATTCATATATAATATGTTCCGTTATTCTGTTCTGAGGGGCTAAGGCCCAAATCTAAAGGTGCATGAGGGTTGCACACTGAGTCTTGCGACTCAACCTATGATTTAATATTTTCAGGTAGCACCTAGTGCATTGGACCGGACTAGAGAGGAGCGCAAGGTGGCCATGCAAAAGAACATTTGGATTCAGCAAAAGACTTTTGTTTATTAGATTACATCTTTATTTAATGGGTTTTAAATTTCAATGTAATACGGCCACGGGCTGTTAGCTTTATATTTCGGTTCAGTTTTAATTTTGGGCTTTTATTATTATTATCAGACATTTTAAGTTTACACTTTTTTTTCTAAGGCATGTATTTAAGTTTCGGTTTTTAATTCATAAAAACATTTCATAGAATTTATAGCTTATCTAAATTAACAACCTATTAATTTTTCCCGAATAAAAGGTTAAACTCAAGGAAAATATTTTCCAAAAATGCGACATGTTTTATTAAAATATCCTTACATGTTTTATTAAAATATCCTTAGTGACATACCAGATCCGGTTGTAGTGTTTGGGCCGGGTTTGGGGTGTTATACCTTTACAGAAAACTTAATTAGGGCCTCAACCCAAACCTATGCCCATTTTTGTGTCCTCTCTTTTCTTAATCTGCTTATGAGGCCTCATGCCTGAGACTAGGGTCCACTAAGTAAGAACATAAATTTTTCCTATGGTCTCCCCTAACTATAAGGCTTCAAATAATCCCGATAATACCTTAATATTATTATTCTAAGTGCTACACATACATATTAACTCCCATGCACGTAAATTAAAAGTTTCGGATTTTTGGGCGTTCTGTTAATAGGCCCAAATCTACTAGGCCCAAATTCGGGATGGTACAGTCATCAACAATTAACTCAACATTTAATATCTTCAGTTTTCTTTTATCCTAAATAGCACATACGTTAATTTCAAACGAAAGGAAAGGTATAAGAATTTAGGAGAATACCAAGCTCCAAACGAGTTGTTGATCAAGTCTGTTAAACTAAATTCATTTATCCAAAAAAACAATATTTAGTTATCCAAATACCTACTTCAGACATGATAATTTGCAGCATTTAAATGCATAAAGTTTCAGCAGTTAGATAACATGGTTTACAACATATAACAGTCTAAGTTTCTAGCTTTCAAACTTAATAAATTTCTGCATTTGAACATCATCTATTACCATTCAGACATCATAATTTACAGTATATAGCACTCCAAATTTATAGATTCCAAACATAACAAATTTCAGCATGTATTTAATAGCATCTAAAAATATAAATGATTTATGACCATGTTACCTGCTCATGTGCATAATTAAAATCATCCATTTTCAGAGAACAAATGTTAGCACTGCTATACAAGGAAGGAAAAGGTCTACTCTAAACCACAGCCAACGATCTCTCCTGAAATTGCATGTTATATCAGTATGTACTCGTGCAAGTAAACTTTCATGTAAAAAGGTATGCAATAGATCAGAGAAGGGGTACAATTATCAGTCCAAATTCCACCCATTAATATTTATCATCTTCTTAACATATCAGAACAAGGTAGTCTGGCACCACATGCATAGAACAAGACCAATCAAAATACGCAACTAATAATAGACACCATCAATAAAGTAGCATCAGGATGCAGATCCACCACCTTTTAACACCATTTACAAAACTATTATAAGTTTATATGCTCATAGCCACAAACATATAATAGAACCTATAAAGCTAAAATATTAGAGACTGACCTTCTTTTCCTTTTCCAAAATTTCTCTTATGGGACAAGGTAGTGCTGCCTCTTTGCTTGCTTTGAACAGTTTTACTAGCAGATTTCTACTCCATCTGTGGAAAACTAATCTTTTTCATAACATCAGCCTTCCCTTAGAACTTGCTCCTATGGGCTACACAATAATTCAACAAAGAGCTCTTTTAATTCACAGGATAGAAATTTTTAAAACATATTTGACATTAAATGCAATACAAAATAACATCATTTCTAGTAGTAAAATAATTTAAGTTGCATACCCCACGCCCATTATCAGTTATGCTCACGGAACCATCTGAATGTAAAACAACATCTATTTGTGTCGCGAAACCTGCTTGAGCCTCATCAACAGCATTATCCAATATCTCGTATACCAAATAGAAAGAAGTAAAATCAAACGTCTAATGAATTTTACCACCAAAGTTACTAGAAATATCAAAAGAAAAAAAAGAAAAAGAAATTACCAAATGGTGCAAACTGACATGTCCAATGATAAAAGAATGTACAACGGGTCTTAATATACAATACAAAGTGGGAAATGAATGAGGGAAGGTAATTCTTACAATACGATCCAAGAAAAAGGAAATATGAATATGCTCTATTTACATGATGCTTCCCTTTAGATGAATTTACAAGATCGATGCCAACAAAATAGTAGTTTAGGAAAATTTTACCAGCAATGCTTCATCACGGTGCATTAGTATATCGTATCTCACCGGAGATCAACAACATCAAACTTTAAACTAATAAAAAATAAATAGTAACAAAATTCAAGAACTTCATATATTGCCTTTTATAAATGAAGATGATAAGAAAAAAAATATGAAAAAAAATTTGCAGATCAGAGCAATCAAAATCAAATCCAAGTGATGAATAGTGTTTTAAATAAATTTAAAGAACAAACTTATGGGGAAAGAATCAAATTAGGGCAAATAATTAAATATAATTAAACTAATAGTAATTTATTACACTTAATAAACTTACAAGGAGAAGCAGCAGAGGGCTACCGATAGATATGCAGTAGCGGGCACCGACGAAGATGCAGAGGGATACCGATTTGGGGCAATTGAGGGAAAAAAAATAAAGGGAATCGGGGTAGGGGAGAAATGGTTTGGGAAAAATAAAATGGGGAAAAAAAAGAAGAGAATCCAGTTGAAATTTATAATACATATTTGCGGCGTTTGGACTAAAATGTCACTATTGCTCAACTTTTTGTGGCGTTTGGAACAAAAATGTCATTATTGCTTATCTTTTCGGTGTTTTTTTCATAAACTACGCTATGCTTGACTCTTTTACAATTTTTACATTAAATTATTGTATCTTTCATATAAATTTTAAATAAATAATTTTTTAAAATTTAAGTAATATTTAAAAGAATTAGATAAAATTATAAATCTTTACATAATTTTTATGTAAGAAAATAAAACAAAAACAAAATATGAAAAAAAACAAAAAAATCTTTTAAAAAATTCTCTTTTGTAATTATATATTCTTTCAATATTTTAGGAAATTATATTAAAATTTTTAATTTACTAATTAATTTTGCTTCTCCCATATGCATGTTAGCAATTTTTTAATTTTAATATATATAAATTTTATTTATTATCTCTTAAATAATTTAAACTATAATAATAATTTTAATATATTAAAATTAAATTATCTCTTTACAATTATATAAGAAATTATTTAATATATAAATTAAAAATAATCAGTCATATACCAAAAAACTTTAAAATTATTTTAAATAATAGTATTTTAATTTTTTCATTTTTAACATATATTTTCTATGTTTTTACTTTCAATTTTTTCTACGTGTCATTAATTTTTCTAACGATTTTAAATATTAAATTAAAAATAAATTGTATTTTGATTAATATAAAGAAACAAGTTAAATAGTAAATAGAAGAGGATGAAAGAGTGCATGCATGGGTAAGAATACAGGGAGCAAAACAGCGTCGTTTTGTTTAAAATATAATGGTTTTTTAGCTGCGTTTTTGTCAAAAACGCAGCTAATGCTTGACCTTTTGCGGCGTTTCATAAACAACGACGTTGCTGCTTGACTTTTTGTGGCATTTTTCTCATAAACGTCGCTATAGCTCTAACCTTTTGCGGCGTTTTCCGATTAGCGCCACTAATGTACAACCTTTGCGGTGTTTTTGGTCCAAACACCACTAAAAATGTCGCTAAAAGCTTAATTTCCTGTAGTGTTTCCAAAAATAGAAATGAAAATGGAAACTTACAATCCTATATAGGATTACTTAAAAATTTATGGAAGAATGAGTTTATGTTTTTTTACTGTTTTGAAGCCCGAAAATGAAAATATACCATTTGGTCTTAATGAACATGTTGAGTTGTGATATATTGAACGAATTTTCTCGAAATTTTATCGGCGGTAAAATCATCAAAATTTTATCGGGGCAAAATCATCAAAATTTTACCAGGGGTAAAATTGTCAAAATTTTACTCGGGTAATGTAGCCCCCTCACCCGACCCTTGAAGAGGATCCAAGAATGGCGCGTTACAGCCTTACATCCTTTCCCTTTTCTCCAAACATAATTTGAAAACATTAAATCATGAAGTAAACCATTACAAATCGAGACCATAAGCGTCATTACAACAGTTAGGGAAAAAATTTAATTTGACGAATACAATTTTAGTTACAAAATATCGTTCTTCAAAATCCTAAACCTTAGCACCACCCCCATTTCCATGCATAACACAGAATCATTAGAGGTCTTACAACATGAAATATCCTCTTGTTTGGTCCTTAGTGATTCCTTTACTTCTTCAATGATCCTGAGAAGGAAAGGTTGTAACACCCCTAACCCATATCCGTCGTCGGAACAGGGTTAGGAGCATTACCAAAATATACAGAACAAATATAATCATTTCATATTATTTAACATTAATGTCAAAAATTATTCATAAATTCCCTTATATGAGCCCTTGAGGCCCAAAACATACATTAGAAGCAAGTTGGGACTAAACTGGGTACTAAGAGAATTTTTCGCAAAATCTCAAAATTTTTCCAAGGTGTAGGGGACAGATGCCTGTGTGGTCAAGCCATGTGACACGCCCATGTCCCAGGCCATGTGGGCATTCAAAATAGGGCACATGGCCATGTCCCAGCCCGTGTTCGTACCCGTGTAACTCTCTGACTTGGGTCACACGCCCGTGTGCTAGGCCATGTGTAGGTACAGGGGTCACACGGCCAAGCCACACGCCCATGTGCCAGGCCGTGTGAAAAATCCTGAGCATTCTATTTTAAATTTTTAATATGCAAGGGACACACGACCAAAACACACGCCCGTGTCTCTACCCATGTGGACGAAATAAGGCCATTTCCAACCCATATTTCTCACTCATTTTGTCTTCCAGCTACACTAACATTTTAACACATTCAAAAACCAATCCAAGACATTTAAACTAACCAAAATCAAGTCATAAACATGTCATACATCCTCATTTCTCATCATTCAAATTTACAATATTAATGAAAACATATATTTGTTTACTTATACCAACTATACTATCTCATCTCATACATCAATATGCCTACAACTTATCCATCACTCAACCACATCAAACACAACAAACATGAAGAAGCCACACAAATATATACTTAACAATAGTATGTCCAACTTAAGCTATTCCAATGGCTATTTATAACCAAAACACATATTTTCCATCAATGGCCGAATTGAACCTATACATGCCATTATACCAAAATTTAGTTAGTTACATATACCAAAATGATCCGAAGGATAGTGTGATGATGCTCTGACCAGCTTCCAACCACTTCGAGCTTCTGTATTACTATAAAACAGGAAAAATAATACAGGTTAAGATATTATGCTTAGTAAGTTCGTATAGCAGGAAATTAACTTACCATTCATTTTTGTTTAAAGTAAGCATGCAAAATTCATCCAAAGAAAATTTGGCAATTTTCCTAAACACATATAATCTCAAGAAACAAGTTAGTCATGTACTTCATGTGAATATCAAGAAACAATAATGAGCTCATCATGTAAAAATTTTCATATATATATGCTTTCCACATCATATATTCATATAACATATACATTTCCATAATAATTCATCTCAAATTTAGATTATCCCATGTCGAAACTTTGCCCGTTGAATTTATTTGACATATCGATCGATACATAGATACTCAATATGTACAAAACTGTAATCCGTCAATTTATATTCGAGAATGCTCATACGAGCACATTAACAGGAAGCTCTCTGTCTCTCTCGAGCAATATAATGTGAGCTGTATAACGGGAAGCTTATTCGGGCTGTATAACGGGAAGCTCATAAGAGCCATAATTAGAAAGCTCATACGAGCCACTAATGGGTAGCTCTAAAGAGCCATTAACGGGAAGCTCCTGATAACAATATATCGGGAAGTTCAAGCGAGCCATATTGGGAAGCTTCGTAGAGCCATTAATCAGGAAGCTCACAAAAAGCCTTTAATCGGGAAGCTCACGAAAAGCCATATATCGGGACATTCATAAGAGCTATAGTGTGTCTACAACACATGCAGAATTACAACCAATCGGGATACTCTGAAGAGTTATTAACGGAAAGCTCACAAGAACCATATAACGGAAGCTCGAGAGGGCTAATAACGGGATGCTTATGAGAGCTAATAATGAGACGTTCCTTCGAGCTGTGGTGTGTCCGCAACATATGCAGGACCACAACCAATTCAGGAAATCCTATATCCATCAAGTTCTTTTATTCAAACGGGACTTAACATTTATCAGGCTTTTTCAATATGTGATTAATTTCATATACATGGCAATAATACAATCACATACATACAATTTAATTCAAACATATAAATATATAATTTAGTTGCACAAACTTACCTCAGCAATGTTCGTGAACTTGTATGCTACTAATCCCTTTTTTTTCTTTACCTCGATCTAGCTTCCTATTTGGTCTATCTAGATCTATACGAGTAAATTTAGCTCAATTTAATACAATTCATATCTTAGGAAAAATTATCATTTTGCCCTTATACTTATACTTAATTCTAATTTTGTCCCTAGGCTCAAAAAATAAAATTCATGCAATTTAACCCTTATTCCAAGCCTAACCGATTTTTACATGGAACATTTGCAGCGCATATAATTCAGTAAAATTTAAAAATTTTCCATAAATTTTACATCTTTACAATTTAGTCCCTAAATCAAAATTTCATCAAAATTCACTTTACAAAAGTTGTTTAACTATCAACAACCTTTCATTTTCTACCATAAATTTCATAATTCATGCATATTCATCCATGGAAAAACTTTAATACTTTGATAAATTTACAAATTAATCCCCGATATAGCTAGATTAAGCTATTACAATCTCAGAAATATAAAAATTACTAAAAACGGGACAAGATTACTTACCCAATTAAGCCAAGTAAGCTTGCTTGAGTTCTCTTCTCTTAACTAGGGTTTTCATGTATTTAATTTTTGGAAAGATGATATTTTATTTTATTTTATTTTATTATTTATCATCTTTATTTTTCATCTTTATAATTTTGTCATTTTCTTTATTTAATTTTCCATGGATGAATCATCATACTTATCTACTAACCTCTCTTAATGGTCTATTTGCCATATAAGGACCTCCAATTTTGAATTCTGTAACACCCCAAACCTGGCCCATGCGATATGACCAGATCTGGCATGTCACACGAAGAAAACGAGTAAAGAACTTGTGATTCTTAATAAGGATGTTGTTATTTGGTTATAGTTTAAGAAAACAAGTTTGGTCATAAATATTTGTTAAAATACTACTAAATTTGAGAGGTTGATTGATCAATCGAAAATCGAACTAGTGAACCTTTAAACCGTGACTTTCGAAAATGACTTGATAATTTTGAAAGAAAACCCAAGTTAAATTATTTGTCCATATTTGTTATGAAATCCATTGGTTAATCAATTTAAAAAAAATGTTATTTATGATTTTAGAAAATCCCCATTTAAAACAATTCGAGAAAGATATTAAGTACGTCTAAACATAAACCAAAATAAAACATATCCCAGAGGCCTTATTACAACTTTAAACCCAAAATAGTAAAAGTGATGAAATAATGCGAAAAAGAAGTTTACTGATCGCTGAAATCAGAGCTTTAAAATTTATAATGAATGAGATCGAACCTTGAGACTAACTCTGACAACGATTAAAGGCAAGTGTACCTATCGAACAGTAGTATAGCTTAGGCAAGACCGGATTATCGAACCCAAAGGAACTAAAAGTACTAATACTTACTTTATTTTTATTATTTAGCCTAAAATATGGAGTGATTGGTTGATTTAATCTAGTTTAACGATTTCTAAGCTAAAGACAAAGACAAAAAGAACGAATAGGGAAATAACTCAAAGAAAACTCAATTGATCACAACGATACCCTCAGGAAGAATCCACCTAGGCTCAACTTGTTATTTTATACTAAACCATATGGTTTATTTACTTAGTTTGATCAGTAAGACTCCCTAATGTATATTAAACCCTCTCTCGAGGCGAATAACGTCTAACCCTAGGTTAATTAGTGGAACTCTCGTTCACTTATAAAAACCTCCTAGAATAGCAGTAAATTGATCTATGGATTCCCATATTAGGTTTCACCCTAATCTGACAAAATCTCGTCACCCTATCTCTAGGCGTGCGATCAACTCCGCTTAATTATGCTCAATCTACTCTTAAGGTGGTTTATTCCTCCTCCACCTAAGCACATCGATTTGGATTAAGCATGCATAATTAAGAACAAACTAAGTATAATCATATAATTCAGAAATCAATGACAAAATTCATCTAGGTTTCATCCCCTTCAGGTATCTAAAGGGTTTAGTTCATAACAAATAAAGAAAACATCTCAAAAGAAAAGATAAAATAAAACATAGAAAATCCCTAAAACCCCCTGAAGGAATTGAAGGAGAAATTCACCATCTTGAGTAGAATTTCAGCTCTTTGAGATGGATCCACTTGGCTATCTTTGAGTGATTCCACAAAACGTGACCTTCCTCGCTCGGCTCCTTGGCCTAGCTCACCGCCTAACGCCCCTTTTCAGGTTACACATAAGGTGTTTATATAGACTTTTAGAATGTTTTACTTGGCCTCTAAGTGTCCCAATTCAAGTGTACTTCCTACTCGGTGTTTGAATAAGCTTTGGAAAGTGTTTCTTTGGCTCTAAGTATCCAAATCTGAGAGAAATTGCCCTCACCGTAATAGGGCACTACCAGAACACCCTAAACCCGCTTAGCACACCACGACCGAATCTAGTATGTTACGGGGTGTAAACATTTTTAAAGAAACGAGTTACCGGTTAAATTTGATTGAAAACTCTTTATCATTTTAGAGTATAAAAATCCGTAGATAACTATTACAATCGAGTGAGTTGAGCGCAGACAAGTTCAAATCTTTTGTTCTTGAAGTTATTAAAAAAAATTCAAGTTTAAGGAAACATAAGTTACCTTTGTTGTCATCATGTGAATTTTGTTACCCAATGGTAACGTTTAAAAACCCGAAGGAGTTATAGTTTTGAAAACATTGCTTAATACCGATTATTTTAACAAGTCCATATATCCAACGTAGGTATAATATAATCAAAATAAAAGTAAGTAATAAAAACCCAAAATAAAACTTAGCGACCTTATTAGAAACCCAAAACCAAATTTAAAGAAAATTAATAAAACTGAAATAGTACTTTAAAGTCAAAAGTCGAATCAAGCATACATGGTCGCCTCGAGTCCTCCCGGCTCCATATCCGCAATCTACGCCTCATTTGTAAAATATAAGGGAAGGGGTGAGTCACCAAGACTCAGTGTGTAAATCCCCAACCTAATAGTGCACGCCCTTACACAGATCATTAGCAAATCATGCAAATCATGCAACCCATAACCTAACCATCCAATCTCCTTTAACTACCTCGTGTGGTCAAAACCACTAGTGGTCAAAACCACTGGTGACCGTAGTCACAAATATATCGGTGTGGTCAAAACCACTGATGATTGAAGTCACAAATCAAGTGATGGGGCCAACCCATCGTGTGGTCAAAACCACTGATGACAATCCCGTAATCAACATGTGGGGCCAACCCACTGTGGTACCAAACCATTGGGACGAGTCACAATATTTATATGTGGTCAAAACCACTAGTGGTCAAAACCACTGGGACTTAGTCACAAAATATAATAACAAGACGGGGCCAACCCGTCGTGTGGTCAAAACCACTGGTGACAGTCCAAAATAAATCATCCCCCTCCTCTCATCAAACCCACCATCATGTCCATATCAATCGTGGCATAACACATATGATGATGCAAATAACGTATAGCATAACATATAACAATAACATGATGATGTATATCCAAAAAAAATCACACGACAGAGGACTTACCCGGAATTCAACCTCATACCCACAAGGCATATTCACCGATTTCATTGGCTATAACAGAAACATAATAAACATATTATACTAATAAAGTGTGTAAGCATTACACACCTATTACTAACGCAATCACTAGATCCCAAAGACCCGATCTACTGCACTATATCCCTTTTGTCCCTACATTCGGCCAAACCAAAATCAGTAATAAGGCCATTCGGCCAAACTAACAAAACCCAAAGGGTTAACGCATGGAACCCCAATCCATACCTTAACGCTCCTCGGATACTAGCCACAACTCAAGGTATGCGAAACTGATCTCCCCCTACAATCGACCAACATCAACACTAAATCTCAATAGCCTTCGGCTTTTCAAAAGAATGATTGATAGAATAGATTAACATGAAACCTTACCATAGACTAGAAGAAATCGATTGGCAGAGAATAAACAACCCCGATCTACTGCTTCAAATCCCGAAGAACCTAGGAGAAATCGATTTTCATAGATGATTAGGAATCATGTCCACAATTACCGAAATTCAGCTTTTGTCCCCATGTGAGTCGAAAGAGAAAAGAGAAAGGAAATAACAGAGATTCGACCAAGAATACTTACCCTCTGCAAATATGATTAGAGAAGAACCCAAAAAAGATCTACTCTTGGTTGATATTCGGCCAAAATAACACTAGAAGAAAGAAGGAAATTCAAAAAGAGTTGAATGATGAAGGAGATTCTGGCTATGGTTGATAGAAGAGAAACAAATGGGGTTCGCTAAAGTGAAAAGAAGAGAATGGAAAAGAAAATATGGAATAGGAGAGGAAGATTCGGCAAGGAAGAGGATGAAGATTTCACAAGGGTTTGAGAAAAAGAAAAGATGAAGTGGACTAAGATGGTTTCGGCTTTGAGCAAGAATGAAAAGAAGAAAAAGAGAGAGATGGGGGAGAAGAAGATTCGGCCAAGCACTTTGAGAAGGAGAAAAGAAATAAAATAAAATTAAAGATGTTAGAGGGACATTCGCCTGCACAAAAGGCTCCCCAAAATCGATAGCCCCCTTGACCACAGTCCACTATTCGGCCAACTCTCCCTAAATGAGTTTGATAAGATTCAAGTTCCTAACTTTCCTCACCTTCATCTATCCAATTCAAATCTGATGATCACATTCGCATCCGTTCAAGAGAGTCCCTCCTGAGCACTCCTCCTCCTTGTTTATGGCGTCAAAATATTAAGCAGAAAGTGAGATTTCTGCTGCTCGAACCAAGGTCCTCCTTACCCCCTTGTGGCGTCACCTCCCTTGTGACTTGAGTGGTGCCTCCTTGACACTTTACCAAGGCACTTCTTGTGTCTAAAACTCCCAATAATTCCTTTTAACCCCTAACTCTTCTGGCTCCCTCTCACTAAGTACAAAAACAAAAATGTTTGACCATGACTTAGGCCTAACTCGAGATCATGCTTAGACCCCAAATTATGCTAAACTAACACAGCAGACAGATCAACACATGTAACACATGAAAAATACATAGGCCCCGTTTTAAGGATGTTACAGTTCTACCCCCTTAAAAATAATTTTGACCTTGAAATTACCTGATCAGAAGAGTTGAGGGTATTGCTGCCGTATTACATCATCTGGTCCCACGTGGCCTCCTCCGTACCATGGTTCCACCATAAAACTTTTACCAAGGGAACTGACTTCCTACGCAAGACCTTGATATTCCAATCCAAAATCTATATCGGTTCCTCCTGGAAAGACAAGTCCGAGCTCACCTCAATCTCCGCAACTGGCACAACGTGTGACGAATCTGACCGATAGCGCCTAAGCATCGAAACATGGAAGACGTCGTGAATTTGACTTAACTCTGTCGGTAGCTCGAGCTGATAAGCTACCGATCCTACTCGCTTTAACACCGTGTACGGCCCGATAAACCTAGGGCTTAGCTTCCCTTTCCGCCCAAATCTCAGCACTTTCTTCCATGGCGATACCTTCAGAAAAACCTTATCACCCATCGATACTCTATATCTCTCGCATTTTAGATCGTCAGAAGACTTTTGCTTGTCCGACGCTTCTTAAGATGAGCCCAATCACCTTAACCTTAGCCTCGCCGCCACCAACCTGCACCTAATATCTACCGTTCACCCAATTCTGTCCAACACGTAGGAGTGCAAAATTTTCATCCATACTGTGCTTCATATGGTGCCATCTGGATATTCACTTGATAACTATTGTTATAAGCGAATTCTGCCAATGGTAGATACTCATCCGAACTACCACTGAAATCCAGAACACAGCCCCTTAGCATATCCTCTAAGATCTGGATTACTCTTTCGATCGGCCCATCGATTG
The DNA here is from genome assembly GCA_025506655.1 of Gossypium rotundifolium. Lineage (NCBI taxonomy): Eukaryota > Viridiplantae > Streptophyta > Magnoliopsida > Malvales > Malvaceae > Gossypium > Gossypium rotundifolium. The sequence continues at coordinate 114,551,422 of CP106731.1, read as the reverse complement.
CGGGTAAAAGTTGTCCAAATCCAACCTCGTTCCCAAAGCTTGATGCAAAGCTCTCCAGAACCTCGACGTGAACCTCGAATTCTATCCGAGATAAATGACACTTGCACACCATGCAACCTTACTATCTCGGCCACATACAACTTGGCTAACTTCTGAAGCGAATAATCAACCCTTACCGGTATAAAATAAGCTGATTTGGTCAAACGATCCACAATCACCCAGACTGAGTCTTTCTTAGTAGGCGTAAGGGGTAGCCCACTGACAAAGTTCATGGTAATCATTTCCCACTTCCACTGAGGAATCTTCACCGGCTGAAGTAAACCTGACGGCAGCTGATGTTCAGCTTTGACCTGTTAACACGTCAGACACTTACCCACAAACTCAACATTTTTCGCTCATCCCGCCACGGAATCGCTTTTGTAAATCTCGGTACATCTTGCTACCTCCAGGATGCATAGCGTATGGTCTATTATGTGCATCCTGAAGAATCCTTTGCCTCAACTCGACGTCCTTCGGCATACAAGCTCTCCCTTGAAAACACAACACTCCATCGTGAGACAAGCTGTAACCTTCCAACCCATTATTCTGAACTTGCAACCTCCGAGCATCCAAACCTTCATCTACTAACTGTTTCTCTTTAATCTACTCCACCCAAGTTAGCTTTACTCGCAATTCCGCCAACAAACTCCCATCATCATACAGACTAAGATGAGCAAACATCGCTCGCAAGTCTGCTACCACCTTACGGCTCAACGCATCAGCCACTACGTTAGCCTTGCCCGGATGATACTCAATCGAGCAGTCGTAGTCCTTCAACAACTCAATCCACCTTTGCTGTCTCAAGTTTAAATCCTTCTGCATCAAAAGATACTTCAAACTCTTGTGGTCCGTGTAGACTATCGACTTTTCTCCTTATAAATAGTGTCTCCATATTTTCAGAGCAAAAACCACTGTAGCCAATTCCAGATCATGTGTCGGGTAATTAACCTTATGCGGTCTCAGCTGTCGAGACACATATGCCACTACTTTCCCTTCCTGCATCAGTACACATCCCAAGCCAGTGTGTGATGCATCACAGTAAATCGTGAATACCTTTCCTGCCTCAGGCTGTACCAAAACCGGAGCTTCCGTCAAAATCTTCCTCAACTTGTCAAAACTTTCCTGTTGTTTTTTCGACCATACAAATGGAACTCCTTTCCTTAATAATTTGGTCAACTACACATCGATCGAGAAAATCCTTCCATAAATCTCGTAATACCGCGCGCACCTAAAAATTCCAAATTTTACAACCACCAAGGCGGTTTCCAATCCAACACTGCCTCAATCTTACGAGGGTCCACTCTAATACCTTCTGCGGACACTACGTGACCCAAGAAAGTTACTTCCTAAGCGTAATTCGCACTTCATCGAACTTGGTAAATAGTCGTTTCTCCCTCGAATTTGCAAAACCACCCGCAAGCGCATCATGATCCTCCTCGGTCCCTTAAGTACACTAATATGTCGCCTATGAATACTACGACAAAGCGGGTCCAAGCTTCTTTGAACACCCGATTCATTAAGTCCATGAATGTTTGCAGGCATTGTTAACTGAACGGCATCACCGTAAACTCGTAATGCCCATACCAAGTACGGAATGTCGCCTTATGAACATCACCTCCTTCACTTTGAGTTGGTGGTACCCCGACCTGAGATCTATCTTTAAGAAAATCGATGCACCCTTAAGTTGATCAAACAAGTCATCAATCCAACGCAATGGATACTTATTTTTGATCGTCAACTTGTTCAGTTGGCGGTAGTCTATACACATTCGCATTGTACCGCTTTTTTCTTAAAAATAGCATGTGTGCTCCCCAAGGATATACTTGGTCGAATGAAACCTCGGTCCAACAACTCCGGATTTGAGCCTTCAACTCCACCAATTCATTAGGCGCCATTTGATACGGGCTATAGACACTAGCGCAATTCCTGCAATGTGTCTATATGAATTCTACTTCCCGATCCGGAGGCGACTGAAGTTCCTCTAGAATACATCAAGAAATTCCCCACACGCTCGTACACTTCTCACACCGCATCATTGGCTCCCAAAGCATAAACATGCACCGTGAATGCCTCACAACCCTTCCTTATCATTTTCTCCGCCTTCAGTATAGAGACCACATTAGATAAGTAATCCCTCCTATTACCTATCATCACCACCTCCTCACCTTCCATTGTCCTCAACACCATGCGCTTAGCCGCGCAATCCAAACTGGCTTGGTACTTCACCAGCCAATCCATCCCGAGAATCAGATCGAACTCCCCAAACGGCAGTTCCATCAAATCGGTCAAGAACACGACCCCTTGAAGTTCTAGGGGTACATCCCTATATAGTTTACTTACTTCTACAGAGTGACCTAAAGGGCTTATCACAGTCATCTTCCTAGAAGTAATCTCAGAATTCAAGTTCATAGTAGCCACTATGCTACTGGCTACATATGAGTGCGTCGAACCCACATCTATTAAAGCATTAGAAGGTAGTCCAAAGACTAAGAACATACCGGTTATGATGTTAGATGCGTCACCCTCCTCTCGACACCTCACTGCGTAGACTAATCCAGGCTGTCTCACCTCTGCACCACCTGCACCCGCCTGCTGTGCTCCACGGCCTCTACCGAGCCATTACCTCCTTAGCAAAGACCACGGCCCTCCTGTGGCGGGCTGACCATCCCTCCCTGCTCGAGCATGATTCGATCCCTGATCAGAACCTAGTCGACCTCTGTGGACAATCCCTCACTCGGTGCTCCATCAAGCCACACTCAAAACATCCCCTATTTCCAGTCCAACATTCTGTCGTGTGAGACTTTCTACGTCGAGCACATCATGGAGGCCACTGAGTATCAGCAGCAGTAGGCCTAGCAGCTGGATTTGGCCCACTATATCTACCCCGTTTCTGCTGATTCCTAGCAGACCTAGATGATCCAAAATTCCTCTTATTCCAACCATTGTCCTGGTTCCGTCTAACCGACTGTTTCACTTCCTCCGCAACTTTGGCATTTTCCACTAAAATTGCAAATTCTCTCTCCTATTGTGGAGCAATCAGTAACCTCAGATTGTCCCTTAATCCATCCTCGAATTTGACGCATCGCTCATGTTCGTAGCTATGATGCCCCGAGCATATCGACTCAACCTTAAAATTCGCCTCGCATCTCGATACGCATTTATTCCCTCGAACCACCTCGAAAAGCCTTTCTCCGTGCATCAATATAATCGGTCCCAAAATACTTCTTTTGATAAGTCGCTTGAAATAATCCCAAGTGAGATCATCCGCTGCAGCACCATCCCGAATCGTGAGCCACCACTGGTATGACTCATCTTGGAGAAGCGACACTACTCTTTTTAGTTTCTCCTCAGCTATCAGATCTAAATCGTCTATGATTCGCTCCATCGCTTCCAACCAATACTCGGTTGTATTGGGTGCCACACCGCACACTCTCTAATACCTCAAATTCGCTTGGTTCGAGTCGCCAGATATGGATTTTCGAGCCCCGCACTCCCACACCGCCCACCACTCTCTCCAACACTCGCAAGACGCTCGCGACAATCGCATCTTCCCCGCTTGATCCTCGATACTCTACACCGCAGCTTGGTGGTGGTGGTATCTCATTCTCTGACCCTTGACCGACTCTAACGAGTTCCGATACTGGTCATTTCGCCTCTATTGCATCCTCGTACATTACGACCACGTCCCCTAGTACTCATATCTAAATCGCGATTTATCTGCTTAAAGAAATTTATGAATTAGATTTTGTTCCACTTATTACCCACGAATAAGTTTTATGTGAAGGAATTTGTTAGTGGTTCTTTCGATCATCACAAAGTTTTCATTTTCCTGTCCTCTACCCTCATTCCACGTGTAGGGGTATTCTCGTTATTTCACTACCCGGGGATATTTTCGTAAGTTAACCTATCGGGGTGTTTTAGTAATAAAACAAGGTTAATTTGGAAACCTTTACAAATCATAGGTATTTTAGAAATTTTAGAAATTAGGGGTATTTTGGTAATTTCATAAACTAGAGGTATTTTCGTAATTAATTTTTTTCCAAAATATGGTTCCAGGTAATTTTACAAAATAAGGGTATTTTGAAAATTTTCATTTCGGGGTACTTCGGTAATTTTTCGTACTGAGGGTATTTTGGTAATTTTACAAATCAGGGGTAATTTGGTCACTTTTCAAATCAAGGGTATTTTGGTTATTTCCTAAATCAAGGATACTGTGGTAATTTCAAAACCAAGGTTTAAAGTGTTACCAAAACAAGATGGCTGGTCCCTTTCGGGTTTTATTTAAGTTTAGCCTGTGAATAAGTCTTCTCAGTTAGGGTGAACCATCACTACGCACCAGGTAGGATTCGAGTGAAGAGGAGGTGAGTCACTAGGATCGCTTAAATACCAAGCTCCTCCTGAATCCATTCCTAGACATGCGCTGCGGTTGCCACACCCTTAACTCAAAGGACGCATTTACGTGTTTGTTTAGTGGATCTTAAGTCTTATGTGATTTGTGTTAGAGTAGGCTATTCCTAAGGTTCAATAACTCCTATTCCGCTAATCTACGATCCCAAAATACCTATCACCCCCACATATAATTCACACAATAGTTAGGAATACTTACCTGGGCGGATTGGTGCCGGAGACTCGGTGTCATGCTGTTCAACCCATGTACCTTTTCCACAAAACTTTTCAAAACCCTACCTTAAAACATTTTGGGCCTCGAGCCCACAGTCGAGCTTTTGAACTTGGCTCGATACCAAAATTGTAACACCCTAAACCCGTCAAGACATCACAACCAATCGGTATGTTACGGGTGAAAATATTTTAAAGAAACGAGTTAATGGTTAAATTTGATTGAAAACTCTTTATCGCTTTTAGAGTATAAAAATCGTAGATAACTATTACAATCGAGTGAGTTGAGCGCAGACAAGTTCAAATCTTTTGTTCTTCAAGTTGTTAAAAAAATTCAAGTTTAAGGAAACATCCAAGTTACCTTTGTTGTCATCATGTGAATTTTGTTACCCGATGGTAACGTTTAAAAACCCGAAGGAGTTATAGTTTTGAAAACATTGCTTATTACTGATTATTTTAACAAGTCCATATATCCAACGTAGATATAATATAATCAAAATAAAAGCAAGTAATAAAAACCAAAAATAAAACTTAGCGACCTTATTACAAACCCAAAACCAAATTTAAAGAAAATTAATAAAACCGAAATAGTACTTTAAAGTCAAAAGTCGAATCAAGCATGCATGGTCACCTCGAGTCCTCCCGAATCCATATCCGCAATCTACGCCTCATCTGTAAAATATAAGGGAAGGGGTGAGTCACCAAGACTCAGTGTGTAAATCCCCAACCCGATAGTGCACGACTTACACGATCATTAGCAAATCATGCAAATCATGCAACCCATAACCTAACCATCCAATCTCCTTTAACTACCCGTGTGGTCAAAACCACCGTGGTCAAAACCACCGTGACCGTAGTCACAAATATATCGGTGTGGTCAAAACCACTGATGACCGAAGTCACAAATCAAGTGATGGGGCCAACCCATCGTGTGGTCAAAACCACTAATGACAATCCCGTAATCAACATGTGGGGCCAACCAACTGTGGTACCAAACCATTGGGACGAGTCACAATATTCATATGTGGTCAAAACCATTGGTGGTCAAAATAACTGGGACTTAGTCACAAAATATAATAACAAGACGGGCCAACCCGTCAGGTGGTCAAAACCAATCGTGACAAATTCAAAATAAATCATCCCCTCCTCTCATCAAACCCACCATCATGTCCATATCAATCGTGGCATAACACATATGATGATGCAAATAACGATAGCATAGCATATAACAATAACATGATGATGTATATCCAAAAAAAATTACACGACAGAGGACTTACCCGGAATTCAAGCTCATACCCACATGGCATATTCACCGATTTTATTGGCTATAACGAAACATAATAAACATATTATACTAATAAAGTGTGTGTTGCGTTACACACATGTTACTAACGCAATCACTAAATCCTCAAGACCGATCCATCGCACTAGATCCCTTTGTCCCTACATGCGGCCAAACCAAAATCGATAATAAGGCCATTCGGTCAAACTAACAAAACTCGAAGGGTTAACGATGGAACCCCAATCCTTACCTTAACGCTCCTTGGATACTAGCCACAACTCAAGGTATGCTGGCCCGATCTCCTCCCTACAATCGGCCAACATCAAGACTAAATCTCAATAGCCTTCGACTTTTCAAAAGAATGATTGATGTAATAGATTGACATGAACCTTACCACGACTAGAAGAAATCGGTTGGCGAGAATAAACAACCCCGATCTACTGCTCTAAATCCCAAAGAACCTAGGAGAAATCGATTTTCATAGATGATTAGGAATCATGTCCACAATTACCAAATTTTGGCTTTTGTCCCCATATGAGTCGACACAAAAAGAGAAAGGAAATAACAGAGATTCGGCCAAGAATACTTACCCTCTTCAAATTCGATTAGAGAAGAACCTGAAAAAGATCTACTCTTGGTTGATATTCGGCCAAAATAACACTAGAAGAAAGAAGGGAAATTCGGCAAAGAGTTGAGTGATGAAAGGAGATTCGGCTATGGTTGATAGAAGAGAAACAAATGAGGTTCGGCTAAAATGAAAAGAAGAGAATGGAAAAAAAAAATATGGAATAGGAGAGGGAAGATTCGGCAAGGGAAGAGGATGAAGATTTCGACACAAGTGTTTGAGAAAAAGAGAAGTTGAAGTAGACTAAGATGGTTTCGACTTTGAGCAAGAATGAAAAGAAGAAAAAAGAGAGAGAGATGGGGGAGAAGAAGATCTGGCCAAGCACTTTGAGAAGGAGAAAAGAAATAAAATAAAATTAAAGATCTTAGAGGGACATTCGGCTACACCAAAGGCTCCCCAAACCTGAGTAGCCCCTTGCCCACAGCTCCACCATTCGCCAACTCTCCTAAATGAGTTTGATAAGATTCAAGCTTCTAACTTTCCTCACCTTCATCTGTCCAATTCAAATCGATGATCACATCCTCATCCGCTCAAGAGAGTCCCTCCCGAGCACTCCTCCTCCTTACTTGCAAGTGTCAAAATATTAAGCGTAGTGAGATTTCTCGCTCGAACCAAGGTCCTCCTTACCCCTTGTGCGTAACCTCCTTGTGACTTGAGTGGCGCCTCCTTGCCACTTTACCAAGGCACTTCTTTTGTCTAAAACTCCCAATAATTCCTTTTAACCCCTAATTCTCCTAGCTCCCTCTCACTAAGTACAAAAACAAAAATGTTTGACCATGACTTAGGCCTAACCCGAGGTCATGCTTAGACGCCAAATTATGCTAAACTAGCACAGCAGACAGATCAACACATGCAACACATGAAAAATGCAGAGGCCCCATTTTAAGGATGTTACAGGCCGTGGTACACACCCGTGTAAATCATTTTCAGGCCATGTCTCGATTCTGTCGATTGGGGCACAGTCGTGTAAATCGTGGCATGGCCGTGTCATATTTAATTGTCGAGGCACAGTCGCGTGGCTTGAAGTCCAGGCTGTGTCAATTTCTTCTTTGGCCCAAATTGGCCCGTTTTAAGCCAGTTTCTTGTTCTTTTCATCCTCGGGTGCTTTCCTGAGTAAAAACATGAAAAGAAAGGATTAAAAGCACCTTTTTACATAAACCAAGGGCTAAATCATCCAAAAGCATACTAAATGTGGGCCTAAAATATGTTAATTTTACGGTTTATCAAATACCCCCACACTTAAGCTTTTGTTTGTCCTCAAGCAAAATTCTCAACTTATAATTAAAACGAACTTTCCATAATTCACAGTTCCAATCAACAATGCCTCATCATAATTCACAGATAATTCATACATGGATAATTTAACTCAAAGACTCCTAAAGATTCAAATAATTCTAAGTCATATATTTTGTAACACGAAAACATAGGTGTCTCCCCTTATCTAAATAATTACCTTTAATTCAAAACTGACAAGGATTGATGTCTTCACTAAAGATTCACTCAAATCACTCGAAGTGTTTTAAGGTTCAAGAGAAAGCACTCATAAGTCAAACCTGAAAAGTTAATCCCATAGGCTTGCATGAAAATCAAATCTCCACCACTGTAATATGAGATGATACACAAATCAAAAAGTCTTTTGACAGGGTTGTAATGGGGCTTAGGTTAAAGGTGTGGATAAAGGCTGAACTAGAAAGTTTGAAATCGAGATTGACCTGACTAATTACCTAACAAGAATAATGAACTAGAAGATAAATGATTGCTTTGAAACTAGTAATACTACTATTGATAATACTTTTCATACGAGCTCTTCTTCAATAATTGGAATTTAGACACATAAGCTCCTTTAATCTACTACTTGAATATACTTTTTTAAGAACAAACTAAAATAGAAACGTAATGAAGAAAGAACTTTATCAACTGAAATAAACTAACCCGACAATTGATCAAATCAATTCTCGATAGAAATATGGTAAAAAGAATGGTGATAACAAATCCAAAGGGTTTTGGGTTTAAAATTTAGCGGGTATTTCAATAAAAAAGGGTTGTTAGGATTAAAAGGGGTTCACTAAGGGTTAATTATGTAGGTAAGCTTTTTAGTGGAGTGAAAAGGTTAAAACCTAGGTGCCTTTATCATCTCAGTATATCAAATCATAGATGTGGTCTCAACATGTATAACCGAGGCAAGTTCTAGAATAACAATTCAGTGTTGACACACTCATAATCAATAAAGTGAGCATGAAAAAGAATATATGCTCTATAAGGCTCAAAATCTCACACAAATTATGGGTATTTGACATCAATCCTGTAAATTTCAAGCTTCAAGGTAGTATTCAAATTCAGTTCAACAACCTAGGAAATTTTTAATATTTTGAAAAAATTGACTTATCATGCTTGATTCTCTAGTATTCTTCACGTATAAATCATGCACAATTATCAATGACTTATTCAAGAGCTTATCAATAAAAATCATAAATTATTAGAAGTTTCACCTTAATTGATAATATGAGAAACTTACTTAGGAAGAAGACTAAAATTCAGGATTTGAGAATAATGCAAAAAAAAGTCAGGTACTTTTACCCCCCACACACTTAAGATGTACATTGCCCTCAATGTACAAAGATAGGTCAACAATTATGTAATAAAAAGAGAAGGGGAGAAGTAACACTTCCTAAATTATGGATGATTCCGGGAGTTGGCGTCTTTGGTGGTAGAAAGTAGGTAGAGGAGGCGGTGGTGGCATTTTCTATGGGCCCGGTGGGGTGTCTACCGATGAGCTTTGTGCTAGATAAAGAAATTGGGTATCTTGCAAAGATATAGCCAAGAAATCTAAAGAAACATTAATAATATACTAATACTATAATTAAAGAGGAGGAAATAAAGAGAATGAGACTAAAAAGAAAATAGAAATTGAAAGAAAAGACTAATGGACTAAGGAGTCCTTATTATTGGATGGTTCGCGAGGTGGGTGTGACCTTTAAGGCTGTGGTGCATGATTCCCAAGCAGCCTTTAGAACCTAAAACCAAGAAACTAAAAGAATTTAAAATATATTAAGCAGAAGAGAATTATAGATAAGTAGGATAAAGGGGAAAATAAACATAAAGAAGAATTTAAATGGTCTAAAAGACCCTTGGCTTTGTGTTTGGATGAAGCGGCCGACATGAACTTATGTGTTGCGGTCTCCTTTAAGGACACAATGCTTGCCTTATTATGCTTCTAAGGCATGATTCTAGTGTAGCTCAAGAGTCTAGACACTTTTTCTAAATAAAGAAAGAAAAAGAAGGAAGAAAAATGAAGGGAGAAGGAGGAGAGCTGTGGGGTTTAAATAGGGTCTCAAATCTGGCACGTTCCCACGGCCGTGGATCGAGGGTGTGTTGAATTACACGACCGTATCGCACGGCCGTGTGTTTAGGCGTGTTTGCTCACCCACGCCCATTTTTCAGGTGCCACGCCCATTCTTGAAAAGGCAATGTGTTGGCACGGTTGGGTAGCATGGGCATGTTTGTTCCGTGTCTGATAAGTTAGTGGCTTCACACGGTTGTGGAGCACGGTCGTGCCAATTTACTGGTGCCCGTGGGGGAGTGGTTGGATCCGTGACATCGTAGGGTGGTTGGGATTGATTCGTACAATCTCTATTGTGTCAGTATGGTGGTTCTAGTGGTCCACACGATCACGGACACGACTGTGTATAAGGCTGTGTGGCCTTGAAGTTCTGCACTTCCTGTTAGTTTAAAAGGAAAGAAAGAAGGAAGGGAAAGAAACTAAAAATAAATTTGAAAGTAAATAGTGTTAGTACTCGGGTTGCCTCCCGAGAAGTGCTCGTTTATAGTCTTAAGCTGGACTTTTTTCAGATTAGAAAAATTAGGAGGTTTAAAGGTTTTAATATCTTCCCTCTTGCGTAAAATTTTATTTTCTTGATAAGGTTCAAGTCGAGAACCATTTACCTTAAAAGTGCTGAATGTTGGATTGCTTACCTCGACTGTTCTATGGGGGAAGATATCGTGTAACTTAAGAGGAATTTACTTGCTTACTTTCAGGTATGTTGTGATGATGCGAGGATCGACTTTGTCGAGCAACACCTGGTCTCCTATTTTGACGTGATTTGATGTTCCTACGAGTTCTCCTGGTGGTTCTTTTGGTGTTACTTCGTGTGGGTCCGGTTGTTTTTTGACTTGTGTCCTCTTCTCTTCTAAATTGTCGATCCTAAGGTCTTATTCCTTGTGTGATTCCTCTTTGTCGCTTTGGGATCTATGAGTTGGCTCAGGGTTGTGCCTTTGTGGTGTTTCCTGCGATAAAGGTTAAACAATTTGATCATCATTTGTATTCACTTTCTTACCTTCATCGATTGTTGTCCTGGTCGAGTCAAGAGCTTGAAGACTGATTGATTCGTCACCTACACAGAGTATGAGTTCTCCTATGGCAACATCAATTTTAGTCTTGGCAGTAGAAAAGGTTTCTTAAAATTAAGGGGATTGTATTATCCTCATCCATATCTAAAACAACAAAATCTACTGGGAAAACAAATTTATCGATTTTGACAAGAACATCTTCGATAATGCCCTTAGGAATTCTAATAGTTTTATCGGCTAATTGTATACTCATCCTAGTTTGTTTGGGCCTCCCTAGACCTAGTCATTTAAATAATGTATAAGGCATGACATTTATGCTTGCCTCTAAATCAGCTAACGCATTATCAATAGCTAAACTACCAATTAAACATGGAATTCTAAATCTCCCGGATCTTTTAGCTTTCGTGGTAATCTATTCTATAACATTGCTGAGCATGCTGCGTTTAACTCCACGTGGTGCTCTTCGTCTAATTTGCATTTGTTAGTCAAGAGCTATTTTAAAAATTTTCTCGAGTCTGGCATCTGAAAAGAGCTTCAAGAAGGGGTAAGTTAATATGTAATTTCTTTATGAGTTTAAGAAACTTACCGAACTGTTCTTCTGAATCATCTCTTTTTATCGCTTCGGGATAAAGTATGTGAGGTTGGTACTCCTTGATTACTGGTTTTTGCTTTTCTTGTGTTACCTCTACCTTAACTTTATCTACCTTATTTTCTTGTATTGGAATGGGTTCTTTTAACCCTTTATTGTCATTAGCTGAGATGGCTTGAATTTGCTCCTTTGGGTTGACCTCTGTGTTACTTGGTAGACATCCTTGTGGTCATTCTGATAGTAGCTTTGAAAGTTGTTCGACTACATTAGTTGCTTCCTTCACTGACTTTGTAAGTTCCCCCATTCGGTTCTCGTTACATTTCATTGTTTTCTAAATTTCTTGGAACCGATTTTCTGTGTTTGCCATAAATTTTGCCAGCATCTCTTCGAGGCTTGGCTTTTTCTCTTGCGGATATGGCTAATTTTGGAAGTTTTGAGGAGGTTGTTGTCTTTGATTTCCTTGATTTCCTTGGCCTCCCCATGAAAAATTTGGGTGGTTCCTCCAACTGGATTGTAAGTGTTACTATAAGGATTGTTATTGATCTGAAATTATTACCTATATAGTTTGTCTGCATTCGGTTTCTCGTCCGGTTGGTGGGATGGGTACTCGAGATTTTCCATTCCTCTTGTGTTGCCTTCGCATGACTGGGTGTACCTGAGGAACATAAACCGCTGCTTTTTATTCATCAACTCTACCGATTTGACAACATGGTCATCGATCGAGGTTGTAAACTCTGGCTAATTTTGTCGGTTTTGTCCTTGTAACTTGCCACTGATAGTTATTCAGTGACATCTCTTCAATGAACTTGTAGGCGGCTTCAAGAGTTTTATTATTTAAAGTTCCACCGACGGTTGAATCAATTAATTACCTTGTTGAAGGATTTACACCGTTGTAAAAAGTTTGGACTTGAAGCCACAAAGGTAATCTGTGGTGTGGACATCTCCTCAAGAGATCCTTGTATCTCTCCCATGCATCATGTAACGTCTCTAAATCCATCTGCACAAATGATCGTGTCAAATAGTCGAGTTTTAAAATTTATAAAAAGAATGATCGAACCTATAGACTAACTATGACAACGATAGAGGCAAGTGCACCTATCGAACAGTAGTATAGTCTAGGCAAGAATATCTTATCGAACCCAAGGGAACCTAAAAGTACTACTACTCACTTTCTTTCTATTATTTAGCCTAAAATATAGAGTGACTGGTTTATTAATCTAAAAACTAATCAAATACTTAAACTGAATGCAAAGACAAAAGAATGAATTGGAGAAAGACTTTAGGAAAACTCAGTTGATGAAGACGATACCCTCAAGAAGAATCCACCTATGACTTCACTTATTATTTATTCCCCAAACCATATGATTTCTTTACTTAGCTTGATCCGTGGGACTCCCTAACATATATTAAACCCTCTCTCGAGACGAATAACGTCTAACCTTAGGTTAATTAGTGGAACTCTCGTTCTCTTATAATAACCCCCTGAGGAAGCAGTAAATCGATCAATGGATTCCCATATTAGGTTTCACCCTAATCTAATAAAATCTCGTAACCCTATCTCTAGGCGCCCGATCAACTCCACTCAATTATGTTAGATCTACTATTAGGTAGGGTCTATTCCTCCTCCACCTAAGCACATCAGATTAAATTAAGCAACATAATTAAGAACAAACTAAGTACTTATCATATAATTTAGAAATCAAATAACAAAATCCATCATAGGTTTCATCCCCTTCAGGTATCTGAAGGGTTTAGTTCATAACTAAATAAGAAAACATCTCAAGAGAAAAGATAAAACAAAACATAAGAAATCCCTAAAACTCACTAAAGGGATTGAAGGAGAGATCCTCCGTCTTGAATAATGTTCCGGCTTCTTAAGATGGATCAACGGGCTATCTTCAAGTGATTCCCTAAAAGATGAAAGCTTTGGCAAAAGCCTCTGCCAAAAAGCCATCTTCTTCAATGTTTGCCTTGCGTTGTTTATATAGGCTTTTGAGATGCTTTACTTGGCTCCTAAGCACCTCCTTCAAGTAGAATTACTATTAGGGTGTTTAAGTAGACTTAGGTGTATGTTTCTTTGGCTTCAAGCATCCAATTTCAAGTGAAATTGCTCATTCTTGCGGCAGGGGCACGTCTATGGCACACGTCCGTGTAATTCGGGGTTGGGCAGTGCCTTGATTCTGTCGTTTTGGACACGACCGTGGCACGGCCGTGTAAGTCGGGATTCAGGCCGTGCTTCAGGTATGTTGATTGGGACACGGCCAAGTAGATCACTGGACACGCCTGTGTGTGGTAATGATCGATCGACACGCCATCGTGCAACTCGTGAGTTAGGCCGTGTTTAGGTATCGGCGAGACACGACTGCAGCGTGCTTTGTGCCCTACCGTGTTGATTTCTTGCTAAGGCCCAATTACTCTATTTTGAGCCTGTTTTGTGTTCTTTTTATCCTCGGGGGCTTTCCTAAGTATATGACATGAAAACAAAGGATTACAAGCACCTTTTATATAAATCAAGGGCTAAATCATCAAAAAGCATAATAAATGTGGGATTAAAATATGTTACTTTTATGGTTTATCAAATACCCCCACACTTAAGCTTTTGCTTGTCCTCAAGCAAAATTCTCAACTTACAATTAGAATGAACTTTCCATAATTCATAATATTCATCAATCATGCCTCATCATAATTCATAAATAATTTATACATGGATAATTCAACTCAAAGAGCCCTAAAGATTCAAACGAGATAAGTCATGATTTTGTAGCATGAAAACATAGGTGTCTCCCCTTATCTAAATAATTACCCTTGATTCAAAACCGATAAGGACTGACATCCTCACTAAAGATTCACTCAAATCACTCAAAGGTGTTTAAGGTTCACAATAAGGTACACAAGAGTCGAACCTGAAAATTTAATCCCATAGGCTTGCTTGAAAATCAAATCTCCACCACTGTATATGAGATGATACACAAATCAAAAGGTCTTTGTTAGGGTTGTAACGGGGCTAGGGTTAAAATGTGTGGATAAAGGCTAAATTAGAGGGTTAGAATCGAGATCGAATTGACTAATTACCTAATCTAAAAATAATGAACTGAATATGAATATTTACATCAAATGAAAACTAATAATACCACTATTGATAATTACAATATAATAAAGAATATTTTCATCACTTAAAATTTGATAATATTTTAATACGAGCTTTTCTTCAACAATTGGAGTTTAAATGCTCTAAGCACTTTATATACTACTAATACTAAATAAACTTGGATTTTTTTTAAGAACAAACTAAAAACATAATAGAATGAACTTTGATAATTGAAATAACCTAATTCGGCAACTGATCAAATCAATTCTCGATAGAGGGATAGCCAAAAAAAATGTTGATAACAAATACAAAGGGTTTTGGGTCAATATCAAACAGGTAACAATAAAAAGGGTTGTTAGGATCAAATGGGTTCACTAGGGGTTATTTATGTAGGTAGGCTTTTTAGTGGAGTGAATGGGTTAAAACCTAGGTGCCTTTATCATCTCAGTATATCAAATCATTAATGTGGTCTCGACATGTATAAACAAGGCAAGTTCTAGAATAACAATTCAAAGTTGACATACTCATAATCAATTAAAGTGAGCATGAAAAAGAATATATGCTCTATAAGGCTCAAATTCTCACATAAATTATGGGTGTTTTTGACATCATTCCCTATAAATTTTGAACTTCAAGGTGATACTCAAATTCGGTTCAACAACCTATCAATTTTAATTTTTAGAAAGTAGACTTATCATGCTCGATTCTCTAGTATTCTTCAAATTTAATCATCAATGCACAATTAACTATGACTTATTCAAAGACATATCAATAAAAATCATAAATCATTAGAAATTTCACCCTAATTAATAATGTGAGAAAAATACTTAAGATCAAGACTAAATTCAGGGTTTTGAGAATCATACTGAAAAGTTAGGCACTATTACCCCCCACACTTAAAATGTACATTGCCCTCAATGTACAAAGATAGATAATATTTTATAGTAAGAAAATCAAAAGAGAGGGAGAGAGTTGCACTTCCTGAATTATGGATAAAATCCTTGGAGGATGTTCCGGATCTAATGTGATGTCCGGTATAAGTCATGTTTTGTTCCTTGAGTGATATATTTAATCTGCTTAATCTACAAAGTCATCAAATAGATTTTAGGAATGGACGTTGTTATTGAAACTTGGGGTTAGATAGCCGCTTATAAGGTGAAATCAATAGTTCTAATGAAACTTTTAGTCTTTAAACAACAATTAAAATATAAGTAAAATAAAAATAAAAATAAAGCTAGAAATAAAAGCAGAAGTGACAATAACAATAAAAGTAAAAAAAATTAATAAAGTAGAAAGAAAAGGACTCAGAGGTCCTCTGCATTAGCTGGGTCGGGCGGTGGTGGTGACGATGATGAAATGTGGAGGCGCTGGCATATTTGTTGGAGTGTCACCTCTAATCCATCAAAGCATCGAGTGTTTTCAGCAAAATACAACTCGAACTGGTTGAGTCGTGCAGAGATATCTGCTAATGTTGGTGCTACTCGGTACTAACGCTGACTCAGAATCTGTGCCTCCTCTGATGGTGGTGGGACATCGTCGGGGATGTCCTCGTCTTCCTCCTCTTTTGTGGGCCTCTGTAGTGTATATTGAGGGGGATTGGTCCCTCGATGTAGTTTGATAATCCTCATGTGTAGCATCATCTGGATGCCTTGAGGTACCATGTAGCCCATCAATGTGAGGGAGGTGATCTGCTCATCGGTGTTGAGGAGGTTGAAGTGTCGAGCCAACCTTGTAATGTACGGCCCCATTGACAGAATCCCCTTCCTATGTGCCTCTATCTGGTGCTGAATCGTGCATGCGATGAAATAAGCTAGGTCGAAAACATGTCCTTCAGACATGCATGAAAGGAAGTAGATGTCGTGTTTGTTTACGACGCCGGTGCTTTGTCTGCAACCTGTGATGGTGTGTAAAGTCCCAGAGCCATGCCGAATTTTGGTACACTCATTCGACGTACCGAGCCCTCTTAATGGAATTGGATAGCACCAGGGTCATCGAACTGGGTCGTCACTGTTTGTAGTGTAAAAGTGGTGCAAAATTCCAATGTAAGCTCCAAAAAGTGGGCTCGTTAATTGAGAAGAATTGCTCCCACGGTTCGGTTGAGAGAAGGGCTCAGATATCCGTTATAAGCCCTACTTGTTGTACTGCATTCTAGTCAATGCACCTACTGGTGCCCAAAGGTCTACTCCTTAGTGCTTTGTATCGTTCTTCTTGGGTAGCTTGAGGGAATCGGAGAAAGGGTGTCAGAGTTCGGTGGAGGCAGTTCCGGATAATGATCCGGGCCCCTTCCTTTTCTTGCTCGGGATGGATCGTTTAGTACGTGATGACGACATAATACCTGAAAAACACTTCCTTTATATAGCCAAGAATTTTCCTAATAATAATCAAAAATCAATAGCCAATATAAATGTTTCTTCAAGAACAAATACTAAAATCAGCAAATGCAATCTCATTATTCATTAGAAAAATTCCAAACTAAAATCATGGCTAATACTAAATAAAATAATAAAGCTATACAAAGAACTCATGGAGCCAAACATGTTGCATAAAAATAATGATTTAAAGGCTAACTATGATTTGCAGTAGAGCATCAATTCTTCAATGAGGAGAGCCAATAATATCTAACATGTATTAATAGTAAAGCAGAAAATGCATTAAATAATGGAAATCAACAAGAAAAATAGAATAAAGCAACCAAGAAAAATAAAACAACTAAGAAGAAAATTAAAGCAAATGTACTGAACAAAACAAAAGAAAAATCATGTTTTAACATAGGCTAGATAAGAAATAAAATAAACTAAACAATATGAATTAGATTTTTAAGTCTAAAATCAAACAAAACTTTAAATAAAGAGAAAATATGCGAAAATGTGAAGAAAAAGGAACCAGGAGCGGTGGTGGGTGAGGTGCACAGGTGAAAGGCATGGCGGTGGTGCTGGTTTCTTCAGTGTGGGCACGGCCTGGTAAGGGCGTGGGGTTTTTGAGCACGGTGGTGCTGCGGGTGTGTGGTTGGTTTTGGTTGGTATTTTGAGAAGAACGGTCGAAAGGAGGTAGGTTGGAGGGGAGAGGGATGATTTGGTGGCTGAATTAGAGAAGGGGGAGGTTGGAATCTGATTTTAGGGTTTGGATTTAGGGAAGAGGACGGTTAGATTAATATATAGAGTCTGAGGCACGGTCATTCTCCATGCCCGTGTCATTTTTAAATTTGCCCGTGCTTTTTGCAATTTTGGGTTTTAGGCGCGTTCAGGTGGATTTGCCACGGCCGTGTTGACATTGCCATGCCCGTGTGTTGATTCACACGGTTGGGTCGAATGGGCGTGTGTAGCCCGTGCTCGATAAGTCAGTATGTTCGCATGGTCGTGGGGCACGACCGTGTTCTAGCCGTGCTCAATAAGTCAGTAGCTTCACAAGGTCGTAGGGAACGGCCGTTCAAAGCCCGTGCTAGACAAGTCAGTAGCATCGCACGGTAGAACGGCACGAGCGTGTCTGGTATCGCAGCCCGTGTTGTTGAAAAGAATTTTTCCCCTGTTTATGCATGGATCCAACCACGCCTGTGGTGTGTCCCCTATCCTGTATATGGTCGTGGGCACACCCGTGTTCAAGGCCGTGTTAATAATCCTGCATTTCTATTAGATTATTTTAGAAAAATTTTAAAAAGATAAAGTTAATGTTAGTGAGTTAGCACTCGGGTTGCCTTCCGAGAAGCGCTTGTTTATAGTCTTAAGCTAGACTTTCTATATTTTCGATTCTAAAAGAGGGTTCGTGGAGCAGAAACTCCTCTCTCATATCTCCAGATTCTGCATCATTGTAAATTTTAAGTCGGTGACCATTTACCTTGAATGTGCCTTTTGTGGGATGAGTTACCTCAATGGTGCCGTATGGAAAGATTGTTTTGATCATAAATGGGCCTGACCATCTTGACTTCAGTTTTCCCGGGAATAGTTTAAGCCTTGAATTGTATAGTAGGACCAGGTCTCCTACTTCGAATTATTTTGATCGCTTGAGACGAGCATCGCGGCGTCGCTTTGTTGCTTCCTTATACAGTTTTGAGTTTTCATAGGCTTCTGCATCTGCATCATTCTTTTCTTTCCTGCAATTGTGAGGTCAGTATTCAAACATTTTGTTGCCCAAAAAGCTTTATGTTCTAGCTCAAATGGTAGATGACAGCTTTTCCCATATACAAGTTTGTGTGGGGATGTTCCTAGAGGTGTTTTGAATGTTGTTCTGTAGGCCCATAAAGCATCATCTACTTTAACTGCCCAATCTTTTTTATTTGATTCAACCGTTTTTTCTAGAATGTGCTTAAGCTCTCGGTTTGCTACCTCAACTTACCCGCTAGTGTGAGGATGATATGGGGTGCCTGTTCTATGGCATCCTCCATATTTCTTTAGAACTTTTTCAAATTGTGTATTACGTATGAGTACCCTATCACTAATGATGGCTCTTGTCCCGAATCGGAAAAATAGTTTCTTGAGAAATTTAACTACTACCCTAGCATCATTGGTAGGTAAGGCTTCCGCTTCTACCCATTTTGACATGTAATCGACTGCCACTAGGATGTATTTATTTCCAAATGAATTAGGGAATGGTCCCATAAAATCAATACCCCATACATCAAATATCTCACACAACAACATATATGTTTGAGGCATTTCATCACGTTTAGAAATATTACATGTTCTCTGGCATTTGTCACATGAGGTAACATACCTGTTGGCATCTTTAAATAGAGTGGGCCAGTAAAGCCCTGATTCGAGTATTTTGTGTGCTATTTTAATACCACTGTAGTGTCCTTCTGATGGTCCTGAATGACAATGTTCCAGGATTTTGCTTGCCTCTATCTTTGTGATGCATCTTTGAATTACCTGATCTGCACATATACGGAAAACAAATGGATCTTCCCAAAAATATTTGTTCACATTAGCAAGGAATCGCTTCTTTTGATGATGTGTGAATTTTCTGTATAAGATGTTAGCCGCTAAATAATTCGCAATATTTGCGAACCAGGGTACTTCAGAATGTGTTATAGAAAAGAGCTATTCTTCGGGAAACGAATCATTTATTTCATGTTCATCAAGATTTTTGGTGTGTGGATTTTTGAGTCTTGAAAGGTGATCTGCCGCAAGATTCTCAGCTCCCTTTTTATCCTATATTTCCAAGTGAAATTCCTGTACGAGTAAAATCCATCGTATGAGTCTAGGTTTTGCATTAGGTTTGGTTAAAAGATAACGAAGAGCTGAATGGTCAATGTAAACGACAAATTTAGATAATATTATATAGTCTAAATTTTTCAAAAGAAAAAACTATAACTAGCAGTTCTTTCTCAGTCGTGGTGTAATTTTCTTGTGCGGATGTTAATGTTCTGCTAGCGTAGTAAATTGGCTGAAAATGCTTGTCTCTTCGTTGTCCCAAAACTGCGCCTATTGCAAAGTCACTTGTATCACACATTAGTTCAAAAGGTAAATTCCAATCAGGTGCGATTATAATCAGTGCATTTATTAATTTATCTTTAAGGACATTGAATGCATCTAAACATTCCTGATTGAAATTCAAAAGAACATCTTTTTCTAGTAATTTTGTCAAAGGCTTAGCTATTTTAGAAAATTCTTTAATGAATCTTCTATAAAAACCTGCATGTCCTAAAAAACTTCTAATAGCCTTCACTGAACTAGGGGGAGGTAATTTTTCTATGGTTTTAACTTTTGCTTTATCTACCTCAATCCCTTTTCTAGAAATCTAATGTCCTAAAACAATCCCTTCTCTAACCATAAAGTGGCATTTTTCCCAATTCAAAACAAGGTTTGTTTCTTCACATCTAATTAGAACTTGTTTTAAATTTTTAAGGCAAAGCTGGAAAGAATTATCAATACCGAGAAATCATCCATGAATACCTCCATGATGTCCTCTATGAGTTCGTCAAAAATTGCCAACATGCAACACTGAAAAGTGGTAGGAGCATTACATAATCCAAAAGGCATTCTACGATAAGCAAACGTACCGTATGGGCATGTAAATGTCGTCTTCTCTTGGTCTTCAGGAGCTATGGGGATTTGGAAGTAGTCGGAGAGTCTGTCTAGGAAGCAGTAGTACATATGCCCGGATAGTCTTTCTAACATCTGATCTATGAAGGGTAGAGGAAAGTGATCTTTTCTGGTGGCATCATTCAGCATTTATAGTCTATGCAGACTCTCTAGTCTGTAACTGTTCTTGTGGGAATTAACTCATTATTTTCATTGGGTACTACCGTCACTCCTCCTTTCTTTGGAACTACCTGCACAGGACTTACCCAAGCACTGTCAGAAATAGAATAAATTATTCCCGCATCTAGAAGTTTAATTACCTCGATTTTGACCACTTCTTTCATGTTGGGGTTTAATCGTCTCTGGGATTGCACATACGGTTTATATTCTTCTTCTATTAAAATTTTGTGGGTGCAGAACGCGGGGCTTATTCCCTTGATATCGGAAATTTTCCAAGCTATGGCTTTCTTATGTTCTCTTAATACCTTTATCAGCTCCTCATTTTCCTTTTGTTCTAGTTCTGAAGAGATGATTACAGGTAGTGTAGAATTGTCCCCAAGGAACGCGTATTCTAAATGTTGTGGTAACTGTTTTAATTCCAATTTTGGCGGCTCGTCGATGGAGGGTTTCTATTTTAATATGTCATCTTCTTCAATGTTTTCTTCTTTCATTTGTCTAAATTCTGATGTATTCAAACTTGTCTCATTGCCTTCATCTTCTTCCCCCTCTCCTTGAGGCAGACACAGCTCCATCGTGTCTTCCTGCAGGATTTCCTATAATGAATTTTTAATAATATGATCAATAGTGTCAACAAAATAATAGGAATCATCTTGCTCTTTAGAATATCGCATGGCATCATAAATTTGGAAAATAATTTCTTCATCACCTATCCTTAGTGCTAGTTTGCCATCACCTACATCAATAATAGCTCTAGCAGTTGCTAAAAAAGGATGCCCTAAGATTAAAGGAACATTGATGTCCTCATCCATGTCTAACACAACGAAATCAACAGGGAAAATAAATTTATTAATTTTTACCAAGACATCTTCAATAACTCCTCTAGGATATTTAATAGATCTATCAGCTAATTGAATACTCATCCTAGTGGGTTTTGGTTCCCCAAGATCTAGCCGTTTAAACAATCGGTAAGGCATTAAGTTGATACTAGCGCCTAGGTCTGCTAATGCTTTCGTGATGTTTAAACCACCAATTAAGCAAGGAATAGTGAAACTCCCTGGATCTTTTAACTTCCATGGTAGTCTATTTTGGAGAAGGGCTGAACACTCTTCATTAAGCTCCACCTTTGATACTTCCTCAAGCTTCCTTTTGTTTGTGAGAAGTTCCTTTAAGAATTTTGCATACTTTGGCATCTGGGAAATAGCTTCAACAAAAGGTAAGTTAATATGTATTGTTTAAAGAGTTCAAGGAACTTACCGTATTGAGCATCCAGTTTTTCTTTCTTCAATTTTGATGGATATGGAATTTGTGTTCTATTCTCTTTAGGCAATGTATTGACGTTCTCAACTTCTACACTTTTTTTCTTGGTAACCTCATGTGGTGTCTTTCTTTGTGGTTCAACTAGCTCTTTGCCACTCCTTAGTATGACTGCCCTTACTTACTCTGTGTCTTTGGAAAAAATTTATGTCCGTATTTCACATACTATTTCAGTAAGTATTCCAACTGACGTAATAAGCTCTCCCACCTGAGTCTTGATTCCCTTGAGTGAGATTTGCTGTTCATCAAGTGTTGCTTCCATCATTTGGAGACGAGAATCTGTAGCTGCCATGAATTTTGTCAGCATCTCTTCAAGGTTTGATTTCTTTTCTTGTGGATAGGGCTGATTTTGGTAATTAGGAGGAGGTTGCTGCCTTTGATTTCCTTGATTTCCTTGTCCTCCCCATGAAAAATTTGGGTGGTTCCTCCAACCTGCGCTATAAGTGTTACTATAACGATTATTAGATCTGAAATTGTTACCTATATAGTTTGTCTGCTCGTTGTCTGCGCCCGGTTGGTAGTGTGGGTACTCAGAATTTGCCACATTTCCACTCGCTTCGCATTGCATGACTGGGTGTACCTGCGAAGAACATAAGTTATCAAGCTTTTTATTCATCATCTCCACTTGTGTTAATAGCACTGTTACTGCATCTATGTTGAAAACCTCGGCTGATTTTGTCAGTTTGGCTCTTGTAATTTGCCATTGATAGGTGTTCAATGACATCTCTTCAATAAAATCGTAAGCTGCTTCAGGAGTTTTGTTGTTCAAAGTTCCATCGACTGATTAATCAATCATTTGCCGCGTTGAAGAATTCACACCGTTGTAAAAAGTTTGGACTTGAAGCCACAAAGGTAACCCATGGTGTGTGAAACACCCCAAACCTGACCCACGAGCCTTGACTGGATCTGGTATGTTCCCCGGTGTAAACCGTTTCAAATTCTTTTGTTACTTAGGAAAAACTTGTGTGATTTGGAAGAAAGATCGTTTTGGGTTGGGCTTGAGATGAAAACAAGTTTATTTCATTATTAAAATCCTTTACTTTAGGTGACAAAACGTTTGGGCTTTGTTTTAAAAATAGATTTACTTAATCTTTTAATAAATAAAAGTTTGTAAGCTTAATCAATAAAAACAGAATAAAATAGTTCTACTAAGGCCTTATTACATCAAATAATTCCCAAAATTTAAATTCAAAATACTTAAAATAAAATAGTCCAAATAAAAGAAATCAACTTCACATGGCCTCCACTAAGCTCCTGTCGACCCACCCATCACCGATCGTCACCGAAAAGTAATCTCACAATGGGTGAGTCAAATGACTCAATGTGTAACCAACACTAAAATTTAACAGCTTTAGGCATATGTTCACATATTACATGCATATTCATATAATGATAGGAAATAATGATGCAACCTAACCCAAACCTATATGCCATCCGCTACACGTCCCCTGCACCAACTCAGTACACCATGGGGACTACTAAGTCAACCCTCTATCCGCTACACACCATCAAGGCGCCACGCAATGACGTGCTCATTGCCCTTGTAAAATTCGTGGTCTTAGGTCACCACATTCAGATATCGTGGTCTTAGGTCACCACATTCAAATATCAGGGTCTTAGGTCACCACATTCAGATTTCGTGGCCTTAGGTCACCACATTCACTTCCCCTTTTCTTATAACCCATATGCCCCATATCATACATATCATGCATTAACATGCCAAATTCTTATTTCACATTCTTATAATGTCATATGTGTGTCGTAACAAATATTTAACATAATCCTAGTAGGAGTAGGAAACGCATGCACAGTACTTTGTACCATAACATGGCACCTTAGCCATATTCACATTCTTATACACATACTTATATTAAACATCGCCATAAAACTTATTAAGAAATAGTGTAAATACACACCGATTTGTAAGGTTTCCAATGCAAATCCCGAAAAGCTTGATCTAATGCCTTAGATCTTAAATCTCTACATTTAATCAATCACTTAATACATAGTGAAGAGCCATTCGCCATAAATCCAAATCCTAGTAGGATAAGTACACTTAAATCCTTACCTTGTCAGCAGATTGATGTTCTAATCAAATGCTCTAAACTTTGTATCCTTCTTTCTTGAAATCGGCAATCACTAGATTACTTGAATAGATTAGTTTCAACTTTTAAATATTAATGAAACACATCTATATACTCAACATGGCCTTGGTCAATGCTATAGATACTTACCTTGTGGATTTTAAATCCAAACTCACCGAATAACTAGGGAACACGCGACCTATGGTGTACCTTCGAGAAAAGAATTTCTCCTTCCTCGTAGTCGACACTTAGTAAATCCCGAAAGATCTCTTCAAAGTTTTGGCAACAAGATATTTATGGGGTTAGTCCTAGATTTCGGCAAATCTTAAAAGAAAAGGGATGAAACTGAATGAGATCTTACCCTTACTTTAGAGATCGGCAATCCTTGCTTGAACCTTTAGCAATATTCAGCTATGTAGGCTAGAAGGATCTTGATTTTGGCTTTTGATTGGTATAAAGAAATCGGCTAATGATGGTATCTTGAGGAGTTTATGGATTAGGTTTTAATGGAGATCGTAAAAGCTATGAAGAATTCGGCTAGGCTTACTTTAGTTTTCGGCTTTGGCTAACAAAAAGAAGAAGAAGAGATGCTCTAGGAAATTTGGCAGAGAGAAGAGTTGAAAAAAGATATGATGAATGGCTCTCTTTTCCTCTAGTAGCCGAAATTACTAACTTAAAATACTTTACTTGGCCATCACTCCTATTTTGATAACTTTATCACTTTAATTATCACCCATTCAATTTAATAAAACTTAATCCAATATTTATCTCTTATCTCTTAATAAAAATAATAATTATCCATCATTGATCCACCTATTTAGCCAAATTTTAAAGATAATTAAACTCTTCCCCAAGTGCCTTAGTGTCAGTCAACTCCCTTGCCCCTTGCAGCAAAATAAAACTCTTTATTTGCTTCCCACGTGGCTCGAACCTAGGCTCCTTCCCCTTGATTATGGTGTCACTTCATCGGGCTTTAAGTGGTGCCTCCTAGCCACTTCTCCAAGCCCGCTCTTGTGTCAAATTTCTTCTATTAATTTTCTTAAGACCACCTTGCCTTAGTTTCCTCTTTAAACTTAACATTTCTAAAACATTTCCTCACATTTCCAAGTTTTCAAAATGTTCACTTTCCTCTTTTAAACTTAACATTTCCAAGTTTCCAAAATGTTCACTTTCCTCTTTAACTTAACATTTCCAAGTTTCCAAAATGTTCACTTTCCTCTTTTAAACTTAACATTTCCAGTGTTTCTAAAATGTTCACTTTCCTCTTTTTAACTTAACATTTCCAAGTTTCCAAAATGTTCACTTTCCTCTTTAAACTTAACATTTCCAAGTTTCCAAAATGTTCACCATACATTCATAATACATAAGACATGCCATTTCAGTATAATTAAATCAAAATGCATAGGCCCATTTTCGTGGTGTTACAGCTTCTACCCCTTAAAATAATTTCGTCCTCGAAATTACTTACTAACGAAAAATCGTACATCCTAACTCACCACACTACACTATCGTCACAAGACTCGATCTTAAAACTAACACATTTCCTACAAAATTCACATCCAAGGTTTCATACACTTCACTAGCATTACAAGAATGAACTAAATCTATAACAAACAAGGCAACGGCGGTATTCCAAAATTAGAACTTACCCGTTGTCACATCCGGCACATCACTCTCCTCGTGATTTGGCCGATCGCATAAACCAACCTTGGTTGCCTCAAGATTCAACCTTCAAAGACCTCCGCTTGGTGCTCTACGACCATGGCCAAAACCATTTCCTCCATGGTTCGCACCACGACCCTACCGAGGTCATTGCGCTCACCTCTACTAGCCTAATTAACATTCTCGAAGCTACTTGGTTGATTCCCATCCGTCTCATCGGACGGTCCTTAATCATATGGTCCTTTGACCCACACTTAAAACATCCTCCGTCTTTTTCCAACATTCCCCTAAGTGCTTCTTCCCACACTAATCACAAGTATGATACTGCCCTCTTGCAAGAAAGCCTTGTCGACCATGGTCCATCAACTCTAGGCCTCTTATTCTCGGATGATCCAGATGATCCAAAGCCTCCTTTTGGCCTGTTCCGATCAAAGTGCTGCCTTACAGAGTCCTTAATCCCTTCTGCTATCTTAGCTTTTTCTACCAAAGCAGAAAACTCCCGCTCTTGATGTGGAGCAACTAACAACCTCAAGTCATCCCTATGTCCGTCCTCAAACCGAACACACCGCTCATGTTCCGTAGCTACTACTCCTCGAGCATACCGACTCAACCTTAAAAATTCAGCTTCATACTCTGCCACAGACTTGTTCCCTTGAACCAGTCCTAGAAAAGCCTTCCTCTGCTCATCGATATAATGTGTGCCGACATACTTCTTCTAATTTTTTGCCTTAACATATTCCCAGCTCAGATCCTCAGCTGTGGCACCATCCCGAACTGTTAACCACTATTGATACGCTTCATAGCATAGCAGTGTCACCATTCCTTTCAACTTCTCCTCAGGGGTCAGATCGAGCTCATCCATAATTCGCTTGGTTGCTTCCAACCAGTATTCAGCTGTACTGGGTGCCACACAAGATACTCCACGGAACACTTAAGCTCCGTTGGCTCGAAGTTGCTCGGGTACAGATTTTCGAGCTCCCATATTCCCTCCAAAGACCAGCCACCATTTTAAGAACTCAGAGTACGACATGCGATACAAGATCATCCCTCATCCGAGCTCACGCTCGACACCAACAAATGGTAGTGGTGGTGGTGGTGGTAACTCATTGTCGACCTTTGACCGATCTAACGGTTCGACACGCCATTCTTCCTCATCACGTCCATGATGATCGCATCCTCTAGAACTCATATCTAACGACGCGCTTTAACTGATTAAGAAATTTTATGAATTAGCCTTTATTCCACCGATTAACTGCGAAGAAGTTTTATGAAAAATTTTAGGAGTGGTTCTTTCAGATTCATACATGCACACGCTTTTACATTCATACATCCATCAATCAATTATGAACTTTCGCTCATTCGTAGAAATGTTGTAGTTTTCATTGTTGTTGTTTTTCCACTACCGTGGGTATTTTCGTAATTTGCCCTACTGGGGTATTTTCGTAATTTGTCAAAATAAGGTTCCTTGGTGATTTTGTCAATAAGGGTATTTTGGTAATTTTTTGGAATCCGGGGTATTTCGTAAATTTTGAAATTACAGGTATTTCAAGAATAAACCGTGGTAAATTTATAAATCTTAATAAATCAAGGTTATTTTGGAATTTACAAAGCTTGAAGGTTATTTCTAGAATTCGCTTTCCAAATCGTTGTTGTTGCGTAAATTTTGAAGATCGGGGTCATTCGTAATTTTGTAACCCTGGGGTATTTCGATAATTTGCGAGGTAGGGGTATTTCGTAATTTTCCAAAATCAAGGTATTTTGATATTTGGAAAATTAGGTTTTGGACATTTTATAAAGTATTGGAATTTTGATAAGAATTGTGGGTATTTGAAATTTTCATAAACCAAGGGCATTTTGTAATTTTACCACTAGGGGTATTTTAGTAAATTTGTAAATCAAAATATTTCGTGAAAATTTATAAAATAATCTTTTCAAAACAAGAGGGTAATTTAGAAATTTTAAAACTAGGGTTTCCATAAAATACTATTAGTCCCTTTCGGTTTTAGTTAAGGGTTTAGCCAGTAGCTAAGTCCTCTTGGTTAGGGTGAACCGAGGCTAAGCACCAGGTAGGATTCGAGGGAGAGGAGGTGAGTCACTAGGACTACTTGAATACCAAGCTCCCACCAAACCAATCCTAGACATGCGTATTATGGTTGCCATACCCTAACTCTATGACTTAATCATGTTTTGTTTAGTTAGGCATTTAAGTCTTATGTTTTTGTTGGGGTATACTAGTCCTAGGGTTCAAGTACTTCATCTCTACTCTACGCTCCATTTCTACCCTTCTACAAATCATAATATAAATCACACAAAAGATCGGAGTACTTACCTATTGGACTTCTGGCCTGAGACTCAGTGCCATGCCGAAAAACCTATTTATTTCTTAGAAAAGTCCATTTTCAAAAGATGAAAACGCTTTTGGCCCTAAAGCCCTCAAGGTCGAGTTTTGAACCTGCTCGATACTAAACCGAAACACCCCAAACCCAAATTTCTACGAGCCTTGACCGGATCTCGTATGTTCCCTGTAAACTGCTTCAAATTCTTTTGTTACTTAGGAAAACTTGTGTGATTTGGAAGAAAGATCGCTTTGGTTGGGCTTGAGATGAAAATAAGTTTATTTCATTATTAAAATCCTTTACTTTAGGTGACAAAACGCTGGCTTTGTTTTAAAAATAGATTTACTTAATCTTTTAATAAATAAAAGTTTGTAAGCTTAATAAATAAAAAATGTAATAAAATAGTTCTACTAAGGCCTTATTACATCAAATAATTCCCAAAATTTAAATTCAAAATACTTAAAGTAAAATAGTCCAAATAAAAGAAATCGAACTCTCATGGCCTCCACTAAGCTCCTCGCAGACCCACCCATCACCGATCGTCACCGAAAAGTAATCCCACAAGGGTGAGTCAAACAGACTCAATGTGTAACCAACACTAAAATTTAACAGCTTTAGGCATATGTTCACATATTACATGCATATTCATATAATGATAGGAAATAATGATGCAACCTCAACCCAAACTCAGATGCCATCCGCTACACATCCCCTGCATCAACCTCGCATACCGTGGGACTACTAAGTCAACCTCCATCCGCTACACACCATCGAAGGCGCTTGTCAGCAATGACGTGTTTCATCGCCTTTATAAAATTCGTGGTCTTAGGTCACCACATTCAGATATCGTGATCTTAGGTCACCACATTCAAATATCGTGGTCTTAGGTCACCACATTCGCATTTCGTGGTCTTAGGTCACCACATTCACTTCCCCTTTTCATATAACCCATATGCCTCATATCATACATATCATGCATTAACATGCCAAATTCTTATTTTACATTCTTATAATGTCATATGTGTGTCGTAACAGATATTTAACATAATCCTAGTAGGAGTAGGAAACGTACCTGAGTACTTTGTACCATAACATGGTACCTTAGCCATATTCACATTCTTATACACATACTTATATTAAACATTGCCATAAAACTTATTAAGAAATAGTGTGGGGTACACACCTGATTTGCTTAAGGTTTCCAATCCAAATCCCGAAAAGCTTGATCTAATGCCTTAGATCTTAAATCTCTACATTTAATCAATCACTTAATACTTAGTGAAGAGCCATTCGGCCATAAATCCAAATCCTAGTAGGATTAGTACACTTAAATCCTTACCTTGTCGCCAATTGATGTCTAATCAAATGCCTAAACTTTGTATCCTTCTTTCTTGAAATCGGCAATCACTAGATTACTTGAATAGATTAGTTTCGCTTTTAAATATTAATGAAACACATCTATTTACTCAACATGGCCTTGGCTAATGCTATAGATACTTACCTTGTGGATTTTAAATCAAACTCACCGAATAACTAGGGAACACGCTGCCTATGGTGTACCTTCGAGAAAAGAATTTCTCCTTCCTTGTAGTCGACACTTCCTAAATCCCAAAGATCTCTTCAAAGTTTTAACAAGATATTAATGGGGTTAGTCCTAGATTTCAAGCAAATCTTAAAAGAAAAGGGATGAAACCGAATGAGATCTTACCTTACTTTAGAGATCGGCAATCCTTGCTTGAACCTTTAGCAATATTCAGCTATGTAGGCTAGAAGGATCTTGATTTCGCTTTTGATTAGTATAAAGAAATTGACTAATGATGGTATCTTGAGGAGTTTATGGATTCGGTTTTAATGGAGATCATAAAAGCTATGAAGAATTCGGCTAGGCTTACTTTAGTTTTCGCTTTGGCTAACAAAAAGAAGAAGAAGAGATGCTCTAGGAAATTCAAGAGAGAAGAGTTGAAAGAAGATATGATGAATAGCTCTTTTCCTCTAGTAGTCAAATTACTAACTTAAAATCCTTTACTTGGCCATCACTCCTATTTTGATAACATTATCACTTTAATTATCACCCATTCAATTTAATAAAACTTAATCCAATATTTATCTCTTATCTCTTAATAAAATAATAATTATCCATCATTGATCCACCTATTTAGCCGAATTTTAAAGAGAATTAAACTCTTCCCAAGTGCCTTGGTGCCGTCCAACTCCCTTGCTCCTTGTAACAAAATAAAACTCTTTTATTTGCTTCCCACGTGACTCTAACCTAGGCTCCTTCCCCTTGATTGTATGCGTACTTCATCGGGCTTTAAGTGGTGCCTCCTAGCCACTTCTCCAAGCCCATTCTTGTGTCAAATTTCTTCTATTAATTTTCTTAAGACCACCTTGCCTTAGTTTCCTCTTTAAACTTAACATTTCTAAAACATTTCCTTACATTTCCAAGTTTCCAAAATGTTCACTTTCCTCTTTTAAACTTAACATTTCCAAGTTTCCAAAAATGTTCACTTTCCTCTTTTTAACTTAACATTTCCAAGTTTCCAAAAATGTTCACTTTCCTCTTTTTACACTTAACATTTCCAAGTTTCCAAAAATGTTCACTTTCCTCTTTTTAACTTAACATTTCCAAGTTTCCAAAAATGTTCACTTTCCTCTTTTAAACTTAACATTTCCAAGTTTCCAAAAATGTTCACCATACATTCATAATACATAAGACATGCCATTTCGTATAATTAAATCAAAAATGCATAGGCCCATTTTCAGGGTGTTATAGTGTGGACATCTTCTCAGGAGGTCCTTGTATCTCTCCCATGCATCATATAATGTTTCTGCATCATTCTTCACAAAAGAAGATATGTCATTCCTAAATTTAGCCGTTTTGGTTGGTGGAAAATATTTTAAAAGAAATTTTTGGTCATTTGATCCCATGTGGTGATTGACCGTGGTAACGTAGTTCAACCAACGCTTTGCTTTATTCCTTAATGAAAAGGAAATAATCAAGACGTATGGCATCGCTGTAAATGCCATTTATTTTGAAGGTATCATGTAACTCTAACAAATTAGCTATATGAGTATTTGGATCTTCGTCCTACAAACCATCAAATTGAACAAACCTGAATCATTTGTATTGTGTTAGGCTTTAATTGAAAATTATTAGCAGCTATAGTAAGCCTGACAATACTAGATTCTGCCCCTATCAAATTAGGTTTAGCATAATCATACATAGTACGCGGAGCATTCTATTCTTGCACATTTGGCGGTGGATTATTTTCGTCCATCCCTTCAGTAGGATTGGATCTTTCTTGTTGTTCTTCTCTTTGGTAGTCTAGAGCTCATTCTTTCCGAATCCTGTGAGCAGTAGCTTCAATGTCACTTTCGTATTCTAGAGGTCCTCTCGGGTTTCTTCTAGTCATAAACTAGAGGTTCCTGCTAGGAAAAGAAAGAAAGAAATTTAGAAAAACAAAGATAAAGAAAGAAATTTAGAAAAACAAAGATATATGTAGAAAAATAAGAAAAAAATAAAAATAAAAATAATGGCTAAAGTAATAGAAATAGAGCTTTCTTAATATTTTAGAGTTCCCCGGCAACGGCGCTAAAAACTTGATCGTGTCAAACAGTCGAGTTTTAAAATTTATAAAAAGAATAATCGAACCTATAGACTAACTATGACAATGATAGAGGCAAGTGCACCTATCGAATAGTAGTATAGTTTAGGTAAGAATATCTTATCGAACCCAAGGGAACCTAAAAGTACTACTACTCACTTTCTTTCTATTATTTAGCCTGAAATATGGAGTGATTTGTTTATTAATCTAAAAACTAATGAAATACTTAAACTGAATGCAAAGACAAAAGAATGAATTGGAGAAAGACTTTAGGAAAACTCAGTTGATGAAGACGATACCTTCAAGAAGAATCCACCTATGACTTCATTTATTATTTATTCTCCAACCCATATGATTTCTTTACTTAGCTTGATCCGTGAGACTCTCTAACCTATATTAAACCCTCTCTCGAGGCGAATAATGTCTAACTCTAGGTTAATTAGTGGAACTCTCGTTCTCTTGTAATAACCCCTAAGGAAGCAAAGAATCGATCAATGGATTCCCATATTAGGTTTCACCTAATCGGCAAAATCTCGTAACCCTATCTCTAGGCTCTCGATCAACTCCGCTCAATTATGCTAGATCTACTCTTGGCGTGGTCTATTCCTCCTCCACCTAAGCACATCGATTAAATTAAGCAACATAATTAAGAACAAACTAAGTACTTATCATATAATTTAGAAATCAAATAACAAAATCCATCATAGGTTTCATCCCCTTCAAGTATCTGAAGGGTTTAATTCATAACTAAATAAGAAAACATCTCAAGAGAAAAGATAAAATAAAACATAAGAAATCCCTAAAACTCCCTGAAGGAATTGAAGGAGAGATCCTTCGTCTTGAATAGAGTTCCGGCTTCTTGAAATGGATCAACGTGCTATCTTCAAGTGATTCCCTAAAAGATGAAAGCTTCGACAACAGCCTCTGCCAAAAAGCCTTCTTCTTCAATGTTTCCCTTGCATTGTTTATATAGGCTTTTGAGATGCTTTACTTGGCTCCTAAGCACCTCCTTCAAGTAGAATTACTATTAGGGTGTTTAAGTAGACTTAGGAGTATGTTTCTTTGGCTTCAAGCATCCAATTCTGAGTGAAATTGCTCATTCCTGCGATAGGGGCATGCCCTTGGCACACGCCCGTATAATTCGGGGTTGGGCCATGCCTTGATTCTGTCATTTTGGGCACGGCCATGTAAGTCAGGATTCAGGCCGTGCTTCAGGTCAGACGATTGGGACACGGCCATGTAGATCATTGGACACGCCCGTGTGTGGTAATGATATGATGCGCGGCCGTGCAACTCATGAGTTAGGCCGTGCTCTAGGTAATCGGTGAGACACGACCTGCAGGCTTTGTGCCCGGTCGTGTTGATTTCTTGCTAAGGCCCAATTACTCCGTTTTGAGCCCGTTTTGTGTTCTTTTTATCCTCGGGTGCTTTACTGAGTATATGACATGAGAACAAAGCATTACAAGCACCTTTTATATAAATCAAGGGCTAAATCATCAAAAAGCATACTAAATGTAGGATTAAAATATGTTACTTTTATGGTTTATCAACAAACGAAGAGATATCATTCTGTAATTTGGCCGTTTTGGCCGGTGGGAAATATTTTAATAAAATTTTTCGGTCATTTGTTCCCATGTAGTGATTGACCCGCGTGGTAACGAGTTTTCAACCACTGTTTGGCTTTATTCCTTAATGAAAAGGGGAATAACTGAAGACGAATGGCATCATCAAAAATGCTATTTATTTTGAAAGTATCACAAAACTCTAAAAAATTAGCTATATGAGTGTTCGGGTCTTTGTCCTGCAAACCATCAAATTGAACAAATTGTTCAATCATTTGTATTGTGATAGGCTTTAATTCAAAGTTATTAGCGGCTATAACAGGCCTAACAATACTAGATTCAGCTCCTGTTAAATGAGGTTTAGCATAATCATACATAGTACGCGGAGCATTGTTTTCTTCCACATGTCGTGGTGGATTATTCTCGTCCATCCCTTCAGTAAGATTGGATCTGTCTTCTCGCTCTTCTTCTGTGTAATTTAGGGTCGCCTAATTTCTCTACGATTCTTACGAGCGGTAGCTTCAATTTCATTATCGTATTCTAAAGGTCCTGTCGAGTTCCTTCTAGTCATAAACTAGAGGTACCTACTAGGAAAAAATAATGAAGAAATACAATTAGCAAAAGATACTAAAATAATAACAATAGTGGCTAAAGTAATAAAAATAGAGCTTTCTTAATATTTTAGTTCCCCGGCAACGGCGCCAAAAACTTGATTGCTGAAATCAAAGCTTTAAAATTTATAATGAATGAGATTGAACCTTGAGACTAACTCTGACAACGATTAAAGGCAAGTGTACCTAACGAACAGTAGTATAGCTTAGGCAAGACCGGATTATCGAACCCAAAGGAGCTAAAAGTACTAATACTTACTTTCTTTTTATTATTTAGCCTAAAATATGGAGTGATTGGTTGATTTAATCTAGTTTAATGATTTCTATGCTAAAGACAAAGACAAAAAGAACGAACAGGGAAATAACTCTAAGAAAAATCAATTGATCACAACGATACCCTCAAGAAGAATCTATCTAGACTTCACTTGTTATTTAATACTGAACCATATGATTTATTTACTTAGTTTGATCCGTAAGACTCCCTAACGTATATTAAACCCTCTCTCGAGGCTTAATAACGTCTAACCCTAGGCTAATTAGTGGAACTCTCGTTCACTTATAATAACCCCCTAGAATAGCAGTAAATCGATCTATGGATTCCCATATTAGGTTTCACCCTAATCCGGCAAAATCTCGTCACCCTATCTCTAGGCGTACGATCAACTCCGCTTAATTATGCTCAATCTACTCTTAAGCAGGGTCTATTCCTCCTCCACCTAAGCACATCAGATTTGGATTAAGCATGCATAATTAAGAACAAACTAAGTATTTATCATATAATTCAAAAATCAATAACAAAATTCATCTAGGTTTCATCCCCTTCAGGTATCTGAAGGGTTTAGCTTATAACAAATAAAGAAAACATCTCAAGAGAAAAGATAAAACAAGACATAGAAAATCCCTAAAACCCCTTAAAGGAATTGTAGGAGAAATTCACCGTCTTGAGTAGAATTCTGGCTCTTCAAGATGGATACACTTGGCTATCTTCGAGTGATTCCACAAAACGTGATCTTTCTGGCTCGGCTCCTTGGCCTAGCTTACCACCTAACACCCCTTTTCAGGTTACACTTAGGGTGTTTATATAGACTTTTAGAATGCTTTACTTGGCCTCTAAGTGTCCCAATTCAAGTATACTTCCTACTCGGTGTTTGAATAAGCTTTGAAAAGTGTTTCTTTGGCTCTAAGTATCCAAATCCGAGTGAAATTGCTCTCTCCCGTAACAGGGGCACAGCCGTGGTTCACGCCTGTGTAAATCATTTCCAGGTCGTGTCTCGATTCTGTCGATTGGGGCACGGCCGTGTAAATCGTGGCATGGACATGTCTTAGTTAATTGTTGAGGCACGGTCATGTGGCTTGAAGTCCAGGCCGTGTCAATTTCCTTTTTGTCCCATATTGGCCTGTTTCTCGTTGTTTTCGTCCTCGGGTGCTTTCCTGAGTATAAAACATGAAAAGAAAGGATTAAGAGCACCTTTTTACATAAAACACAGGCTAAATCATCCAAAAGCATACTAGATATGGGCCTAAAATATGTTCAAAGAACATTATTTTCAAAGTATGGCCTCCACCGAGTCATACATGGCCCAAGTCCTCATCACTGAGCATTACCTGTAAGGTTTAAGAATGAGATGTGAGTTACAAGAACTCAGTGTATAATCCTCTTACCGATATCCACTGGGCCAAAACCCGTAAAGCATCTTCTTGGGTCTAAGTCCACTCTACAAAGTAATAATTAAATGAAATGCATGTAACCCAACCCATCCAACCATCACACCCCTGACAAACCAATCACACCTGTGGGGATCAAGTCAACCCACCGCTCACACCAATTTACAGTTGAGCTTCTATTTGTATAATATTTTCATGGTCAAGCCACCGAAATCACAAATTTGTACTTTAATAATTGAATTGTGGCTAAGCCACCAGGCTACACTTCTCTTCATACAATTTCTCCCATCCTATGCAATATGTAAAATGCAACATTCATGATGAAATAAAATATCCATATATATATATATACAACTATTAATCTAGTGAATTATTTTGGTGATTCAGCCCATTGAAGCAATTTAATAATTCAGCCCACTAAGGCATTCTAGCAAATCGGCCAATAGAGGCATTTTCGTAAGTCGGCCCATAGGGGCATTTTTGTAAATCGACCCATAGGGGCATTTTCATAATTTAGTAAAATTTATACCAATTTTGAGAGATCTTTTAGGAATATTGTTGTTTAAGCAAGTTACGCGATTTATGCCATATTACGATTTTTAGCCTTGTAAATAATAACGATCTATTTTCCAACATGATATCGAATCACAAATCTACGGGATTTCGGTGTGAGATTACACACCTGATTACGGTAAGAACTAAACCTTCTTGACCCTCAGCACCTAAATCCCTATTACACTCGATTAACCAACAAACGAGATTTTATTAATCCAAATCTAAATCAAACGATCTAATACAATCCTATTCTCACCGAATGTTGGTCTACAACCCGGTGGAAAATCTCGAACTGCCGATACCGCCCTACTCTTGAACTTAAGAGTAGGAATTGTAAATCCACTCTGTTTTTGTCCTCCTATCACCTTTCTTTTTATATCGATACCACTTGCCTCCAATGGAAAGTCTCGGTTAGAAAAAATACTACTATGAGAGAGTAGTTGTTAAGGGATAGGATTCGACTTACCACTACTTTTGAAGAACCAACGAGTAGAGAAAACGAGTAGTTAGTCCCTAAAATAATCGATTAGTCAAAACTTCAATCTAATTTGCAACATAATCGAGTAGAGATATATCAAAAGAACCAAGAAGAAACTCCTTACCTTAATGATGATGAATCTAATTTCCACCGATTGACTTATGGCTACGGGTGAGACAAGGATATGAGATTCGGCTTTCTACTATAATACTACAAAATGAAGATGATCAAGATATGAGGGATTAGGAGGGAGTGATATTTTGGTTTAGAACAAAGTGAAACAACCGAATGATAATAGACACACATTCGGCTAGAGGAAAAAGAAAATGAAAAGAGAAGAAAGAAACTACTTACCGATTCAATCAAAGAAGAGAGTGCCAACACGAAAGAGAAAGAAATAATGAAGAAGAGATTAAGGATGTTAATAGATTCGGCTATGGAGAGAAATAAACAAAGAAGATTTGGCCACAAGATGATGTCGATTTAAGAAAAGAGGGAAAGGTTGAAGAAATGGTGGAAATGAAAAGAAGAGATGGAAGAAGAGTGCTAGATAGTTTCGGCTATCAAAGGGAAAATGAGCAAAAATGAGGTGAGTATTTTGGCAACAAAGGAAGAATGTTGGAAAAGAAAGCACCAAAATTGTTCAAAAAGAATGAAAGTTTTTCTTGCACAAAATTTGCAAAAAGGCTATAGGAATTTCGGCTAGCAAAAGGAAGAGGTTGGAAAAAATGCACCTAAACTTGCAAAACTATATTTGGCTCATCCTTCCTCTTTCTAAAATCATGTACCCCTTACCAAAAGATGAGTGTTGACAAAAAATTCTTTCCCCATGGCAACTACTAATATTCGGCCAACATGTCCCCCTCTCTTATCCCTTTCCTTTATTTTTTTCCTTGTTTTTCCTTTGTTTTCCTCCTTACCATATTCCTTAGCCTTCTTACCATCATTAGAAAGTCTTCCTTACCTTATTTATAGCCTTACCTTATTTATAGCCATGGCCGACACTTACTATATAGCACAAAAAATTTAATCCAAAATATTTGCACTAGGTGGGATTCGAACCCAAGCTCTCCCCTCTACCATTTCATGCCACAACCACCTTGCCCATGCTCCACTTGTGTTAGAAAAATTATACACTTATTTCCTTAGGCCTTGATGCCACTTGCCTTTTCCCCTTAAGTGCTTAAATACAAAATTTCTACTATGGCCCAACTCAACCCCAAGCCTTCTTAGGGTCCCTAAACATACACAATTAACATTCTTAACTAGCCTAACGCATGGTATAAAGAAAATATAAAATCCTGAATTTCAAGATGTTACAAATTCCATAGCTATTTGATCCTTTTAGCTATTAGAATTAAACTTTTGCATTTCATGCAATTTGGTCCTTTTATCAATTAAACATGTAATCGGTAAAATTTGCTAACGAAATTTTTATACGATATTCCTATCATATGGTAGACCAGAAAATAATTTTAAAATAATTTTTCTTACGGACTGGGATTTGTGGTCCTGAAACCACTGAATAGATTTCACTTAAAACGGGTTGTTACAAAGGTAACGGAGTAAGTTCATAGAACTTAGTGAGTTCCAAAGCAGACACTAAGATGACTATACATACATTAAACAAATAAACCTTCCCCATTCAGTGGAACACATAGTTCGCCGATTGGCGAATACAATACACAAGAAGACTTCATACAACTCGCCTATTGATAAATACTATACACAAGCAAACTTTATTCAACTCACCTATTGGTGAATACTATACACAAGCAAAATTTATACAACTCACCCATTGGTAAATACTATACACAAGCAAACTTGACAGCAGACTTTGTTCCTTTGGCGCATACATTATGCCAATGCATTCATGCAGACAACTTTCTTCGTGTTGGCCAAAAACCCTAGTCCGTGTTTAGAGATCATATAATTCATACTTTTTTTCCTTTTTCATGCTCTGTCAATCTATTTTGCAATTATGCTTGCCCTACCATAGGCCACATAATCATTCTCATTTATCACGATCTGCTAGTTCAATGCTCATATAATTGAAGGTAACGTCATGATTTCATTTCCTTTTTGTTCAGACCATATGGCTCCTTTTAGAGTATACAGTATTAACTCAACATGAATCAAGGCCCTTATAACATTTATGTAGATATGCCAAACAAGACCTTTCACAATAAACATTCGTTACTTTGGTGCAAACACTTTACCTTTATAGGATAGGTAAACTTACCTTGTACCAAACATGAACAAAAACATAATACACTCATGGAGTATGAAGGAATTCACCAGACAAGTTGTAGAAAAGCTTAGACAACAGGACCCTTGCCCTTATCTCGAGAGCTTTCAGGAGTTTCTTGATCTATAATATCAAGGGTTATCTTATCAGTTCATTTCACCAAAAGATAAGCAAGTTTTAACAAAAACATTAATAGGAAACCCAGAATCTGAAAGTGTCCTCCTTGTTTCCCTTAAACTAAGCCTAAAGCATAAAACCCTAGGGCCCCGTAAATAACCATGAAAATAACTTTAGTTTCATCGGTATTTACCAGGTACCAATCATTGGTGAAGTTTTTTAAATACAATGAACTTGGTCCTTCAGGAAAGTTTTAGTTCTTGAGTTTTTAGGGAAAATGTAGAATAAGTTTTTGGAGAGAAAATTTTAAGTTTTCCAAAGAAAGCACAAAACTTGGTCAGGATGTCAATGTTGGCTTTATACAAGTGCACACGAAAAGAAAACTTAGTGGGCAAGCTTATCCTCCTACTACCCTTCCTTCGGCACCTATGTCTAATAACAATCTCTCTCATCTTAAATGCATATCCTTTCAACATCAGAGATCTTATCCCATTCTAACTAGTACTCTTTAGGCCAACTAGATGGTTCCAAATAAAATAATAATAAAGTCAATAGTTTTTTTTTAAATTAAGGGCTTATCACTTAAGGAATAAACATCAACATTTATCAGCTGGGGTGGCATATACCCTATGAGGGAGTCCACCAAACCACCAAGCTCACCTTAATAAAGACGTCGCCCAAAGGTGCATTCTATAGTCTTCGAGCATTTAGTCATATCTAGTACCATATTCACTCAGAACCTATTCTATATGTCTTACATCCAATAACAGTACTCAAATACTGTGGCTTCATTGGGCGAGATGTTACAGGTAAAATTAGGGTGAGAAAATTATTTAATATGTAGATATTAAAGTTCATTTTGGGAAATAAAAATTGAATCGGGTTGGATCATATTACAGAGTACTGGGTCAAAAATGTCCAAGATGTACTCATAATTGGACCCAACGTAAGAGATGCCCAAAACCCGTCATTTAAGGAGGTGGGACGGCAAAACCCTAGTATCATTAACTATGGTTGCCACCCCTTATATCTTAGATAAATTAGGATATTGTTTTTCTAGTGGAAATAAACTTCTACAACTCTATAAAGGTTCTACCTTCTCTTCTTATAAATAGATGGCATTAGTAGAACTATTTACACAACTTTTGAGAGATTGTTATTTTTCTGACAAATAGAGAGAATTTATTCTCAACTTATAAACATATTTTTCATAATAATAATTTTACCAGTTTCTATTAAAGAATAGAGAATTTTTGCTTTCACCCAAAAGAAAATTTTTTTTTCTAGTTTTGTGTTTGGATTTAATTGATTTAAGCCTACACTCAAAGCAGTTCGTGGTACGAGAATAGAAGAGAAGATTGTTTGGTTGAAAGCCAAAAAACATCTAGGATCCACTTATCCAAAAACACAAGTATGAATTTGGTTAAGGTTTATTACTATAAATATCACAAACCAGGTCGGTTTCTAAATTTTTAATTTCCCGCTGTGCAAGAAAATCATTTTCAAACTGGATTTTTTTCTAACACTCACTTTATTACAAGTTAATTGTCAGATGTATTTACATACTTAATAAGAATAACCAAGTGTTATATACCATCTAATATTTCAATTTGAATCAAAATCTAGTAGGAAAATCGATTAGAATAAATGATAAATCGATCGGTTCCAAATATGAGATTTCTTCTAGATGATCATATAGTGGAGGCGGGTACTCCAGAAAAGACCCAAGACATAACTAAAACTCTAGAAAAGATTCAGGTACTTGAAACTAAAGATTAAAATAGTGAAAATAAAGAAATCTCGATAAGTTATTTCAATTTGAGAAAATGTGGAACCGATAATTAAAGTGGTCAACAATGATTTTGCATGCAATATTATTGTTGAAATAATGAAATAAAAAGAGAATCTTGAGTAAATCTGTTGAAAAATATAAACGTAAGACCCAATTTATGCCCGGCTCGATAAAAATAAAACCAAAAAACCAAAAATAACAAATTAAAACCAAACAAAAAAAATTCAATAATTAAAAGTCCAATTAACAGTTTCTTTTTTACAAGGCCCAAACAACCACTACCCAAATGCCCAACCTAGCCCACTATCTAAAGAAAAAAAACAAAAAAAAAAACCCTAACCCTAAACAGCCTTGCGGCAGCCCCACAC
The DNA here is from genome assembly GCA_025506655.1 of Gossypium rotundifolium. Taxonomy (NCBI): domain Eukaryota; kingdom Viridiplantae; phylum Streptophyta; class Magnoliopsida; order Malvales; family Malvaceae; genus Gossypium; species Gossypium rotundifolium. The sequence goes on along the minus strand of CP106731.1, from coordinate 114,510,238 downwards.
GTATGCCTTCTAGCGCCGCACGCCTCTGTAGCCATGTCACCTTCGTACACTACAGAGCCTTCGTACCTGTGAAAGGGACAAGCAACGACAGCAAATAACTACAGCAAAAATGTAAAATACCTTGTATTTTTTTCTTTTTCTTCTACATTTTCCAGCTATAGAAAACGAAAGGAAAATGATTGTTTTTACAGACTTTTTTACAAATATTATTGAAAAATACAGAGAGATCTTCGAAGGTATTTGATAAACCGTAAAAGTAACATATTTTAGGCCCACATTTAGTATGCTTTTGGATGATTTAGCCCTTGATTTATGTAAAAAGGTGCTCTTAATCCTTTCTTTTCATGTTTTTACTCAGGAAAGCACCCGAGGACGAAAAGAATAAGAAACGGGCTTAAAACAGGCCAATTTGGGCCAAAGAAGAAATCGACACGGCCTAGACTTCAAGCCACACGATCGTGCCTTGACAATTATCTAAGACACGGCCATGCCATGATTTACACAACCGTGCCCCAATTGACAGAATCGAGACACGGTCTGAAAATGATTTACACGGGCGTGTACCACGGCCATGCCCCTGTTACGGGAGAGAGCAATTTCACTCAAATTTGGATACTTAGAGCCAAAGAAACACTTTCCAAAGCTTATTCAAACATCGAGTAGGAAGTATACTTGAATTGGGACACTTAGAGGCCAAGTAAAGCATTCTAAAAGTCTATATAAACACCATATGTGTAACCTGAAAAGGGGCGTTAGGCGGTGAGCTAGGCCAAGGAGCCGAGCCAGGAAGATCACGTTTTGTGGAATCACTCGAAGATAGCCAAGTGGATCCATCTCGAAGAGCCAAAATTCTACTCAAGACGGCAAATTTCTCCTTCAATTCCTTCAATATCCTTTTAAAATCTCAAGGCATGAATTTTGAAAATCAAAAGACGATCTTGGTTTCGAGGAAGAGAATGTCATATTCTAACGTACTGGATATGATATTTTGTTACTTCGGGACAAGAGAATATTAATACCAATTCGAGTTATCCATATCTTTAAAAGAAATTTCATTTCAAAATCTCTTCAAATTTTCAACATAAAGACATTAGTTAATCAATTTGGTACCAATTTTGGGCGTACGAGGGTGCTAATCCTTCCTCGTGCATAACTGACTCCCAGCCTATTTTTCTTGGAATTTGTAGACCAAAATTAATTTCTTTTAAAATAAAATAAAATGTTTTATAGATGACCCGATCACACCTAAAATAAAAGAATTGGTGGCGGCTCCATTTTCTTTTAAAGTCGATACTCTCTTTCTTTTTTACGAAGAAAATGGTTTCAACAGCTTGGCGACTCCACTAGGGAATCTGAAGAGAGTCAAGCCGTAAAATTGATTATTTGTTGTCCTTTTATCGAAAGTTGAAAATTTGATTTGAAAAATTACGATCCTTTTATTGCATGCGTCTATGTCATTGTTGTGGTTTAAGTTTCGTAGACTACTCTTGCATCATATTGCATAAAGATCTTTTGGTTTTTATACCTTTTAAGTAGAAACGAGAAACTACTCCTTCGTGAAGTCCTCACCTCCGTGCAGGATAGTGGATCGCTTTCGGGATACATCCGTACCTATGTCTTTGTGAGATTTTCATCTCCGTACAGCCATAGGGAAATGTATTCCCCTGAACCAAACTCGATCTGTATGAGCCTATAATGGGTGAGGATTAAGGAATCTGCTAGTTCGAGTACCTCAACTTTAGAACCAAACCATATATAGAGAGACCTAAGAGCCTACCCTAGATAGAGCCACACCAAAACCTAGTGGTCACCCGGACAGGTGTTCTATGTTGTTTATTTCTCTTATACTAACGTGTTTTCTTTTGTTTTGATTGCATTGCATTGCATCATCATAGAAAAGAGGTGTTGATTATTATTCGATTGCTAAATATAGGAGTTTTTCATAAGAAAATAAATTTCTTGATAAAGTGGATTATAATAAGGTTGTCCAGACATGGTCTAGGTAAACACAACGAAAGAAGGTTGATAGTCCGCGGAGGAATGCAAAACCTTGCCCGAAGGATTCAAATTGACAAAGACCATGTAAAAGCCATCATGTCTCAACTTTCTTAAAGGAAATAACGAGCATCGTGGGGATAATTGAGCAATGGGTCTCGACCCGGATCAAGCAAAAGGAAATAATAGAGATATCTTTTGGAAAATTAGCAAGATTCAACCATAACATCCTGATATGAAGAAAAGATCGGTGTGGGTAATGCCGCGTGTGTAATCCATTTTATGTAAAGATATTTGTTTTCTAGAAAAGTTCTTCTAATAAAATTGAATTAAAATCAATGCCTCTCTTTATTTTTTACATTCATTCCATACATTTGCATTGCATTTCATGCATTTGCATTACATCACATCATATGCATTAAAATTTGTAGAAAGAATCTAATTAATTTAAAATTATTTCAACAATCTCGAAACTGACAAAACCTTACCAAATACACATCCCTACGGCACAAGAAAAAAGACCAAGTCAATGGATAAAAGACTAGAAAAATTGGAGCAAATACAAAAGGATATGCAAGAACAAATGCAAGCACAGATGCAGAAGCAACTTGCTAAGATCCAGCAGGATATGATGGACAAAATGATGGAATCTCAAAGAAGTATGATGACTCAGATGACACAATTATTAAATGGGCTTATGGATAAAGGAAAGAGCCCCATGGTTAATGCTGAGGAGAATCTGAGTATCCTCAATATCCCCCTGGTTTTACTACACCACATGTGTAACCTGAATTAACTTTACAAAGGCCATCTGTCACGATCAGGCCTCAACAATTCCAAGCTGGTGCTTCAATGAATCCCCAAACTGGCTCTGGTTCAGGAGATAATCCAATCAATACTAATGTCCCTGATATGGATGAAATAGCTGAAGGAGAGAGGACAAAGTTAGAGTTACCAAAGCATCTAGAAGATAGATGTAAATGGTTGGAGGAGAATTTTAAGGCGATAGAAAATGCTGATAGCTATTATGGAATTGATGCAAAGGATTTAAGCTTGGTCCCAAACTTGGTGCTTCCATACAAGTTCAAAATGCCTGAATTCGAGAAATATAATGGGACAAGTTGCCCCGAAGCTCATATTACTATATTTTGTAGAAGAATGATAGGGTACATTAATAATGACCAACTGTTGATCCATTGCTTCCAAGTAGCCTTGTGGAAACAGCAGCCAAATCGTACAAATCAGTTGACCCGTTCCCAAATTGGTGCATGGAAAGACTTGGCTCAAGCTTTCATAAAACAATACAGTCACGTGACAGACATAGCTCCCGACAAGATTACACTCCAGAACATGGAGAAGAAGACAAGAGTTTCAGGCAGTTTGCCCAACGATAGAGGGAGGTGGCGACGTAAGTCCAACCACCACTCTTAGAGAAAGATACGACCATGCTCTTTATTAATACACTGAAGGCTCTGTTTATCACTCATATGCTAGGGAGCACTACAAAGAGCTTCTCGAACATTGTAATGACTGGAGAAATGATTGAGAATGCCATAAAAAGTGGAAAGATAGAGGCAGGAGAAAGTAACAAGAGAATGGCTACAAGAAAGAAAGAAAATGAAGTGAATAATAAAAGCATGGGGTACTCAAAGTCGATTACCGTTAATCAGCTAAAAACAGTGACTACTGGGTATCAGGGTTCATCAAGAAAAGAATCTGGCACAAGGCAAAACACTGAAAAATTTCAATTTACGTCGATCTCAATGAAGTATAAGGAGTTGTATCAAAGTTTATTTGATGCACGTTTTGTCCCCCACTACCCAAAACCAATGCAACCTCCATACCCAAAATGGTCTGACCCAAATGCCCAGTGTGAGTACTACGCGGGGTTCACAGGGCATTCAATAGAAAGTTGCCTTACTTTCAAGAAATTGGTGGAAAAATTCATCAACATGGGTATTGTGAAGTTAGATGACGCGCCAAATGCAGAAATATGAACCTTAGAGCATTTTGGACAATTGGACTACGGAAGAAATTCCTGTAGTATTTAGAGCTTACTCGGAGTAATGTTCAAAACACAATTGTTGCTTTAAGCCTAGAAGCAATAAGGTTTCTTTTGTGAAATAGGTTTGTGTCTAGAATTTTTATTTCAATAAAATGCATCTTTCTAAGTAAATATTTTCATTTCATACTGTACATTTTTTGTTCTTTCATTTTTATTCATGACCATATCATACAAATAATTAGCCTTAGAATCATTTATTCTTTGGATTTTTTCCTTCATACCTAGACACCTAGATTATCAACAACATGAGAGACGTTGTTATTGACTCCCTTTTTGAATGAGATATGGGTCTAGGGGATCTAAGGACTTTGAATATGAAAGAGACTATAGCCTATCTTTTGGTTTATTAAGGATGGTAGAACAAGTAAAAATAGAGTCTACCTTGCAAAGTGTCAGTGGACATTGTGAGCTTAGGAAAGGGGTAAAGATCGAAGCCTAACTCACCACAGAAATAAGGCAAGACCTCATTAAGCTATTCTCAAGAATTCAAGATGTTTTCGTACGATCATATCAAGGCACGCCAAGCTACTAAGATGTGGGTATGCTATTGAGGCTAAGGAAATCATAGAAGAGGTCCATAAGGGTATTTGAAGATCACATGCTAATGATTTTACGATAGCCAAGCTAATCGTGAGATTCAGATTCTGTTGGTTCATCATAAGAGGATTGCATCAGTTATGCTATAAATGCCAAATTTATGAAGACAAAATTCATGTGCCTCATTCATTTCTTCGTAGACCTTATCTATGTGGGGCATAGATGTTATGGGGCCGATCTCATCAAAAGCATCTTGCCGACACCAATTCATCTTCGTGGTTGTCAATTACTTCGCCAAGAGGGGGAAGGTCACTTCATATGCTAAAGTTACAAAGTCGGCAGTCATCACATTCAAATCCAAATCCAAATCCAAACCCAAATCCAAATCTAAATTCAAATTTAAGTTCAAATGCAAATTCAAATTCAAAAAAAAAAGTGGCAATAAAGAATGCCAGAAAAGAACATGTCTAGCATAATTGCACAATGTCAAAGATTTACAATCTGTTTAAAGATCAGACACCATATTAGTACAGCGAAGGCAGCCAAAAAAAACATTCAAAATTTTTGAAAAATGACTGAGGTTTGTAAAGGTTGGCATAGAGAAGTTACCATTTACCCTCCTAGCTTCTTGAACGTTAGCTAGGACCTTTATCGGGGCAATATCTTTCTCATTGGTTTATGAAAGAGAAGAAATTGTTAGATGTTAAGATTCATTTTCTCCAAGCTTTGATTGAATTGGATGAAGCAAAATGTCTACATTAAGCTTGATTGAAAGTATTCATCATGGTCGAATGTACCAAAAATGGATAATACGGATTATGACAAAAAGGTTTGCTCAAGAGAATTTCAGGATGGGGACCTGGCATTAAGAAGGATTCTTCTCATCCAAAAAGACTTCAGAGGAAAGTAAATACCAAATTTGAAAAAACCTTATGTAATGAAGAAGGCTTGTTCTAGAAGATCATTAATTTTGACCAAGATAGATGGCAAGGACATGTTCAAGTCAGTGAATTCAGAAAGGATAGGTTAAGGAGAAAACCCGTAAATGGCGCTTTAAGACCTTAAAAATCAAAATCAAAAAAGGAAAAATTTTCATCCAAAAAAAAAAAAAAAAAAGGAGAGGCCAAGACTAAAACTCGCAAAGGGCACTTTGAGACCAAAAGGTATTTGAGTTGAAAACCCGAAAAGGTAGCTCAAATTTTGATCAAAAGTGGGGCATACAGCAGTCTTGCTATGCCTGAATTAACAATGAAGAAATATGGGGCATTGACAAAGTACTCCGGATCTCCTAAACACATATTGAGCTTAAAATGGTCCTCAAGAAGTTTGAACAGATAAGCTCAGGCTGCGATATCTGAGGCACCTAGTTTCCATTTTACCCATTTTAAATTTGTTATTTGGATTATCTTATTCTACCCAATAAAATTTCTTTCCATTTGCTATCTTTACTTAACTTATTTTGTTTCGAGCTATGCTCTCAATTAATTTCATTCTTATCCATGGTTATGATCTTTTCAATTATTTTGCATTGAAATAATGATTAGTGGATTAATAATACTTTCATAAAAGGAGTTTCTCTAGAAGCTTTTAAATAATACAAGAACTTGAAACAGGACTATTGTTAAAAACTCACCAAGTTTAAGGAAGAGTCTAAACTGAGACTATCTCTCCGATTTTTGTCAAAAATGGCGATTGAACAAAATGACAAGATATTGCTTCAGTAATACAATCTTGATGAAAAATGGGCAATGTTAACCCATGTGCAAAAGGGAAATCATTCTCAAAAAATGATATTCTGCATCCATACAAATATCATGCATACACATTTGGTTAGGTCTCCCGGGGAGTGATCAGTTGATGGAATAAGTTACAGATCTTATATCTTTGATTTGCAGCCGATTGGATTGAAGAAGATGTAGATCCTATGCTTTTGATTTACGGTAGGTTAGATTGAAGATGAAACAAATTTTATACCCTTGAATTACAGTGGGATGGATTGGAAAAGATTCAGATCCTATACCCCTAAGTCACAATGAGATGAACCCTGAAGTTACAGTGGGGCAAATCTGTTGAGCAAGGTATAATTGTTTTCTAGGTTTTTCGTAAAGAATACCAGCAAACAAGATGACAGCACAATACATCAGAGATAAAGCCCTGATAAACAATGAGTGATGACACCTTAAACCTTTAAAATGGATCATTCTCATGAAATTCCATATTCATGCAAGACACATTTAGTTAGGAGCATTTGATTTATTCCGATCATTGCATCCTGGTCCTTATACATTTAACAAAGAATCATTCTCATGACATTTTGCATTCATGCAAATGTCATCCATAATATCATTTAGTTAGGAGCATTCGATTCATTCTAATCATTGCATCCTAATCATTGTAAAAAATCATTCTCATGACATTCTGCATTCATGTAAATGTCATCCATAATACATTTAGTTAGGAGCATTAGATTCATTCTGATCATTGCATCCTAACCATTTTGCATAAGCATAAACACATAAAAATGATTTTATGAGATAGGTCCCCTAAAGGTCGGTGTCGCAACATCGGTGAATTCACAGGTCTTGTCTTCCTGAGATTGAAGTGAAGCGGATCGAAGATACTAGTCTGGCATCTCTGAGTTTGCAGTGGAGTAGATTGAAGATAGCAGATCTTGTCTTCCTGAGTTTACAGTGAAGCAGATCGAAGATACCAGTCTGGCATCCCTAAGTTTGCAAGAAGCAGACTGAAGATTGTAGATCTTATCTCCCTAAAGTAGTAGTAGGAGCAGATCAGTTAAAGATTACATATCTCATCTCACTAAATAGTAGTGAAATAGATCGAAAGCCACAATTCTTATATCCTCAAAGTTCCAGTGGAGTAGGTTGAGGCTACAAATCCCTTCTCCCTGAGTTTACAATGAGGATCAATCCTTATTTCTTTAAGGTTTCAGTAGAGAAGATTGAAGCTACAAATCTCTTCTCTCCAAATTCTTATATCCTCGAAGTTCTAGTGGAGTAGGTTGAGGCTACAAATCCCTCCTCTCTGAGTTTATAATGAGGACCAATCCGTATTTCTTTGAAGTTTTAGCAAGAAGATTGAGGTTATGAATCTCTTCTCTCTGAATTTCTATCTCCTCGAAGTTCCAGTGGAGTAGGTTGAGGCTATAAATCCCTCCTCCCTAAGTTTACAATGAGGATCAATCTGTATTTCTTTGAAGTTTCAGCAGAAAAGATTGAGGTTATGAATCTCTTCTCTCTAACTCTTATATCCTTGAAGTTCCAGTGGAGTAAGTTGAGGCTACAAATCCCTCCTCCCTGAGTTTACAATGAGGATCAATCCATATTTCTTTGAATTTTCAGCAGAAAAGATTGAGGTTACGAATCTCTTCTCTCTAAATTTTTATCTCCTTAAAGTTCTAGTGGAATAGATCGAAACTACAAATCTCTTCTCCCTAAAATTACATTGAAGCAGATCAAATCGCTAGTTCCTATGCCATTGAAGATACAGTGGGATGGAATGAAGTTACTCGAAGAAGAAAAACACCGACAAAAGTTAAGATTCGGTGAGGCCGGGCAAAATTGGCCCTTTTAAAGTCTTTGCTCCATTCTCGTTACACGACAATGAGCAAAGAGGGGCAGCTGTAGGACCCAATTTATGTCCGGGCCTGATAAAACAAAACCAAAAAACCAAAAATAACAAATTAAAACCAAACAAAAATAAAAAAACCCAATAATTAAAAGTCCAATTAACACTTTTTTTTTTTTACAAGGCCCAATTAAGGCCTAAACCACTACCCAAATGCCCAACCTAGCCCACTATCTAAACAAAAACAAAAACAAAAAAAACCCTAACCCTAAACAGCCTTGCGCTGCAGCCCCACATGTATTCCTTCTGGCGCCTCACGCCTCTGCAGCCACATCACCTCCGTACACTACCGAGCCTTCGTACATACGAAAGGGAAAAGCAACGACAGCAAATAACAGTAGCAAAAATGCAAAATACATTATATTTTATTTATTTATTTTTCTTCTACATTTTCTAGCTATAAAAAACGAAAGGAAAATGATTATTTTTTACGGACTATTTTACGAATATTATTGACGAAATACAGAGAGATCTTTGAAGGTATTTTACCATTGATTTTATGCCTATTTGTTTCTAATATCAAACAAACATAAGGAGAGAAAGAAAAATACAAATCCTTACCCCTGTTGTGTTGATCGAGAACCCAAATCCTAGGGGATTCCTATTGTTTTTTATTATTTTGGTGAAGGTTTCGAGTATTTAGGTTTAAATCGAGCTTGGGGTGCCAAAAGGTCTGAAATAGCCGACTTTTGGGGTCTCCAACCACCGCGCACGACGGCGGATGGTGGCGAGTACGGCAGGCTCGATGACGAGGCTAGGCCGGAGCTCTAGAGAGCTTTCAGAGAGTTTTCTCTTTTTTTTTTAGAAATGGTTTTAAAATGATTTTTTTTTGTTAAGATTTTTGCTATTTAAGGTTGAACAATATGACGTTGTTTGGGGAGGGCATTAAGCCTTAAAACGACATCGTTTTTGGCCAGGATCCACTCGTTGACCCTACCCGGGTAGGATCCGCGCGTTTTCCCTTTGATGGTCTAATTTCCCTTTTAGTCCTTTCGCATTTTATTTCATTTTTAATTAAGTTTTCGTTTATTTTACTTTTGCCCAGAAATGTTGCGCCGTTTTAAATTTAATCACTCTTTAAAAGTAGCGTTTAATAATTTGGGAAATTTGAGTTTTTAGTCCTCTTTGGTTTACGTGCGTTATATTTTAGTCCTTAAAGTGGGTTCCGATGTTTTTATATTTCTTAAATATCCCTTTAATTTATATTTATTTCAATTGAGTCTTTTTATTTTACTTTTGTAATTCTTTTATTCTTTCGAATTTATTCCTCATTAATGTTTTCCTAATTTTGTCTTAATATTATTTCATTTTACACTACAACAAAACAACCCTACCGCGACACTTTTTTTACCTAAGACGACACAAAAAAGGTTGGCATAGGTTTCGCGACGCTTCGTCCGACGCGTCCAAAATGGTCATCTATAGTACAGTTGGCATATGCATGGCGACGCTTTTTCAAAAGCGTCGCCATAAGTCAACATAAGTTGATGCTTATTGAAGGGTTGTGAAAATTTTAGTCAATACCAACCTTTAAAAAAGGTTGGGAAAGACCTAGTCAAGTCCAACCTTTGAAAAGTTGTTATAGACCTGTTTAAGACAACCTTAAGAAGGTTGGGATAGTTCTTGTCAAAGGTAACTTTTAAAAACAGTTGGAATGGAGCCATCTAAGGCAACATTGAAAAAGTTGGGATAGACCTTGTCTAAGGCAACTTTTAAAAATGATTGGGATAAAGTCATCTAAGGCAACCTTAAAAAGGTTGGGGTAGACCTTGTCTAAGACAACCTATAAAAAAGGTTGGGATAGACCTATCTAAGGCAACCTTAAACAAGTTGGGATAGACCATGTCTAAAGCAACCTTTAAAAAAAATTGGGATAGACCCGTCTAAGGCAACCTTAAAAAGGTTGGGATAGACCTTGTCTAAGACAACCTTTAAAAAAGGTTGGGATAGACCCGTTTAAAGCAACCTTAAAAAGGTTGGGATAAATCTTGTCAAGGCAACCTTTAAAAAAGTAAAGATAAACCCGTCTAAAATAACCTTAAAAAGATTGGGATAGACACGATAATGTAAATTTTTTATTTCAATATTAATATATTTTTATAAATATTTACAATTGAATAACGATAGGAATTGTGCTTTAAATACAACTAAAAATATAAAATTAAAAATAAAATAAATATTGAATATTCACTACAAAAATCGATCCAACAATTAAAATACACTAACATTTAAATGAAATGTATACTACTAACATTCAACTCAATGTACAAAAAGTAAACAAATAAAAACTACCTAAGATGATGGACATTGATATTGATGTTGTACTACATAAAAACTACCATCATAATAGCAATTAGTGCATGACAACATGGCGGGTAGAATCATCATTTTCTACACATTGCATTTTGAGGTTGTTGTTGTGTTATTTGCCACATAGCAGAGCCCAACATTTCAACATGACCATCTTTCACATTCATGCAATCTTGTTAACTTTCACATCCTCCGAAGATCACGTGCTCCTCACCATAACTCCATTTGTAGTTCTCTTGCTACCATCATAGAGCCTATGACTTAGTTCCCATAACCCTTTGTCACCATCACCATCAACATTCATCTAGATGCTTCCCTGTAAATCAGATTAGACAATAATGGGAACAAACAATAAGGACAGTCCAAGATTGGAACAATAAAATCCTTCAACTCAAAAAAAAAATAGTACATAGCTTTGTCTTTGAAAAGTTAAACCTCTGAAAATACTGGCAGTTCAACCTAAAACAAGAGCAAATCAAAAAAGAGATCCATAACAAAAAGGTTAAACAAACCACCACAAGGAAAATGTTAACTCCGTTTAATCTTCAGAAACCAACTCTATACTCCCTAAGTTGTTTTCACCCTGTATAAAAACAACAGAGCATCCCGTCAAAATAATCCACCAGAATCTAATCATTAAGAATAGCAAAGTAAAGCTCCCGACATTTTCCTCATTTTAAGGAACAAACCCGTTACAATACAAAACAAGCTTAATCTTTATAGATAAGCATGTAACCACAAGTTAGTTTAAAATTATTAAAATAAACAAGTAAAATTTTTAAAGACTTCTATGCCAAAAACCTTAATAAGCTCAACAACGTTAAAAACCATACCGTGAAAGCAATAAAGGCCATCAGATAGAAGGCCTGATCACTCAAGCTCATCTTTTGAGTTGAAACACTACAAACAAAATGCACTTTTTAGCGGCGTTTTTTGGCATTTAACGGCGTTTAAAAAACATATCAAAAACATATTCCTTTAAAAAATGTGAATTTCTTAATAACAAAAATTGAAAAGGATATGGAGACAGTTTAGAATTGAATCAAAATAGTAAACTATAATCAATTCACATGTAACATCCCGAAAAGGGCCTATGCATTTTCAGGTTTAATTGTATGAAATGACAAGTTTAAGCACTAAGAATAAATTTTGATATTTTGGAAACCTAGAAATGGAAATGGAAATGGAAATGAAAATGGAAACCGAACATTTTGGAAACTTGAACATTTTGAAACACGAACATTTTGGAAATGATTCAAAATGGAAAGTAAACATTTCGAAACTTGGAAATCTAAGAAAATGGCAAGTTCTGAGCCGATCAAAATTTTAGGAAACTTAGAAATGATGCGAAATGTTAAATTTTAAAGTTTAAAATAGGAAATAAGGGCAAGAGGGCCTTAAAAGAAAAAGTTGGAGAATTTTGACACACAAGCAGGGCTTGGAAAAGTGGCTGAAGATGTCACTTAGGGCTTAGAGAAATGGCGCCATATGCAAGAGAAATGGGCCTGAGTTCGAGTCACTTGGAAAGCAAATAATGAAGGTTTTATTTTTGCTTCCATAAGCAAGAGGGTGGACGGCACAAGCCTTCTAGAAAAGAGGTGTTTTCATTCCATAAATATATGATTAATAAGTGATAAATAAGGATTTTCTTTTAATAAGATAATTGAGGAGATAAGTGATGGATTAAACACTTTTATTTTAAATAAAAGAGACAATATTATCACTTATGAGGAGTAGTGGCCAAGTAAGGGACTCTCCTATTGATAATTTCGGTTAAAGGAGGAGAGTTAGGCTATTCTCTCATCTTTTTCCTAAGTGTGCCAAAATTCCCTAGCCCTATTTCTCTCTGAAATTTTCCTAAGCAAAACTCCATCTTTTCTTATCCTCTCCTTTGTCATTGTTAAGCCAAAACCTTTTCTTTTGATCTCCGATTAAAACTCCATAGCCGAATCTCTGTGACTCTAGGCAAGGAAGCAATCGATTAAAGGCATCAAGGTAAGGTTAAGCTATTCAATTTCCTTTCTTTTCTATTTGCCGAAAGAGAATGGCCTAATCCCTATTCTTGTTCATGGCCGAATCTACAAGGATCTCTCAGGTTTCTACAATTACCGAATATAAGGATCAAGGATCTAAGGTAAGGAATATAAATATTTGGTCAAGGTTTTGATTATGTCTCAATATTAAAATAAATCTGACATGAAGTTATAGCGATTTTGACAGATATTCAAGACAAGGGAAACTTTCGGGATTTGGAAACTATAAGGTAAGTACATAGATCCAATCGGCCTAGGGTTATATTGGTATTATTTTCCATTTACTCAAAAGTTAGAAACTGACATAATTACCTGATTTAGTGGCTAGCCGATTTAAGGAAGGAGTACTATCAATTTCGGCATTTGATTTACAATCTTTTAATTCTAAACAAGGTAAGTAATACAAATCCTACTAGGATTTGGTTTTAAGCCAAATAGGTTTGTTAATATGTTTTAATGGTTGGCCGAATATAGGAGTTAAAGAACTAGATCGGTAGATCATTCTTCGGGATTTCAAGGAATCTATTAAGCAAATTAGGTGTGTACCCATACTAACCTTCAATACGTTATATGGCAGATATTAACTATATGATTATACATAAGAATGTGAATATGGCTAAGTACCTAATGTGGTACAAAAGAACTCGTGTACGTTTCCTACTTCTGATAGGATTATGAAATATGTTATTTTATAACATGTGAAAATATATATATGAATGTGGAATTAAGTATGTTATGAATGATATAAAATTTATGGGGCATTCGGGATCTATGTGAAAGGGAAGAAGGTGTTGACGTCGGTCTCACCAACGGAATATGGTGACTACTATTTAAAATTTGAATATGGTAACTCGGTTACATTATCTCGAATTTGGTAACTTGATTACATTATTTGAATATGGTGTCTAATGACACAAATTATATGGGCGATGAGCACGTCATTGCAATGATCGCCTTTGATGGTGTGTAGCGGATGGAGGGTTGACTTAGTAGTCCCACGGTGTGTTTGGCGGTGCACGGTGGTGTGTAGCGGATGGACAATTAGGCTTGGGTTTGGGTTGCATCATCATTTATTTTTATATGAATATGAATTTGATATGAACATGTATGCGATTTGTTGAATGTTAGTCTGTGTGCACATTGAGTCTGTTGACTCACCCATTGTGGGAACTATTTTCGGTGATGAACAAGGATGACGAACGGGACGATAGACCTTGAGGTGGCCATGCTTCATTTGAAGATTTTATGTAATTTGGACTTTATTTCTTTTTAGTACCTTTAATTTTATTTTTGGGTTTTACTTGATGTAATAAGGTCATAAGGCCCAGTGGATTTTTCTTATTTTGCTTTACTCTTAACTATTACGTTGTGAACTATTTAAGACCAAAGTTTAAGAGATATATATTTTTTATAAACCTTAAAGTTTATTTTGTCACCTTAATAAAAAAATTGGATTTACAAGATTAATTAAATGGGTTTCCAATCTAAGCCCAACTCAAAATAATAGATTTCTAAAATTTTACAAATTTTCTCTAAGTAACGAAAATCTTTGAAACCGGCTTACTTTAGGAACATACCAGATCCGATTCAGGCTCGTGGGCCGGGTGTGGGGTGTTTCAGCTTGGTATCAGAGCCCAGTTTTAAACTCTCGACCTGTGGGCTAAGGCCCAAAACATTTTCAAAGCGAGCCAAATGATTATCTTTGAAAAATAAGCAGGTTTTCTGGCATGGCACCTAAGTCTCCGACCCACAGTCCACCAGGTAAGTACCCCTAACTCTATGTGTGATTCTATGATTTATGAACTGTATAAGGGTAGAAAAGGCATGGAACGTAGAATAGAATGATAGGAACTTGAACCCTAGGACTAGTCTACCCAAACACAAACACATAAGACTTAAAGCACTAAACAAACCTATGGCTAAGTCACTGAGCTAAGGTGTGGTAACCCCTGTACGCATGTCTAGGATTGGATTCGGAAGAGCCTGGTATTTAAGTAGTCCTAGTGACTCACCTCCTCTTCGCAGGAATCCTACTTGGTGCGTAGCTTCGGTTCACCCTAACTCGAGGGCTCGGTGGTGTGGCAACCTCATCGCATGTCTAGGAATGGTTTCGGTGGGAGCTTGGTATTTAAGCGATCGCGTGACTCACCTCCTCTCCACACGAATCCTGCCTGGTGCGTAGCTTTAGTTCACCCTGACCAAGAGGGCTCGGTCATAGGCTAAACATAATGACTAAAACCCGAAAGGGAACTAGCCATGTTTTAAAAAAAAAAAGAAGAGAACAAAACAACAAACCCTAGTTTTCAAACTTTTAAAACTTTCTTTTAAATCGAGAAAAAAATTTTTTACAACATTTTCGAAAAACTCTGATTTGCAAAAATTACAAAATGCCCTTGGTGGTAAAATTACCAAAATGCCCTTGGTTTATAAAATGTTCAACTACTCAACAGCTTTACCAAAATTTCATTATTTTATAAACATTCAAAAACCCTAATTTGTAAAATATCAAAATACCTTGATTTTGGAAAAATTACAAAATTACCCCTAACTTACAAAATTACCAAAATGACCCTGATTTCTAAAATTTTTGCAACATTCCCATTTTTGAAGGAACAATTTTGAAAAGAACCCTCAAAGTTTTACAACTTTTGAAATACCCTAATTTATTAAATTTACAAATTTACCTGATTTGTGAAAATTACTAAAATACCCCCGAGGTCAAAAATTACCAAAATACCCTGGATTTCAAAATTTTTCCAAATTACCCTAGACTTCAAAATTTTCAAAATAATTTTGACAAAACACCAAGGAACATTTTCTTCCGAAAATTATGAAAATGCCCTCAGGGACAAAATTACGAAAATACCCCAGGTAGTGGAAAACAACAACAACAAAAACTACAACGTTTCTCCGAATGAACGAAAGTTCATACTTGTCTCGATGGATGAATGAATGAATGGAAAAGACTATGTGTTTGTATGAATCTGAAAGAACCACTCTTAAATCCCTTTTCATAAAACTCTTTCATTTGGTAAATAAGTGGAACAATGACTAATCCATAAAATTTCTTAATCAGATCTCGACGCTAGAAAATGAGCTCTAGAGGACGTGGTCGTCGTGGTCGAGGTAGAGGAAGGATGACCGTGTCGGAACCCGTTAGATCGGGTCAAGGGTTCGACAATGAAATGCCACCGCCACCACCACCCCCAGCTGTTAATGTTGAGCAGCAGGCTCAGACGGGGGAAGATGCTATGTCACAAGCTGTGCTGCGAGTTTTGGAATTGGTGGTTGGTGCAGGAGGAAATGGGGGAAATCGAAAGTCTGTACCTGAACGGCTCCAAGCTAATGGAGCGGAAATGTTTCGTGGAGTGTCTGGAGTAGCACCCAGTACGGCTGAGTACTGGTTGGAAGCAACGGAGCGTATCATGGATGAGCTCGATCTGACTCCAGAGGAAAAGTTGAAAGGGATGGTGGCATTGTTACGTGATAAAGCGTATCAGTGGTGGTTAACTGTTCGGGATGGTACCACGGCTGAAAATTTGACCTGGGAGTATGTTAGAGAGGCATTTCAGAAGAAGTATGTGGGAACCAGGTATACAGATGAACAAAGGAAGGCTTTTCTAGGGTTGGTACAAGGGAGTAAGTCATCACGAATATGAGGCGGAATTCGAGGTTGAGCTATGCTCGAGGGGTAGTGGCAACTGAGCATGAACGCTGTGTCCGCTTTGAGGACGGACTGAGGGACGATCTGAGACTGTTAATAGCACCGCATCAGGAGCGGGAATTCTTGGCTTTGGTGGAAAAGGCCAAGGTGGCCGAGGGGATTAAGGACGCTACCAAGCAGACTGTGGATAGGAATAAGGCCAAAAGAGGATTTGGGCCATCTGGAAAGGGTCACAAGAGGCCTAGGGTTAACGGGCCACGAAATCAATAAGGATGCAGTGGCGATGTCGCCCTTGTGAGCATTGTGGAAAGAAGCACATGGAAGAGTGTTGGAGAAAGACGGGAGGATGTTTCAAGTGTGGGTCCAAGGACCATATGCTTAAGGATTGTCCCAAGCAACCAGATGAGAGCCGACCGGTAGTTCAGAATGCTAGCCAGACTGGTAGAGGCGAATAGCAGCCTCAACGGGGTCGTGGTTCGGTAACCGAGGTAGTGGTAATCTTGGCGAAGTAGAACACAGGTAGAGGTACTACTAATACCGATGCAAGGCAACCGGGTTTGGTTTATGCGGTTCGTCGAAGGGAAGATGGTGACGTACCGAATGTAATAATCGGTACATTCTTTATTTTTGACAAACCCTATTTTACTCTGATTGATGTGGGCTCGACCCATTCCTATGTTGCATGTAGTGTAGTGGAAACATTAGGCCTAGACTCGAACTTTCGATGAGCAGATGATCCGTAGTAAGCCCATTAGGCCAAATGCTGTTGTAGTAGACAAGATCTTTGGAATGTACCCTAGAGATTCGAGGAGTGAACTTTCGAGCGGACTTGATGGAGTTACACTTGAGAGTTTAAACTTATACTCGGAATGGATTGGCTAGTAGAACAAAGCCGTATTGGATTGTCTTGGTTAAGCGTATAAAACTAAGAACCGAAGGATGAAGTGGTAGTAATGATCGGAGAAAGGAGGAACTACTTGTCTAACGTAGTTTAAGACCTTGAAGGTGAGAAGATGGTTAAGAAAGGTTGCAAGGCATTCACGGCCTTCGTAAGTGTAATAGGTGGAAAGGAAGAAGGTATTAATGGAGTTAGGACGGTAAGGACTTCGTGGATGTGTTTTCAAAGGAATTACCGGGAATACCCCCAGACAGAGAGGTAGAATTTGGAATTGATTTGCTACCCAAAATAGCTCTTGTGTCAATCGCTCCATACCGAATGGTGCCAAAGGAGTTAGTGGAGCTCAAGGCTTAAATCCAAGAACTGTTGGATCGTGGCTTCATCTGACCCAGTATGTCTCCGTGGGGAGCACCGGTCTTATTTGTGAAAAAGAAGGACGGAACTATGCGTATGTGCATAGACTACCGTCAGTTGAATAAGCTGACCATTAAGAACAAGTATCCTTTGCCAAGGATCGATGACTTGTTCGATCAGCTGAAGGGGGCCGCAGTATTTTCAAAGATCGACTTAAGGTCGGCATATCATCAGTTGAAGGTGAAGGAGGCTGACATCCATAAGATCGCTTTTAGGACAAGATATGGCCACTTCAAGTTTGTAGTGATGCCGTTTGGGTTGACGAACGCTCTAGCCGCGTTCATGGACATGATGAATCGGGTTTTCCAGCCCTACTTGGATAGGTTCATCGTTGTGTTCATCGACGATATTTTGGTGTACTCGAAGTCGGAGGAGGAGCATGATGAGCATCTCCAAGTTGTGTTGGAAGTGTTAAGGGAGAAGAAGCTCTATGCCAAATTCAGTAAGTGTGAGTTTTGGCTTAAGGAGGTGGCATTCTTAGGACATGTGGTATCCGCAGAAGGAATAAGAGTGGATCCTAAGAAGATCGAAGCAGTGTTAGATTGGAAACCACCTAGGTCCGTGGCTAAAATCCGAAGTTTCCTAGGCTTGGCAGGCTATTACAGAAGGTTTGTGAAAGGATTCTCGTCAATAGCCGCGCCTTTAACAAAGTTGCTAAGGAAGGAAGTACCCTTTGAATAGACTAATAAGCAACAGGAGAGCTTTGAAAAGCTTAAGAAGGTACTGACGGAAGCTCCAGTGTTAATTCAGCCGGAGGCAAGAAAAGATTTTGTGGTGTACTGTGACACTTCGCATACGGGGTTAGGCTGTGTGCTAATGCAAGATGGCAAAGTAGTCGCTTATGCGTCACGGTAGCTAAGGCCTCATGAGGTTAACTACCCAACTCATGACTTGGAGCTAGCAGCAGTGGTTTTTGCCCTTAAAGTTTGGAGGCACTACCTTTATGGAGAAAGGTCAGTTATCTACACAGACCACAAGAGCCTTAAGTATCTGTTGACTCAGAAGGAGTTGAACTTGAGGCAACGAAGGTGGGTGGAATTGCTGAAGAATTACGATTGTTCGATAGAATATCATCCGGGCAAGGCGAATGTGGTAGCCGATACCCTGAGTAGGAAGGTGGTATCGGATCTTCGGGCTTTGTTCGTTCATTTAAGTCTGTATGATGACGGAAGCCTATTGGCAGAGTTACAAGTCAAGCCCACATGGCTGAAGGAGGTGAAAGAGGGACAGTTGGCTGATAAGGACTTAAGTACTAAGTTACAGCAAGTACTGCAAGGAAGATTAAAGGACTATGGCATCAATGATGAAGGAGTATTGTGCTACAAGGGAAAGGTCTCAGATCTTAGAAAGATAAGGAGTCGAGACAAAGGATTCTTCGGGAAGCGCATGGTAGCCCTTATGTTATGCATCCGGAGGCATCAAGTCGTATAGAGATCTAAGGAACAGCTTTGGTGGTCCGATCAAAACGAGAGGTGACCAATTTGTGGGGAAATGTTTGGCGTGTCGACAAGTTAAAATTTGAACACCAAGTCCCATCGGATTGCTTCAACCAATCGAATTCCCCAATAGAAGTGGGAAAGAATTACCATGGACTTCGTTAGTGGGCTTCCCCTTACGCCTACTAAGAAGGACTCGGTATGGGTGATAGTGGACCGGTTGACCAAGTCCGCACACTTTATCCCAGTAAGAATGGATTATTCTCTTCAGAAGTTGGCTAAGTTATATGTGGCAGAGATTGTGAGGTTACATGGAGTACCAATGTCGATCATCTCTGATAAAGACCCAAGGTTTACGTCTCGATTTTGGAAGGCACTTCATCAAGCTTTAGGCACTAAGTTAGACTTCACTACGTCTTTTCATCCACAATCGACGGCAGGCGATCGAACAGGTTATACAAGTGTTGGAGGATATGTTGAGAGGTCATGTAGTGGATTTACGAGGAAGTTGGGAAAATTACTTGCCTTTAGCTGAATTTGCCTACAACAACGACTATCAAGCTAGCATTCGGATGGCACCATACGAAGCATTGTATGGAAGGAAGTGTAGAACACCTACTTGTTGGACCGAGTTAGGAGAACATCGAGTTTTGGGACCGAAATTAGTGGCAGAAACTGAGGAAAAGGTTGAGTTAATTCAGGCACGATTGAAGGAAGCCTCTGATAGGCAGAAGTCGTACGCAGACCTTAAGCGGAAGGAAATAGAGTTTGAAGTGGGAGACCAAGTATTCTTGAAAGTCTCACCTTGGAAGAAGGTAATGAGGTTCGGTCAAAAAGGGAAGTTAAGCCCAAGGTTTATAGGGCCTTATCGAGTACTGAAACGAGTTGGGCCAGTGGCATACCAATTAGAGTTGCCACCAGAATTACAAAAGATGCACGACGTATTTCATGTATCCATGCTACGTCGCTACCGATCGGATCCGTCGCATGTGGTATCTGTTGAAGAAGTGGAGCTAAGGCCAGACTTATCCTATGAGGAAGAACCGATTGATTTTGGAGCGAGATGTGAAAGTACTACGAAGGAAGACAATGCCTCTAGTCAAAGTGTTATGGCGCAATCATGGATCGGAAGAAGCTTCGTGGGAGCGGAAGAGACCATGCGACAAAGAATACCCTCAACTATTTTAGTTAGGAAATTTCGTGGACGAAATTTTGTTTAAGGGGTAGAATCGTAACATCCTGAAAAGGGCCTATGCATTTTCAGTTTAATTGTATGAAATGACAAGTTTAAGCACTAAGAATAAATTTTTGATACTTTTGGAAACCTAGAAATGGAAATGGAAATGGAAATGAAAATGGAAACCTGAACATTTTGGAAACTTGAACATTTTGGAAACTTGAACATTTTGGAAACTTGAACATTTTGGAAACCTGAACATTTTTGGAAATGATTCAAAAATGGAAAGTAAACATTTCTGGAAACTTGGAAATGTAAGAAAAATGGCAAGTTACAGAGCCAATCGAAAATTTTAGGAAACTTAGAAATGATGCAGAAATGTCAAATTTTAAAGTTTAAAATAGGAAATAAGGGCAAGAGGGCCTTAAAAGAAAAAGTTGGAGAATTTTGACACACAAACAGGCTTGGAAAAGTGGCCTGAAGATGTCACTTAGGGCTTAGAGAAATGGCACCATATGCAAGAGAAATGGGCCTGAGTTCGAGTCACTTGGAAAGCAAATAATGAAGGTTTTATTTTTGCTTCCATAAGCAAAAGGGTGGACGGCACAAGCCTTCTAGAAAGGAGGTGTTTTCATTCCATAAATATATGATTAATAAGTGATAAATAAGGATTTTCTTTTAATAAGATAATTGAGGAGATAAGTGATTGATTAAACACTTTTATTTTAAATAAAAGAGACAATATTATCACTTATGAGGAGTAGTAATAAGTAAGGACTCTCCTATTGATAATTTCGACTAAAGGAGGAGAGTTAAGCTATTCTCTCATCTTTTTTCCTAAGTGTGCGAAAATTCCCTAGCCCCTATTTCTCTCTCGCCAAAATTTTTCCTAAGCAAAACTCCATCTTTTCTTCTCCTCTCCTTTGTCATTGTTAAGCCAAAACCCTTTTCTTTTGATCTCGATTAAAACTCCATAGTCGAATCTCTGTGACTCTAGGCAAGGAAGCAATCGATTAAAGGCATCAAAGTAAGGTTAAGCTATTCAATTTCCTTTCTTTTCTATTTGCTTAGAAAGAGAATGGCCTAATCCTATTCTTGTTCATGGTCAATCTACAAGGATCTCTCAGGTTTCTACAATTACCGAATATAAGGATCAAGGATCTAAGGTAAGGAATATAAATATTCGGTCAAGGTTTTGATTATGTCTCAATATTAAAATAAATCTGACATGAAGTTATAGCGATTTCGACAGATATTCAAGACAAGGGAAACTTTCGGGATTTGGAAACTATAAGGTAAGTACATAGATCCAATCGGCCTAGGGTTATATTGGTATTATTTCCATTTACTCAAAAGTTAGAAACTGACATAATTACGATTTAGTGGCTAGCCGATTTAAGGAAGGAGTACTATCAATTTCCTATTGTTGATTTACAATCTTTTAATTGACAACAAGGTAAGTAATACAAATCCTACTAGGATTTGGTTTTTAAGCCAAATAGGTTTGTTAATATGTTTTAATGGTTGGCCGAATATAGGAGTTAAAGATCTAGATCGGTAGATCGTTCTTCGGGATTTCAAGGAATCTATTAACCAAATCAGGTGTGTACCCATACTAACCTTCAATACATTATATGGCGATATTAACTATATGATTATACATAAGAATGTGAATATGGCTAAGTACCCTAATGTGGTACAAAAGTGCTCAGGTACGTTTCCTACTTCTGATAGGATTATGAAATATGTTATTTTATAACATGTGAAAATATATATATGAATGTGGAATTAAGTATGTTATGCATGATATAAAATTTATGGGGCATTCGGGATCTATGTGAAAGGGGAAGAAGGTGTTGACTTCGGTCTCACCAACGGAATATGGTGACTACGGTCACAAAATTTGAATATGGTAACTCCGGTTACATTATCTGAATTTGGTAACTTCGGTTACATTATTTGAATATGGTGTCTAATGACACAAATTATATGGGCGATGAGCACGCCCATTGCAATGATTGCCTTGATGGTGTGTAGCGAGATGGAGGTTGACTTAGTAGTCCCACGATGTGACCGGCAGTGCGGGTGGTGTGTAGCGGATGGACAATTAGGCTTGGGTTTGGGTTGCATCATCATTTATTTTTATATGAATATGAATTTGATATGAACATGTATGCCTGATTTGTTGAATGTTAGTACTGTGTGCACATTGAGTCTGTTGACTCACCCCGCTGTGGGAACTATTTTCAGGTGATGAACAGTGACGGACCGGGACGGTAGATCTTGAGGTGGCCATGCTTCATTTGAAGATTTTATGTAATTTGAACTTTATTTCTTTTAGTACCTTTAATTTTATTTTTGGGTTTTACTTGATGTAATAAGGCCATAAGGCCCAAGGATTTTTCTTATTTTGCTTTACTCTTAACTATTACGTTATGGACTATTTAAGACCAAAGTTTAAGAGATATATTTTTTTATAAACCTTAAAGATTATTTTGTCACCTTAATAAAAAATTGGATTTACAAGATTAATTAAATGGGTTTCCAATCTAAGCCCAACTCAAAATAATAGTTTTCTAAAATTTTACAAATTTTCTCTAAGTAACAAAAATCTTTGAAGCCGATTTACTTTAGGAACATTCCAGATTCGGTTCCGGCTCGTGGGCCGGGTGTGGGGTGTTTCATCACATGTGCAGTGTAATGCTTGGGGGATCATCATCATCAACCTAACCAATTAATATTAATAAAATTCAAAGACCTAACACCTAACCCATTAATATTAATAAAAACAAAAACCCCATATGGAATTTAAAACCAGACCCAGTTATGAGATCCATTGAGAAACAGTATGTATTTGTCTACTCAAAACACTTTAAGCCATAAAAAAAATTCAGGAATTCATATTACAGGATAAAAGCCTTTTTATTCATAAACCCACAACAGAGCTAAAAAATAAGTATCCACTTGCAGGTCCTACAAGGGTTGAGTAACCCCAAGCCACGTAACTCGCACTTGAAAGATCTCGGCGGTGAACAAGTTGCCACATATAATTGTGGATTACTCTTATCAAACCAAGGTTACACAAAGGAAAAAAAAAATGTCAAGTGTCACTTAACAAAACCAAAGGTCACTTAAGTTACTTTCAACCAAAGCATGTAGAAGGAAAACATGTGGCAAGCAAAACTTATATTCATGACAAATGAAGCAAACTTGCATTACAATGTTCAACGTTGCTACGGTTCACACAAGGTTCTTACAATGCTAGAAAAAAAAAACTAGTACATAGAGAACAACCTCAATGTTTAGTGCCTTTGTGCAACAAAATTATATACAAATTTCTCTCTCAAAAATTTCAAGTTAAAGGCCGCAAATTATTTTCTAATCCTAGTTGTAAAATAAAAAAACTCGTACCCTAGTATATATATAGTGACTATCTTTTAAATATTGATATATAGATTTGGGATAAAAAACTTTTATTAATTTTTTTATTAACATGAAAGCCTTTTTTCTTAAAATTATATTATTTCCATAGACAAATATTATATTTCAAAAATTTTGGGACTCAAATGAGACAAAGGGAACTGAAATGGAACCAAAAAGAAAATTGTTTGGTAGAGACTTGAGAGAATTGACTGATTTATCCTATAATGCATAAATTAAAATGATAATGATTTCAAATTAGAAGCTAAATTACAAATTAATTAAAAATTAGTAGTTAACAACAAAGAACACATAGCTAAATAAAGAAAATAAAAATTATGAAGTGCAGCAGACATCCAAATGCAAACACTCATCATCACCCATTCCTATTAGGGTTTGGAAGGAGATTAAAAGATAGAACCAAGCCCAAAAGCAGATCACCTAATTTGAATCAATCAACACTAAATAAATTTAAACAAAATATATATCTTATAGCACTAGCTCTCTGCCACAAAGCAATTGCATACCTTACACATAGATAAAGTTAAAAATCAACCCTCCAAACTGATCACTTACAGGTCCAACAGGAACACCATGAATAAACTTGCATGAGTTGGGATATAACAGGCTGTCTAGACCATCAAAGGCAAATAAAACTGGTCCTATGATCAAGCATGTCAACATTCATCTAGCAGTAAAAGAGCCTTGCTACAAACATTGCATGGTTTATAAGGTGCATATTACAAATTAAATATAGACTAACTTATTAACACTATCGGAACTGAAAACAATAGATGAAAAAAAAAAAGAAAAAATTTATAATATGTTTTTAATTCAAACAGATGCCAGATCAAGCTAAACACATTGGAAAATTAACCTCTTTAAACCAGAAAACTTCTTGAAACCTAAGTATTATCTGATACATACAAAGACATTCCCAAAAAGAAATAATACATATACTCGAAGTTTGAAATCTATGTCGTTTGGGCTTTCATTTTTCTTAAAAGCACTTGTTTAAGTGTCCATCACATAGTTAGATATTCGTATCGAATATGGTCCCCCAAATATATATATATATAAACATAGAAAAATTGAGCATATCCCGAGTTCGAATTTTACCAAACCCTATCCTTGATTCTCCATTTCGCACCTTTCGCTTGTCCTCATTAGAATCAAGCTCTAAAAACCAATTAGAGGGGAATAACACGTTAGCTCCTTTAAAAAAGATCGAGAAGAGCAATCCAAGCTTATTTAATCTAAGCTTGGGCGGAGGATTCAATGATAGAAAAATCGCTTCAAATTAAGTTCACCGATTTTCAAAACATAGATCGTTCTCGTTGAAATATTGGTTGACAAAGGTGTTCAAATTAAAAGATTTAAAAACAAAATGTAGAAGAGAAATTGAAGAGTAAATCAATAACCATCAGATTATTAACGATAATAAATATATATTTTAGACAGAATCACAAAAAAGGACCTAAAATAATTACATTAAAGTAAAAACCCTTGGGAGAATAGAAATCTTACACTCGGTGTAATGAACGTAATATTCATAATCACTGGGCTCACGGATTTGCGACTTACAGCGTTCGATGACTTTGTGAGATGATACTTGCTGTCTCTCCAATGACACATGACGTGAGTTCCCACCTCTAGGGGAGTATTTCTTTGTAGAGAAGGAGAGGGTTTTGTAGAGAAGGAAGCAAGTGGCCAATTTTAACAAGAAAAATTGGATTTTGACTTTGAAGGAAAGACTGGAATGGGGTTGAAGTATTTCTTTGTGGGTTTCCGTTTAAAGAGATTGAGTTTCATTTGAGGGAAATCGGAGAAGAGAAACGAAAGAAGGGAAATTTTAGGAATTGGGGAAATTTTAGGGGAAATTTTAGGGTTGAAAATAATACTGTAGTTTTTGTTTTAATTTTTTTCATTTTAACATATTTTTATATTTTTTCATATTTTTTAAAATTTTGAATATTTAATTTTTTTAATGAAATATGGACTAAAATATTAAATTTTAAATTTTTAAATATTTTTAAAGATTTTTATAATTTTAAATTAATATATAAAATAAAAATATCATGAAATAATCATGAAAATACATAATATTAATATAGAATTTAATATATTTTGAATAATAAAATAAAAGTTAAAATGTATTATTAGTCATTGTATTATGCCATATTTAATTTCTATATTATAATTTGATCATTTTAGTTTATTTACTTTCTACATTTCAAAATTTTAGTATTGATCAAATACTAAAAGTTAAATTTGTTAAGTTAAATTATGTTATTTTTGAAAGCATATATTAATCTTATTTTTATATAATATGACAAAAATCATGTTATTTTAATTAATGAGTTTAATGATAGACGAAAATAAAAATAAAAAGTCTAAATTTCAAAAGTTTTAAAGAAGTATAAAATTCAAAACAATCGCCAAGAATTTTCCCTAAATTTTTAACAATTTACAAAAAAAAAAATCGTTGTAGATGGTATATCATAATTTATTAACTTTTAGGAAATATCCGTCAAAAATACGTTTCAATCCAAAAATATTGGGAAATCCTAAAACTATACATTAATTATGATTTAATGTGTAATTGTATACATAAACTTTGATTTTGTGTAATTTTATACATAAAATTTTAATTCGATATTATAATTTATTAACACAATTATTGATATATCATCATTTTATGTTTACATAAAATGGCGATTCTTCGTCCGATCAAATCAAAGCCATTCTTCAGACTAGTAACCCCGGCTAGCTCTCAATCCGACCAGCCAATATTATCCGGTTCAAACATCATTGACCAACACTTAAATA
Organism: Gossypium rotundifolium; assembly: GCA_025506655.1. Lineage (NCBI taxonomy): Eukaryota > Viridiplantae > Streptophyta > Magnoliopsida > Malvales > Malvaceae > Gossypium > Gossypium rotundifolium. The sequence goes on along the minus strand of CP106731.1, from coordinate 114,483,815 downwards.
GTAAATTAATTTCTACAATGGTATCATTATCCAGCCTAACAATGAATGAGAAACCGAAAAACCTGGTCAAACCAAACTGATTAATTCTAATTAGATTAGTTCGATTTCTAACACGAGCACGAACATATGACATTCTAAGAACCCTACAAATAAGGGTGAAAAAGGCTTGATTAAAAATAGCTCGGTTCCATTGACATCGGTTAATTGATTTACAGACCAAACCGTTCTTTAGTAGCATTGGCCTCTTGTTCACTCACGTCTTCATTTGATCTACCCTAAACCCTAAACCTTATAACCCTAAACACCAAATTCTAAAACACTCACTCTAAACCATAAACCATAACCCTTAAATATTAGAACCTTAAACTCAAAACCATATCCTATAAACTACAAACCCTTAAACCTTTAACTCTAAACCTTAAACTCTAAATTAATTAGATAAAATTTTAATATTATATATTCTTTCAATATTTTAGGAAATTTAAATAACATTTTCAATTTACTAATTAATTTTGTTTCTTTAGAGAAGCATGGGTTACCAATTTTTTAATTTTAATATATATAAAGTTTATCTATTATTTCTTAAATAATTTCAACTATAATTAAAATTTTAATATATTCATATTAATATTATCCCTAAACTTAAACCCTAACCCATAATCACAAAATCCTAATATCCTAAACCCCAAACCCATAAACATAAAACTCTAAAACCTTAAACAATAAACTATAATCCCTAAACCCTAAACTCTAAACTCTAAACCTTAAACCCTAAACTAAATTAATTTTTACGGCATTTTTATTAAAAACCTTATTCACACTCGAAGCTATTAAGTTATTTTTAGTTTGAATATATATAATTATTCACAAACCGATAAAATATTAAGAATATTCATATTTTAAATCCAATTTTTGATGCTACACTTCAAAAAGCCTAATTAAGGAAATTTGGGACGTTACACATTTATACAAAGAGTTAGCCAGAGCGTATATTGACAAGTCTATCCCAACACTTAGGAAAGTGTCGCCCCAAAGCGATCATCTTAGGACTAGACAAAAGCCAACTCTTATTCAAGCGTTGCCTTAGACATGCATATCCCAACCCTTATACAAAGAGTTGGCTAAAGTGTAGTCTATCGCAACACTTAGGAAAGTGTCGCCACAAAAGTGTTGTCTCAGGACTACACAAAAGCCAACTCTTATTCAAGCGTTGACTTAGGCATCCATATCCCAACCCTTATACAAAGAGTTGGCCAAAGCGTAGTCTATCCCAACACTTAGGAAAGTGTCGCCACAAAAGTGTCGTCTTAGAACTACACAAAAGCCGACTCTTATCAAGCGTTGCCTTAGGTATACATATCCCAACCCTTATACAAAGAGTTGGCCAAAGCGTAGTCTATCCAAACACTTAGGAAAGTGTCGCCCCAAAACTGTCGTCTTAGGACTACACAAAAGCCAACTCTTATTCAAGCGTCGCCTTAGGCATACATATCCCAACCCTTAGACAAAGAGTTGGTCAAAGCGTAGTCTATCCCAACACTTAGGAAAGTGTTGCCACAAAAGTGTCGTCTTAGGACTATACAAAAGCCAACTATTATTCAAGCGTTGCCTTAGGCATACATATCCCAACCCTTATACAAAGAGTTGGCCAAAGCGTATGTTGGCAAGTCTATCCCAACACTTAGGAAAGTGCCGCCCCAAATGTGTCGTCTTAGGACTAGACAAAGCCAACTCTTATTTAAGTGTTGCCTTAGGCATGCATATCCCAACCCTTATAAAATAGTTGGCCAAAGCATATGTTGGCCAGTCTATCCCAACACTTAGGAAAGTGTCGCCCCATAAGTGTCGCTATAGGACTGTTTTGTTGTAGTGTTATTATTTCAACTTGTTATTTTTACACCTTCATTTGTATATGTTTTTATTTGTTTAATTATATAGCCATTTATTTTAAAATACTTTTTATATCTCACAAGTTTTAAAGATTTGATTAATATTTAATTTAAATACTGCATATATTATTAATTTATATATGCACATTATTTTATATCAAGTTTTTATTTCACATATGTATTATTTAGATTGACACATGTTGATCACTGTAAAATTGTCGAGTTTTAAAATTTATAAAGAGGATGATTGAACCTGGAAACTAAATCTGACAACGACTTAAGGCAAGTGTACCTATCGAACAGTAGTATAGCTTAGGCAAGACCGGATTATCAAACCCAAAGGAACTAAAAGTACTAATACTCACTTTCTTTCTATTATTTAGCCTAAATATTAAATGATTTGGTTGATTAACTAATTAATTACTAAACTAAGATGTAAAGACAAAAATAATGAATTGGAAAATAACTTGAAGAGAAACTCAGTTGATTATGATGATACCATCAGGAAGAATCCACCTAGACTTCACTTATTATCTAACACTGAACCATACGATTTATTCACTTGACTTGATCTGTAAGACTCCTAACATATATTAAACCCTCTCGAGGCGAATAACGCCTAACCCTAGGTTAATTAATGTAAATCTCTTTCTCACTTAATAACTCCCTAGAATAGCAAAAATGGAACTATGGACTCTATATTAGGTTTCACCCTAATTCGGCAAAATCTCGTCACCCTATCTCTATGCGCGCGAACGACTCCGCTTAATTATGCTAGATCTATTCTTAGGCAGGGTCTATTCCTCCTCACACTTTTACCCCCTCACACTTAAGATGTACATTACCCTCAATGTACAAAGATAGATAAATATCAACATAGTAGAAAATCAAAAGATAGGGAGAAGTGAAACTTCTTGAATTTGGATGAAGTTAATGAAAAGAATCCGAATAGGGTTGGAGGTGAACGTGGGGAAGCGCCTCGAACCATTTGAGATTGAATCCTCGAAGTAGCCAGTCTGGTTTTATTGTATCCTAGGCTAAATCTAAATGGCATGAAGAATAAGAAGAAAATAATAAAGAAAATAAAAATAAAGATAAAAATAAAAATAAAAGTAAAAGTAAATAATGGAAAATGAGAAAGATAATTGGAAAAGAAAAAGTAAGAAAGATGTTTAAATAGAGATGCGGCCCATGTTTTGGGGAAAATTTTGTCCTGTTGCCACACGTCTATGGCCACGCCCTTTTACATACTTTTGGTGCCCACAAGGCCACGGCCGTGTGCAAGGCTATATGGTCTGGAAATCTACGCTTTTGGTTTATTTGAATGCTAAAAAGGGAAAAAAATAAAATAAAAATGGGGTTAGTGCTCGGGTTGCCTCCTAAGAAGCGCTCATTTAAAGTCTTGAGCTAGACTTACCTGTTATTTGTATGGTCATGGTGGTTTGAGGAGGTGAAAATCCTTTCTCATGCGATCAACTCGATTTTTGATATAAAGTTTAAGTCGAGTAGTGTTTACCTTAAAGGTGTTGAATTTAGGATTACTTACCTCGATTGTGCCGTATAGGAAGACATTAAGTACCTCAAAAGTGATTTCTTCATTTGCCTTGAGGTCTGAATTGGCAATTCGAGGGTCTTCCTTATTCAACAATACTTGATCCCCTATTTTGAAGTGATTTGTTGTTCCTATCAGCTCGTCTGGGGGTTCCTTTGGTTTCACTTCGTGTGTTCCTAGTTTCTCTTTAAAGTGTGTCTTCCACTCTTCTAGTTTGTCTACCTTAAGGCTTCGTTCCTCATGTAATTCTTCTTTATTGGCACGAGGTCTATGATTCGGCTCAGGTTTGTGTCTTCGTGATGTTTCCTATGGTGAAGGTTGAACAAATTTGTTATCAACTGAATTTACTTTCTTACCTTCATCAGTCGATGTTCTAGTCGAGTCAAGAGCTTGTAGACTAATTGATTCGTCACCTATACGAAGAATGAGTTCTCCTGTACCAACATCAATTTTAGTCTTGGCAGTTGCTAGAAAGGGTCTTCTTAAAATTAAAGGAATCGAATTGTCCTTATCCATGTCTAAAACGACAAAGTCTACTAAGAATACGAATATATCAATTTTGATTAGAAAATTTTCTATTATACCCCTAGGAATTCTGATAGTTTTATTAGTTAATTGAATGCTCATCCTAGTTTGTCTGGGTTTCCCTAGACCTAGTTGTTTAAACATTTTATAAGGCATAACATTAATGCTTGCCCCTAAATCAGCTAAAGCACTATCAATAGATAAACTACCAATTAAATATGGAATTGTAAAACTCCCTGGATCTTTTAATTTCCATGGTAGTTTATTTTGTAGAATTGATTAGCACATTGCGTTTAGCTCCATATGCGATGCCTCGTCTAGCTTCCACTTGTTTGTCAACAGCTCTTTTAAAAATTTTTTATAATCGAGTATCTGCGAAAGAGCTTCGAGAAACGGTAAGTTAATATGTAATTTCTTTAAAAGTTTAAGAAACTTACCAAACTGTTCCTCTGTGTAGTTCTTCTTCATTGCTTCGGAATATAGTATACGAGGTTGGTACTCTGTAGTTGCCAGTTTTGGTATATCATGGCACACCTCAACCTTACCTTCACTTTCCACAGGTTCTTCCCTTGGGTTTGGTACGTCTAACACTTCACTATCGCAAATGGCTTGATTTTACTCTCTCGAGTTAGTTTCAGTATTGCTTGGCAAGCTTCCCTGTGGTAGTTTTGAGATCAGCTTAGCAAGTATTCCAACTGACTTAGTAATTTCCCCAATAGACTTAGTACGTTCACCAACTTGGTTCTTAATCCCTTCAATTGATGTTTGTCGATTCTTAAGGGCGGTCTCAGTGTCTTGGAGACAGGTATCTGTGGCTGCCATGAATTTTGTCAACATCTCTTCAATGCTCGACTCCTCTTCCTGTTGGTGAGGTGGTGGTTGAAAATCTAGAGGGAGTTCCTGTCTTTGGCTATTTTGATCATCCCACGAGAAATTGGGATGGTACCTCCAACCTGCATTATAATTGTCATTATAAAAATTATTTTGTGGTCTAAAATACTTACCCGTGGAGTGAGGTTATTCATTTTCCATGCCATATCCGTAGGGTGGGTACTCAGGATTCGCCACGCCTCCTAAATTCGAATCATATTGTATTTTTGGGTGTACCTGCGAGAGACTATACGAACCATCAATCTTTTTATTCATCATCTCTAACTGATTAGATAACCTGGTGACCACGTCGAGGTTGAAGACACTGGCTGCTTTAATAAGAATTGTCTTCATTACTTGCCACTGATAATTATTCAGTGCCATCTTTTCTATAGACTAAAATTATCTACAAAAACCGAATAAAAGAAAAATTAACAAACTAAAAAAAATAAATGTAACATAACAAAATTGGGCCTAGTAGGATTGGGCCCATTGGGCCTTGAGCACTAAAGCATTTAAAATTTTTAGAGAACAAGAGAATGGTTTTATTTCAAGTTGAACTTATTAGGAACGTGATTTTGGAAAGTTACGGGGTTTCTAGGAAGTTCCAGGTTCAAGTTAGGCTATAGGAAAATTTTTGTGTTTAAGCCCTTAAAGCGGAGAAGGTAAGTTGCATCAATGCGTATGGAAATAAATGAGTAAATTGCTAGCATAAAGGAGCATATGGTAAAGAGGATGTGGCGTCACATGAAGGGCTTTAGGGGAAGAGGTTCGAATCCCACTTGGTGCAAATTTTGATTTTTTTTGTGCTATTCATCCATAGTGTCGGCCATGGTGGTATTTTAAGTAAGAGAGACTTTTAATTTTTGGAAAGGTGGCTAAGGAAATAAGGTAAGGATGAGTGGAAGGAAAGAAGAAAAAAAGAAAAGGAAAGAGTAGGGAACATGTTAGCCCAAAGTGAGGAAGATGTTCTGGAAAGGATTTTGGCCTGTAATATCCCGGATTAGGGCTTATGCACTATTGCTAAATTATATGAAATAGCATGTCTTATGTGTTATGAATGTGTCATGTGAATTTCATAAGGAAAATGCCTTAGAAAAATATCGAGTTTTAAGTCTAAAAGAGGGAACTAAAGCAAAGTGGCTTTAAGAAAATAAATAAGGGAAATATGACATATAATTGGGCTCAGTTTAGACTTTAAAACACAGGTTAAGTGGTGATAAATAAGTGTTAGTAGTAATTGATGTTGGATTATTAAATTAGTAGCAAGTTGGGCTTGCGACCCAAAAATTAGCAATGCTAAATTGGGCATGAGGGTGGCGTTACTTAGGGGATGACTTGGGCCTAGTATGGCCACATGAACCACAAAATAATGGGTTAAAATTTGGCACTCCTAAGGTAAGGAGTTGGACGGCACCAAGGCTAGATTTTAGGAGTTTAAGTTGAGGTCAAATTCTTTCGGAATTTCAGCTAAGGTAGGAAAATAAGGATATGAGAGTGATGGCCAAGAAGGGGACTCTAGGCTTAGTAATTTCGGCAAAAGGAGGAAAACTAAGGCCATTCAACATTCTTTCTTCTCCTTTTCTCTCTGCCAAATTCTCTCTGCCATTATTCTTCTTTTCTTTTCAATTCTCCATAAAGCCGAAAACACAAGTAACCATTGCCGATTTCTTCACTTTAATCTTCTTCTTTTTTCAAACTTTTCAAAAAGCCGAAAGCAAGTTTCTCCTAAGCTATTGCCGATTCTCTCTAAGGCCCATACACCTTTCTTCTCTTTTGTTTTCCTTGATTAAAGCCGAATCTCACATGTTAGTGGCCATAGCCGAATACTCCCCTAACCTCTAGGAACCGAATTTCTCCACTTCAAGGAATAACATTTGATTAAATTGGTAAGGAATATCACCTATGTCAATCTACTTTCATTGTTTCTTCTCCTGATTGTTGAAATCGAAATCTAATCCCTCCTAATCTTGTTGGCTGAAACTTGGAAGGTAAATTTTGGGATTTTCCATAGTAGTCGACTTCTAGGGAGATCATCCGGGATTTCAGATCTAAGGTATTTTGGCATCTTCATAAGCCAAGTGACAAGTTTTCGGGATTTTAGATTCACAAAGTTAAGTGAATATCATAATCGGCCAAAGCTAAATTTGGTAGTTCAATTCTTGTTTATTCAAAAGCGAAAACTAATTATTTAGGTAATCTAGTGTTGGCCAATTGTTAGGGGCAAGATCACAAAATTTCGGATTTGAGAAGTACTCAAATCGGCAAGCAAGGTAAGAAGTTAGCCTTGATTTGGTTCTATAGCCGAATGGTTTTTTTTTTTACTAACATGTTAGAGTTGACCGAATATAGGAATTAGAGATCTAAAGCGATAGATTGAGTTTTCGGGATTTCAGTAAATTCGATAAGTATACCAGGTGTGTACCCCACACTAAATCTTGATAGATTTACGGATTTTATTTATTATATGTGCTAATATAAAAGTGTAAGATTATGGTTAAGGTACCATGTAACGGTACAAAGTACTCAGGTACGTTTTCCTACTCCTACTATGAGTATGATAAGTTTTGCTATGGCATATACATGAAATTATAAGTATGATATGGTTAATGCATAATTGTATGACATGGGGCATATGGGTGATATGTAAAGGGGAAGTGAATTGGTGGTTTTATACCCCAATATAAGAATGTGGTGACTTATGTCACAATATAAGAATGTGGTGACTTTTGTCACAATATAAGTATGTGGTGACTTATGTCACGAATTTATATATGGTGGCTATGCCACGAAATCATAAGGGCGATGAGCACGTCGACTGCAGCGACTGCCTTCGATGGTGTGTAGCGGATGGAGGGTTGACTTAGTAGTCCCCACGGTGTGATGGTTGGTACGGGTGACGTGTAGCGGATGGATAACTAGGCTTGGGTCCGGGATTGCATCATTTTATTTAAATGCTATATGATTATGTATGATTTGACATGCCTAAATCTGATTGAGACTTAATGTTGATTGTACACATTGAGTCTGTTTGACTCACCCCTTGTGGGACTATTTTTCAGGTGATGATCAGTAATGGACCGGGTCGAGAGAAGCTCAGGGATGGCCATGCCCAATTCGAAGATCATTATATTTTGTTTTTATAGTTTTAAAATTTCCAAGTTTTGAATTATTCCGGGTTTTCATTTGATGTAATAAGGCTATCAGTACTAAATTGTTTATGCATGCTATTAAAGTTCTTAGTATGAAATAATTTTTGTCATATTAAAGTTATAAGTAAAATTTTTCTTAAGTATAAATATCAAATTGTTTTTAACACCTTATCGACACGGGTTCTTATTTCGAGCCCAACCCAAATCAAGTGTTTTCAAATATACACAAGTTTTTAGCAAAGTTTCAAACAAGATTTGAATGGATTTTCTTTAGAAGCATGCCAGATCCGGTCAAGGCTTGTGGGTCAGGTTTGGGGTGTTTCAGTTTGGTATCAGAGCCCGATTCAAAACTCGACCTTGAGGGCTTTTAGGGCCCAAAACATTTTCTCTCTTTTGAAAATTGGATTTTTCTAAGAAATAAGCAGATTTTTCTGGCATGGCACCTGAGTCTCCTACCCGAAGTCCACCAGGTAAGTACTCCTAACCTCTTTGTGATTTGTATGTAGGGATATATAGGGACGTAGACTAGTGGATTAGGAATTAAACCCTAGGACTAGTTTACCCCAACAAATACATAAAACTCTAAGGCACAATTAAACAAACCTGTGTCTAAGTCGCTGAGTTAGGGTGTGGCAACCATTGTGCGCATGTCTAGGATTGGTTTTGGTGGGAGCTTGGTATTTAAGCAGTCCGTGTGACTCACCTCCTCTCCACTCGAATCCTACCTGGTGCGTAGCTTCGGTTCACCCTAACCAAGAGGACTTAATCACGGGCTAAACCCAATAACTAAAACCCAAAAGGGACTAGCCATATTTTTATGGAAACCATAGTTTTAAAAAGTCAACAAACTACCCTTTTGAAATTTTGAAAATTATTATTTTGGAAAAACTTTTTAAAAATTTTTGATTTATAAAATTACCTAAATACCCTTAGTGGTAAAATTATTAAAATGCCCTTGATTTTCCAAAATTACCATACTACCCCCGATTTCAATAATAATTTTTGATTTTGCACAAGTATTCAAAAACTTTACAAAATATCAAAGACACCCTGATTTGGAAATTTTACGAAAATATCCCTAATTTGCAAAATGACCGAATTACCCCTAACCTGTGCAAATGACCAAAATACCCTCAGTAAGGAAAATCAACGAAGTACCCTCAAATTAAAAACCTTTAAAAACACCCTTGTTTTGAAAAGTCACCAGGAACCATATTTTTGCAAAAATTACCAAAATGACCCTGGCTTGTAAAATTACAAAAATACCCTCTTGTGTATAAATTACCATTTTACCCTTGAAATTTTTCCGACAAGTATTTTAATTTTGTAAAATATCAACAACCTCTATTTTACAACATTTTCAAATACCCTAATTTGAAAAATTACCAAAATACCCTATAGGACAAAATTACGAAAATACCCTTGGTAGTGGAAAACAACAAACAACGACAATTACAACATTTCTTTGT